>JAZKJV010001545.1:0-570690 GCA_037367405.1 Ottelia alismoides
TATTTTGATATTAATGTTGTTATAATATATCAAGAATAATATCACAAAATATATTTTTTACAATGTCAGACTATACGGAGACATTCATAATATTTCATGTAAACTCAAATATTATAGTACTTAATAACTAGTTCCTCTTTAAAAGTGAGGAATTTTACACCATGCCCTATAAACTTTTCTAGCAGTAGAGCATCTTCTTAATTCTTCATATTCACTCCACAACTGATGTAGACTTTTTCTATTTTACTCCATATACCATCTGTCAAGGTCCATCTTTACTTACACCATTATGTTTGACTACAACGATTAAAAAAATAAGGAAAATTCAAAAAATTGTAAGAAAAATGTTTCATCACTTTAATCCAACCCCTCCTCTTAAACCTATACCTCCCACCTCCCCTCCTACATTTGCTTCCTCCCCCACCTCTAGATCCTCACTTGCGCTATCGTCGACGACGACATCGAGTGATGCCCCTTCCCTCTCCTTGGCCTCCCATGTCCTATGACACCAGCCCGACCGACTCATTGGCTTCTTCACCCATTCTCACACCGCCAACCTTGACTTTTGCAGTTGGATCTACGCTGCCAACCTTGCCCGCTACACCATCGTGCTCATGCCCCCCATGTCCTACAACACTAGCTCGATCGGCTCATTGGCTTCTTCACCCATTCTCACACCGACAACCTTGACTTTTGCAATTGGATCTACTCTGCCAACCTTGACTCCATCGTGCTCATGAAATTTGTTCTCCTATATGAGTACTTGTAGCGCTCCAATATGATAGGCCTCTGGTCCAACCCCCTCCTTTGAATAATCTTCCCCTCCTAATGCTTCCTCCCCCCATCGCTGCCTACATCAACGCCCCCTCCCTCTCCACCATCTTCAGCATTTAGCAACCTTAACCCAACCGACTTAATGGATTCTTCGTCCACTTTTACGCCCTCAACCTCCACTGGCACAACTTTATATACATCTTCTATCCTAGCCACTACTCCATCATAGTCATGAAGCATATCATGCTCTACTCTATGGATCATATTGAAGAAGGTGTGGAAGTTGTTTCTCCGGGCACTAGTAGATGACGATGGAAGTTCTCATATTTGGTGTTGTATTCATGCATGCAAAGGCGGTGAACATGAGTTCCACATGTATCCGTCATCATCTTCGATGGAGTTATTTCTTCAAATGAGTGGTGGTCTCGTAAGAAGATGCAAGGGGGTGTATCTTGGAGGTAGGTTTAGCACATGGTACATAGACTATGGCCTTTCAGCCATCATTGTGGTAATTTTACAAACACAAGTGGTGTTTGTTGTCCATCTATGGGCTTACAATGGGCTTCCTAGATTCAGAGCGAGAAAGTCTCTTGGAGGTAGGCATGGTTAACTTAGTGTGGTTACATGCAGGTTAAGTATTGTACAATGGTCCTTACCTGATGGAGCAAAGATAGATGAGGTTGAAGATGTAGAGGCAATGGTTATAGTAGTCGACTTGAAGCTCATATTCACGGAGTCTTTGAATTAATAGTGATTCAACCGTAATAGAATAATAAAATTCGACTCGACTCTAACGACTCTTTTCTAACCGTCGTTTCAGAATCCGAAGAGGCGCCTGTCAGAGGATGTTTTCCGAAGACAAAAAGTTGCGTGCTAGGTCTTCTTATACCCTCCCCCTGGACACCACTTTCTTCACTCGCAAGAAAACTCTCACGCCGCTTTTGCTCTCATTTTCTCCATGTGCATCTGCGACCTACATCTTTTCTTCTCATCTGCAACTTCTCTGATGTATTTTCGAGGAAGATCTCATCGGTGTGCATGGACGTAGATCGTGTGTCATCGTATCCTGGAAGCGGATCGCCAATATCCTTCGTACCGGTATTATGAGATCGATATCTTCTCTAAGGACAATCCATTTCATGGACGCTTCGGCGATCTCTTATCTGATTTATTTATTATTTTGTTTGCCGCAATTAATTTATTGTATTGTCTTTCCTGGATCCTGACCTAATTTTGTTTATACGTTGTTCTATTGGTTTCTGTGTGCATTCTATAATCAGGGTATGAATTTGTTATGACTATATATCTATTTGCTAATATGTAACGTTGTTAACTTAATTCGTAAAAATTCGGATAATTACTGGTTAATGTATGTTGTATTGATCCTGTTTACAACACTCACGACCAACTATTGAAATGCAAATCATAAATATACAAATTATAAGCGATTCCCTAATTTCCATATATTACGACCAAAATGCTCTACGAAAAGTTGACGATAGTTTATGCATTTTCTACACTATCCCTAGACTAAAAACAAACAAATCTAGATCCTCTTTGTTGGACCTAAATTCTCCAACATTTGAATTATGTTTCTCATGTTCTCACTCTTCCTCTTTATTCGGAAAATACAGATTGGTAATGTATCCTATAAAGGATGGAAGACAAATATGGTCGGACTCCTATGCTGAATAATCTAGATCAATTCTTCCTTAATAGTTGTGGTCCTTCGTATTATGAGCACTATTGAAATACCCTAAAGAATACTAAATATATGTAGAAACGTATTCTTGAATGAAAATTTGGGTCCCTCAAGCAGACATCTATGGCATGGAAAAAACCCACTTTCCAAGATCAAACTATGGTCAGGGTATTTTATATCTTGAAAGGTTTAACAAAAAACTTCTTTTTACAACTCTCTTGAAAATAATTCATGGAAGTTCTTTTTGTTTTTCAATCATTTAGACATCCTACCTTATAAACAAATATTTCTAACTCAAGAAAACAATGAGAACTTGAATTCGTGCTTGAATGGACTTTGTTGACAACAACCCAAAATGCTTAAGTTCAAATTGTCAACTAGTAATCTCCTGCTCTTATAACATACTCTCCCACTTTGTGATGTTAGATATGAGACCTTGCTTTGGGGTTATTAAAACCTCTCTCTCACACCTAAATTCACAATGTCTTCATCGTGACATGACCCACCATTATTTTCCAACAATAGTGGTGGCTATATGTTATGGATAGCCTTTTCATCCTATCTTTGTATATGGTGGCTCTATTTATTGAGTAGTCCTTTATTAGAAGGAGTCTACTTTTATACTATTTGTAGTATGGTCTAGCATCGAGTTGTTATTAGGAAAAATTGACTTGGACAACTTATCGACAACTATCCAAAAGGGTCAAGTTTAAGTTGTCAAATAATAATTCTTCACCCTTACATATTGCTCTCACACTTTGTGAGCATTAATATTACAACGACCCAAATGAGAAATGCCTTTCGGGGGCATACGATTCAAGGAATTATAGAGGCCAGAGATAAGCCCCTTCCAGTTGCACCTACATTGTCATGTTATGCTCATGTAATGCAAATGTTATCTGTTAGAGTTGTAATGAGATGAAATGTCATGCAATAATGGTTTAAGGAAAAAAATAGACAACAACAATTATTTAAGCTAATTAATATGCAACAACGAGAATAAATGAATCATTCCTATGTCATTATATCATGAAACATACCCGCACGATGAATATATACACACACACACACACACAATATATATACAATATATGTTTATACACACACATATATACAATATATGTTTATAGAGGAGTGATCCTATGAGAGCAAAAAGTTGTGAGAGCATAAGTGGGATGAATCTGGACCACATGATTCTCCCAAGAAAGAGAAGACTAGGAGAGAGAAAACAGAATCATGTGGTCCGGAATCATTCCTCTCATGCTCTCACAATTTTTTGCTCTCATAGGATCACTCCTCTATGTTTATATATGTGTGTGTGTGTGTGTTTGTGTGTGTCCATCGTATATGCTTTACCTCCATCCATGAAAGAAACTAATATATTAATACGTTAGGGAAAAATGAACTAGAATATGTAATGCAATGGATAAATAATGGTTAGAATTCCCATGCATGACTTCGAACTATACTAGGCATTAGGCACATGAAAAAATTACGTGCCTTAATTCGGGTAAAGGACATGGTTTATCATGTGTACATACTTGTGCTATAGATTCATCATAGTATTCAGCTTGGTATGACTTAACACGGAGTTTAAAGGATATATATCCCCAATGGAATTAGGAGCCATGTTATCACATTGCTTATTTTTCTTTTTGCAAGTTTATCATTGTTGGAGTTGCATACACGAGTTTATTAGTTATGAATGGTGATTGTCGATCTTATGGCAAAATTATTTCACAATGAATGCCCGTTGATTATCTTGCAAGTATCAGCAATGACCTCGACATGCAGTTGAATGCATGCTCACGTCCATCATTCATGCGATCCGATCCATCATGAATGCTATCAGAGCCGATTCCTTTAAAAGTGGAAAGAGTTACTCAAGAGATGGAATCACTTGTATAAAGAGATAATGGGAAAAAGGTTATATGGAGCATGCAACCGCCAATATTACAAGGATTAAGTGTTTATTATATCGCAGGGAGAATGTTGCCATTGTAAGTAAGGGAGGTTATAACACTTCAAATATAGATTCACATCTAAAGTGTGCGAGAGATTTGTAAGAGTGGTCATGAATTACTACTTCAAAACCTGTGTATAAACATTTTGAGTGATATGGGTGCAATTGGACCCAAACTCAACAAAGGTGTCGAAATCGGTTTACCTCGATAATGACTCGAACCTACAACCGAGACGATACAGTATATCCATGAGATTCACATTTATAGAGATCATTGCAATATGTTCATGAGGCTTTACACTATGATAATGCAAAAATCCACACTTTTGACCAGTAAGGAGTCGTTCGACAAGGGGGTTAAACCCCCCCTTTGGGGAGTTTACCCCCTTAACCCACTCCCCCTCACTCCTGCGTGGGTCCCACTTTATTTTTTTTAAAAAATAAATAAATCTAATCTCCATCATCAATTCCATCAAAAAATAATATATCATATCATCATATCATATAAAAATTATAAACTACTCTACTTCTACTCACTTTTTTTTACTTCAATACAATCACATCACAATAACTACTCACCTTTCAAACTCCTGTACAATCATATCACCACAAACCCACTTCTAATCCATCCCCAATTTAACCCTCTATCCAAACACCAAAACACAAAAACGGGTTACCATCTACTAGTTTAACCCGCCCTAACCCGCGTACTAAACGCATCCTAAGATGATGCTATAAACAAATCCATCTCTCTCTCTTCTTGAACCATCGTCAAAATGTTTGACTGCTCTCAAGAAAAATAATGACATTTGAGGGTCTCACTGCCGTCTGTGATAGAACAATTAGGGTTTTAATTTCTGGCTAATCTGAGCTCACTCTCTGCTTTCAAAAAGCCGATTTGACGGACCATGATGAGAAAGGGAAGGCAAATATGGTGACATTCTTGCGCGAGAGCTCTGGTACAAAAGTCAAGCCGAAGAGCAATAAGGTTAACGGGGAAGCAGTAGAAAGGTCGGGAAGGTAAGCAGGATCCAGTGTTAAATCTCCTGCTAAGCGAGTTTGACTACAAGGCAAGATCTCCAACCTAAAATTATCATGGCCAATACTATCTTTACTTTTTTCTTGAAGTACACGAGCTATGCTCAAGGATAATTACAAGAACAAAAACTGGACTTAACACTCCCTCAAAAGGGAAAACATAAGCACGGAAGGAACATTCGCCTACATAAAAGGGGATCACAACATATGTATGGTGTAACACCTCGACCTTCTAACATAGTCTCGCATTCAAAACTCATAAAGTATGGGCATTGATTATATGTGGTGGGATATTAATACTTGACAAATTAGGCTTTAAGCATTTTGGGTATTTGTCAACAGATCCATTTGGGATTGTATCCAACATCTTGTCAGGGCTAATTTTCCTCTATAACAGACCTAAGACCTAAGCCCAAGACATTAGATATGAAGTCCGGGACACGATGCACCCAAATGTGGCTTCTTTGTTAACTTCTATTAAAAATTTTGGTTCGAACTCTTCCACTGTAGGAAAATGTACTTTTTCGTGGTTCTTAGCGCTCAATAAACCAATCACTCAGAATGTCCTATTGAAATTCAGAATCCATTCTTCAAATCAATGTCGCCTTTCACAAAAATGAATTTGAATCAATCAACTATATTTTTCGAAAAATCATGCCCTCACTGGTGCAATATTAAGATATCTATAAATCACAAGAAGTAGATGGAATGTGTTAAAACTTTTCGTCAGTTTAAAGTTGTTGTCCCATTTAACCAATTGCTTGGAAACAAAATAAAAAAATGCTTCATCTCAATGGTTTCTCTAGAAGAGCTCGAATTGTCCGCTGTAATACAACATGCGATGTATTACAGTGGACCGTCCAATCGGATATCGAGCGGCCTTCCTATAGTGGACCTTCTATGAGAACTGGCCGATCTCCATCGGACGGTCCACTGTAATAGAACACATTATGTATTACAGTGGACGATCCTCTTGCTCTCGGGAAAGGCAAAATGCAAGTTGGCTTTTCAGAGCATGCCATATCTTTAACCAGAAAGACCACCACTTTTAAAGATTTTTTAGATAAGGATTTTTACACCCATAACTCTGAGTAATTTTGTAATTACAATCATAACCCTGCATAATCGTGAATTACATGATAAATCCCGACTAATGCTTAACTCTTACATGACATAACCCCGTGTTATGTTCCGTGTGAGATGCTCGTTATATTTGACTGTTTCCATCAAAAAAAGACAAAATTACCCATAATGCTCATTCTTATTTACAAATCATACCATCGTATTCTCTCTTTGTCATCATAGACAATCATCATAGACAGAACATTAATTAAAAACTCAATCTATAGCATTTGAATTTTTGGAAAGGAATTTAAAAAAAACAAAGTACAATAACTCTTCTGTAATTATTACAACTGAAGCCCGCTTGCTGGAGTTTGAACCAGACAGGAGGATCTGCTCCCTGCTATATCAGCCTTTCATCAGAGTTGCTTAAATCTCCGTGGACTTAACTCAAGTTACCCGACGGTGGTGGGTCGACATGAACCTTCACGTAGAGGTCCTCGCCGAGGAAGAGGATCATCTGCTGTAGAGGTTATTTCAGCAGAGGTGCTGTAAACCTGAATTATTTTTTTTGTAATTTAGATTCTAAAATCCAACCTTATAGATTGAATCTTAGGTTAATGCTTTATGTATCCTCCAAATTTCGCTTAAATCTGACATTATTTGCTATTTTATCTTAATGGTCAAACAATCAGTCAAGATCTAAGCAACTTGAACTCCATTTAAAAGAGATCTGAATCTTGAAGTATTAAGATAAAATAGCAAATACTGTCGGATTTAAGCGAAATTTGGAGGATACATAGAGCATTAACCTAAGATTCAATCTATAAGGTTGGATTTTAGAATCGAAATCACAAAAAAATAATAATTCGGATTTACAGCACCTCTGCTGCAATAACCTCTACAGCAGAGGATCCTCTTCCATGCTTGGAGAGGTGCAGGAGCAACTGTTCTTGCATGGCTTACATGTACAGAGACTTGTTGACGGGGTCGAAGAAAGTACCGAGGTGCTAGGGTTAGGGAGGGGAGCTGCTCGATCTCGTTTTTAGGATTGATTCCAGCGGCGAGGGGGAGCGGATCCTCTGTCGTAAGTGGATTGCAGCAGCTGCAATCCACGGATGAATGCCACGTGGCGCTGAATGATCCAACGGTCGAGGATCCCGCCCCCAACCCCCTCCTCTCCCGAATCCTTACCTTCGTCCCCGACCCTCTCGCCCCCGATCATCGCCGCCTCCCGACTCTCTCTTGCCCGCCCACGACCTCGCCGCCTCCCCGACCCTCTTGTCGACCATCGTCCCCGACCCTCTTGTCGACCATCGTCCCCGACCATCGCCGCCTCCCCAACCATCTCTCGCCCGCCCACGACCATTGTCCCCTCATGCAGTTCTTTGGGCTATTCATTGGCGCAGAATGGTGCTGTGTCTGAAAGGAGAGGTTGTATGTGGAAAATATTGTTGAACAGACCAGTGCTCTCATCGAGTCTTGGATTTTCCAAAATATTCCAAAGACTATTAGCATCTAACGAGGTGTACGCCATTTTGGTTTGCATCCTTTTCCTTCGTAAAAAAACTGAAAGGTGCTAATGAGATTTCGTACATGAATTCTTCGGTAAACTTGGAAATGAGTTTACCGATAAGAACATCATTAATTTTCTCCTTAAAAAAACAATTCTTCTTTTTGCCACTTATTTTGCTACTTCAAATGTTGCACGAGTGTTCAAGGATTTCATTTATTAAATTATATTTTTTAGTGCACTTTCTAGTTAATGACCAATGTAATATCTTTTTGGGATGCATATATACTTCTTAGAAAACTATTATCAATCTCAAAATATTTTTTGGTTCCTTGACCCCAACAGGTGCCCTTCTTATGGCAGGTGTGCAAACAGCTGGTCTAGTAAGCTTTCGGCAAGGCAATTCCCAACTAGGGCAGAAGCTAATGAGAGCTTGAGCTGTTGTTCACATTTTTTGGACTATTAGATATGAACTTCTGTATGAACTCAAACATATATGTAAACTCACTTCATAGGAAAAAGCGTATTTTTGTATATCTATGCGTGTTTTAGTATGGAAATGCTCTCCATTGTATATCTGTGCGTGTTTTGTATTGTAGTAGAGGGCTCAAGTATGATTCGTCGCAAAGCGCTCCTTGTAGGATAAACGATGTTTTGGTATATATGTGCAAGTTTTAGTATAAATGTGCTCTCTGTTGTATGGAATGGTCCACTTTTGTATGTTGGTGCATGATTTGGTATGGAAGAGGCTCTACTTGGATAAATGGTTTCTTGGTATATATGTGCTTGTTTTGGTATATATGTGCGAGTTTTAGTATAAATGTGCTCTCTGTTGTATGGAATGGCCCACTTTTGTATGTCGGTGCACGTTTTGGTATGGAAGAGGCTCTACTTGGATAAATGGTTTCTTGGTATATATGTGTATGTTTTGGTATATATGTGCGAGTTTTAGTATAAATGTGCTCTTTGTTGTATGAAATGACCCACTTTTGTATGTCGGTGCACGTTTTGGTATGGAAGAGGCTCTACTTGGATAAATGATTTCTTGGTATATATGTGCGTGTTTTGGTATATATATGTGCGAGTTTTAGTATAAATGTGCTCTCTGTTGTATGGAATGACCTACTTTTGTATGTCGATGCACGTTTTGGTATGGAAGAGGCTCTACTTGGATAAATGGATTCTTGGTATATATGTGTGTGTTTTGGCATATATGTGCGAGTTTTAGTATAAATGTGCTCTCTGTTGTATGGAAGTGTCTACTTTGGTATATATGTGCATGCTTTAGTATGGAAGAGGCTCTACTTAGATAAATGGTCTCTTGGTATGCGTATTTTTGTATATATATGCAAGGTTTGGTATGATCGTGCTCTCTGTTGTATGGAAGTGTTTACTTTGGTATATATGTGCGTGTTTTAGTATGGGAGAGGCTCTAGTTGGATAAATGGTCTCTTGGTATATATGTGCATGTTTTTGTATATATGTGCGAGTTTTAGTATGGTCGTGCTCTCTGTTGTATGAAAATGTCTACTTTGGTATATCTGTGTAATTTTTGGTATGGGAGAGGCTCTACTTAGATAAATGGTTTCTTGGTATATATGTACGTCTTTTGGTATATAAGTGCGAGTCATGGTATGGAAGAGGCTCTACTTGGATAAATGGTTTCTTGATATATATGTGCGAGTTTTGGTATGGTCGTGCTCTTTGCTGTAAGGAAGTGTCTACTTTGGTATATATATGCGAGTTTTGGTATGGAAGAGGTTCTACTTGGATAAATGGTCTCTTGGTATAAATGTGCATGTTTTTGTATATATGTGTGAGTTTTGGTATGAATAGGATTTTGTATCGGATTCTTCGCTGTGCGAGTTTTGGTATGAATATATCCGCTTTTGTATATATGTGCGAGTTTTGGTGGTGAATATATCCACTTTTGTATATCCGCTTTTTGCTTGTGTTCTCATCAGCACCTTCCCGTTTTTTTTATAAGTGGCAAAATAAGTGGCAAAAAGAAGAATTGTTTTTTAAGGAGAAAATTAATGATGTTCTTATCGGTAAACTCATTTCCAAGTTTACTGGAGAATTCATGTACGAAATCTCATCAGCACCTTTCCGTTTTTTTACTAAGGAAAAAGATGTAAACCAAAATGGCGTGCACCTCGTTAGATGCTAATAGTCTTTGGAATATGTTGGAAAAATCCAAGACTCGATGAGAGCACTGGTCTGTTCAACAATATTTTTTACATACAACCTCTCCTTTCAGACACAACACCATTCTGCGCCAATGAATAGCCCAAAGAACTGCATGAGGGGACAATGGTCGTAGGCGGGCGAGAGATGGTTGGGGAGGTGGCGATGGTCGGGGACGATGGTCGACAAGAGGGTCGGGGAGGCGGCGAGGTCGTGGGCGGGCGAGAGAGAGAGAGTCGGGGAGGCGGCGATGGTCGGGGGCGAGAGGGTCGGGGACGAAGGTAAGGATTCAGGAGAGGAGGGGGTTGGGGGCGGGATCCTCGGCCGTTGGATCATTCAACGCCACGTGTCATTCATCCGTGGATTGCAGCAGACTCTGCTGCAATCCACTTACGGCAGAGGATCCGCACCACGGCTATGCCGCAAGCAGATGGAGGTGGAAGAAGTTTTTTAAAGTTTTTATAAAGTTTTTAACAGTTGTTGGATAGACTGAGGGTTGGATTAACCCAGTGATATAATCAGGTTAAGGGGAAATTAACGGAGGGTCATGAGTGTGATATGGAGTGACTATCCGATGTTTCTCATGTAATTCATTGTTATACATGGTTATGCTTGTAATTACGAAATTACTCAGGATTATGATTGTAAAATCCCTTTTAGATACTGATTAACTCGACTCCATTGTCTAAATATGGAGATACTAGAAGCCTAAAACTGGCATGACAAGTGGGGTTGCTTGTTGGTGACATCTAACGAAACTTAGATGATCGAGTCCATCTCTATCCTCAGATAAATTATTTTTGGCTGTGTATTTGCTGTATTATTGTAGCTCCTTGCTATGTGACTGACTGACTATAAGTAAAATGTTCAAGATTTTTCAGAAATCCGAATTCATAAAAAGTAAAAAATAATACAGTGGAGATGCAGGGGATCGAACCCTGTACCTCTCACATGCAAAGCGAGCGCTCTACCATTTGAGCTACATCCCCATTTGGTACATACAACCTCTCCTTTCAGACACAACACCATTCTGCGCCAATGAATAGCCCAAAGAACTGCATGAGGGGACAATGGTCGTAGGCGGGCGAGAGATGGTTGGGGAGGTGGCGATGGTCGGGGACGATGGTCGACAAGAGGGTCGGGGAGGCGGCGAGGTCGTGGGCGGGCGAGAGAGAGAGAGTCGGGGAGGCGGCGATGGTCGGGGGCGAGAGGGTCGGGGACGAAGGTAAGGATTCAGGAGAGGAGGGGGTTGGGGGCGGGATCCTCGGCCGTTGGATCATTCAACGCCACGTGTCATTCATCCGTGGATTGCAGCAGTCTCTGCTGCAATCCACTTACGGCAGAGGATCCGCACCACGGCTATGCCGCAAGCAGATGGAGGTGGAAGAAGTTTTTTAAAGTTTTTATAAAGTTTTTAACAGTTGTTGGATAGACTGAGGGTTGGATTAACCCAGTGATATAATCAGGTTAAGGGGAAATTAACGGAGGGTCATGAGTGTGATATGGAGTGACTATCCGATGTTTCTCATGTAATTCATTGTTATACATGGTTATGCTTGTAATTACGAAATTACTCAGGATTATGATTGTAAAATCCCTTTTAGATACTGATTAACTCGACTCCATTGTCTAAATATGGAGATACTAGAAGCCTAAAACTGGCATGACAAGTGGGGTTGCTTGTTGGTGACATCTAACGAAACTAAGATGATCGAGTCCATCTCTATCCTCAGATAAATTATTTTTGGCTGTGTATTTGCTGTATTATTGTAGCTCCTTGCTATGTGACTGACTGACTATAAGTAAAATGTTCAAGATTTTTCAGAAATCCGAATTCATAAAAAGTAAAAAATAATACAGTGGAGATGCAGGGGATCGAACCCTGTACCTCTCACATGCAAAGCGAGCGCTCTACCATTTGAGCTACATCCCCATTTGGTACATACAACCTCTCCTTTCAGACACAACACCATTCTGCGCCAATGAATAGCCCAAAGAACTGCATGAGGGGACAATGGTCGTAGGCGGGCGAGAGATGGTTGGGGAGGTGGCGATGGTCGGGGACGATGGTCGACAAGAGGGTCGGGGAGGCGGCGAGGTCGTGGGCGGGCGAGAGAGAGAGAGTCGGGGAGGCGGCGATGGTCGGGGGCGAGAGGGTCGGGGACGAAGGTAAGGATTCAGGAGAGGAGGGGGTTGGGGGCGGGATCCTCGGCCGTTGGATCATTCAACGCCACGTGTCATTCATCCGTGGATTGCAGCAGACTCTGCTGCAATCCACTTACGGCAGAGGATCCGCACCACGGCTATGCCGCAAGCAGATGGAGGTGGAAGAAGTTTTTTAAAGTTTTTATAAAGTTTTTAACAGTTGTTGGATAGACTGAGGGTTGGATTAACCCAGTGATATAATCAGGTTAAGGGGAAATTAACGGAGGGTCATGAGTGTGATATGGAGTGACTATCCGATGTTTCTCATGTAATTCATTGTTATACATGGTTATGCTTGTAATTACGAAATTACTCAGGATTATGATTGTAAAATCCCTTTTAGATACTGATTAACTCGACTCCATTGTCTAAATATGGAGATACTAGAAGCCTAAAACTGGCATGACAAGTGGGGTTGCTTGTTGGTGACATCTAACGAAACTTAGATGATCGAGTCCATCTCTATCCTCAGATAAATTATTTTTGGCTGTGTATTTGCTGTATTATTGTAGCTCCTTGCTATGTGACTGACTGACTATAAGTAAAATGTTCAAGATTTTTCAGAAATCCGAATTCATAAAAAGTAAAAAATAATACAGTGGAGATGCAGGGGATCGAACCCTGTACCTCTCACATGCAAAGCGAGCGCTCTACCATTTGAGCTACATCCCCATTTGGTAGCGTGAAAATTATGCTTTTTAATATTGGTGTAATAAAAATCTCTTTCCTCCAACACAAGCCCGCCCACCGTCCATCTGTATATTTTTGCGTGCTTTTTACAAGTAAAACAATACCGGAACTTGAGGCTCCTCTGGTCAAATTAAGTTCATCACTTGAAACCTGAACCATGTACCATCGTCAGTCCTCGAAGCTACAAATAAATACGAGTGTCTATTGAGAGTTGAGTGTCATTACTAAAAGGGCTTGATGGGGCTGTTTTTGGCTATTTTATTAAATTTTTTTTATTTTTTTGAAAAATATCACAATGTATATTCATATTCATATTTACACACACATACATCCCTCTGATATGTCATTCAAATTTCATCAGAAACGGAGACTCATATACACTCCATCTAGAACATGTTGATTAGAACAATGTTTAGCCTGTTAAAATTACATGTTCTAGATGTAGGATATGCGAGTCTCCATTTCCGACGAAATTTGAATGACATATTGGTGGAATATATAGATGAATATACATGATGATATTTTTCAAAAAAAATTATAAAAAATTATCGTGGAGGCAGCACCATTTTTTTCTCATTTAAACGATTGCTTAGACTTTAAAACAAACATGAAAATGGAAAGATTATAAATAAATTTGTTGAAGATGCAAATCAACTGGTAGAAAATAATGTACATGAGGATCGATCCACATGGACTAGGTATTTTGACCAAAGTTTTATTGCATTTTCGGTAGCATCTTTATCCTTATTGACTCGAATTCGATAGCATCTTTAAGGGTATAAACAGTAGGTTCTGTGAAAAATTAGGGGTCTTATTGCAAACAAAACTAAAACTCAGATACATTTGTAATTAGAAAAAAAAATGCCTGGAAAGTGGCATTACTTTTCCATTTATTAATTTTTATATTTATGGGGTACCAGAAAATTAAGTAGAATATCCAAAATCTCTAATAGATCCTTGAGGACTAATTTGCAATTATAAAAACATATATTGGAATACATTTTTTCAAGAATTGAAAAAATGAAAATGAAAAAGGTTTATTTGGGTTTTTATCAGTTGTGCTCCTCTGAGGTGTTGTAATTTCAGTTATGTCCCCTCTCTTTTTTGAAATATCAAGTATGCCCCTACCTTCTTGCAAAATTCACAGTTCTGCCTTTCTATTAAGGTAAAATAGGGGGGATAACAGATATTATAAAAGGGCGGAACTGTGAATTTTGTAAGAAGGTAAGGACATAACTGATATTTCAAAAAAAGGAGGGGCATAACTGAAATTACAATATCTCCGACGGGCACAACTGATAAAAACCCTTTTTTTCATCATGAAATGGGAGCCCGCTGCTTATACCACCAAACCATTAAGTGGTTTCTAAGAAAATATGCTTAAAAAGTTAAATTTATAGAAATGTATTTCAATCCTAAGATATTAAATAAATATAAACATAAATTATTTTAGTTCGATTGCATGGACCCTTTAAGGCAATGGCATATGCGGTCAACGAACATCACCCGCAACGTTGGCTAAGCATAACCGTAGGGACAAAAGCCAGAAAATTACGTAAGGAGGGGCACAAACAATAGTAAAAACCCATACAATTATGTATAGATTTATTCCTGAAAAAATATTTTCTTGCATCAACCGTAACAACATAAGAAAAATTGGAATTTTTATTTTGATAAAAGGGAAAGATATGATTACTTTCATAAAAGCCATAAAAATTACTACTTAATTATTTAAAGATATAGTGGACATATCTCAATACGATTTTTAGTGGATCAGAAGATAAATGTGAATATAAATTGTGATATCAAATAATGAATAAATAACGTCAATTATTATGTGTAACGAGGAGTTCATGCATTACCACAAATTTATCAATAAAACATAGCGAACTTTCATCAATTTTGTGTAATGTATACTTAGATTAATGTTTAAAAATTAAAAATAACCAATTTTCATGCTCCAGTGTCTGATCGATCTTGTAAGTACTTCATTAATTCACATATATATTTTTTAACTCTTAATATGAATTTAATAGTAATATCTAAAGTAAAGAAATTATTATTTATATTGACAAATATATGAAATAGTTAATGAACATCATGTGGTAATGCCACATTATAAAGATAAAGAGCAACCGAAAAATTAAAAACAACGTTAATTTATGGATAAGTAAATCTTTTATGCAAGGATGGGAACGAATGAGTATGTATGTTTCATGACTTCAAAAAATATAGATTTTGACATATCCATTTCCATTCTAAAGTTGATAAGTATGTGGATATCACTTTAACTGCGGATATTCTTTTCCCTATTTGTATATCATTTTAATATATGTGTAAAGTTGTAAAATTATTTATACTTTTAAACAATAAAATTTGTCGCTTCTTTCATTATGATATATACAATTGATATGAAACAAATACATTTACCTTTATTTAATATGCAATTGCGGATATTCTTTTCCGTATTTATTTTATATCTTGTATCTATTTTTACGAATATGACAACACCTTCTTACTACCATAGCACTAGACTATTAAATTTTCTTCCCAACTATTTTTATGCATTGATTATAGAATAAGATATAAATATATAAGGAATTTTTATCCAATTTTTATCCCACGATTGTAATTACCTCATCGATCATGTAAACACTGTTATTATCCCATTGACCATGTAAATTTATCTCTTATCCCCCATTTACCATGTGGTTAATAGACGTTCATTTATCCATTAAAAGTGAACAAAATCCATCATAAATAGGACTCTTTTATCATTCATATTTATATATTTTATAACCTTCTCCTCCCCTTCCCAGCAACCCCGCCCGCACCTTCCATGTGCCACCCCCTCTCCCCAGCACCTCCCATGTTGCCCTCTCTTCTAGCTCCTCGCTGTACCACTCGAGTCTCGACCTTCCAACACTGGTGGAGATGAGATCATATTGGCTATCGTGCGGTTGAAGAATGATATTATCATCTTCGATGGTATGTAGTCCTTCATTAAGCAGATGGTTGTCATAAGTTCAAAGGTATTCCTTGTCCTCTTCAGTCTTTGTAGGTTGCACGACTACAAGATGAAGGATTTATCCCACAGAGATCCGTTATATTCCAGCCTATCGTGTTAGGGTTTTTTTCAAGACCTCAAGTATATGAGATTCTTGTTCTTCAGTTAGATGGTAATTTATAATGACCAGATACATGTCTGGCTCATGGTGGGATGGAAATCAACTGGCGGTAACCTCAGCAACTGTGGCAGGTGTCAGATCTTTCATTTGTCTAATGTCCACCATTGAACTTTCAGAATTTGAATTCAGAATATCACACATATCTACAAATTCTTCTTGCTCAGATCAAGATGGTTATTCAATCATTTCAGTGAATCCATCAGTAAAGATTTTATCTTTAAAGACATCGTTAAATTTGATTGTGCTATCCAGACCTTCCTTAGTGGAGAGGAATTCCTTTGTTTCTTTATCGTTCAAGAACAAGTTCGTGTCTCCGGTCTCAACTAAAAAGTCAATGTCTTCTTGTCCGTCTGATTTGAGCTCTCCCAAAACAGATACCACTTCTGCTGGTTTCAGTTCAAGAACTGTCTCTATCTGTACTTTGTCACTGCTTGAGAGGAAAGTGACATCTCCAGTGTCGTACTCCACTACTGTTTCGACTGTCCGAAGGAACGACCATCCAAATGATCAGGGTGTGGAGCAGAGGTACGGAGGTGTCCATATAAAGGATAGTAAAATCCACAGAGAACTGCATTCCTTGAACAATGGCAATCACATCCTCCAACATGTCCCTAGACCGCTTAACTGATCTGTTTGCAAATTGTAGGATTGATGAATCTGTGATTCATCATTCTAAAAGTTGAAAATAGAGCTTTGTTTGCGAGTAATTAACTGCATATTTCCAATTATATTGCATAATTAGCATTCATACATGTGTAAATAATATCTGCATTTTAGCATTCATATATCCATTAAATAAGGAGCCAAAAATCATTTATACATATTCACATGTATATAACTAAATTCAACTATTTGTATATATTTTACACTAACCCCAAATCTAATAAAATCGATTCTATAGTGTGTATATTACTGGCACTAATAAGGAAAAATATCAAAAAAATACTAACTTGTAAAATTGACCAATAAAACCCAAATCCAAGTTTGAGATTACGAACCTTAAAATGCATATATCTCTCTCGTACAGTGTCTGATTTAGGTCTACTCACTTTTAAAGTAATATGCATTCAAAGACCTTCAAAATAAGACCAATTTCATTAAAATCGAAGTTCGTATGCAAAACTTGAATTTTGGGCCCCTATTGTACATTGTACATATTGACCAATTTCATCTGCCAATTTCGTGAGAAGAATTTAAGCTCCAGAGAGGTCAAGGTCACAATGACAACCTTATTCTGTAGAGCGACGACAAGTTCCAGCCGTCTTCGGCTGTTGGCGAGATCCGCGAGCCTTGTTCGCTTAACATCCCTCCACAAGGGTGTTGCCTAGCTTCGGAGCACCTGCCATCTCCTTGAAGCGACGACATGAGCCACACACCGTAGCTCCACCCTCTAGCGACATCGTAGGTAAGTACCCCCTTCATTTTCCTTGTTATTTTATTTATCTGACATTTTATTTGTTGTTATTCAACATTTCATCACCATTATCTCACCCACACCATATCTTCGTTCCATTTTCTATTACTGTTTACTGTTTACAAAAAAAATTTAAAAATACATCAAAAAATTTGCAAAAAATAAAAACAAAAAAAGTTGCGGATCCATCCCTGCTACACGGCCATCCCCATCAGCCAAGCCGCCACCTCCACGTCAGCTCTCCATCACCGTTGTGCGGCGGCTGCCGACACGCGTGCCCCAGAATCACCACCACCATCCCCCTCCGGACAAGGGTTGGCGCTCATCCGCTCCTCGTGCACCCGCACATACTCCCGCCAGACGCCACACCATCCAGTGGTCCCCAAAGTCCTCCACCACCTCATCAGCGTGCCTAGCGCGCGACCACTTGCCCCTGCCGTTCACCAGCCGTGGCTGCGCGCTGTGCCTTCACTATGCCCCGCTCCCTCCAGTCGTAACATCGTAGCGGTGACTCCAACCCACTCCGCCCGATGTTGCCCCAACAAGCCCGTACGCGCTCTGCCTCCCTGCTCGCGCGGCTTCCTCCAGCTGCGCCTCCACCTGATGTCACGATGCCCGTGCGGCCGTTCCACCCCACCGCGGAGCCCCCCAGCCACAAGTATTTTTCACTTCATGTAGGTTCATTTCATCATATTTCACTTCCACTAAATTTTTCATAATTTTTGCATATCATTTTCATGAAAAATTGTATAAAAACCCAAAAAAGTTTGCATTTTTCATTTGTGCATTTTAAATCTAAAAAATCCAAAAAAATACATTTTGCATTCATCATTAGATTAGGTTTATAGAAAAAATATAACTTGGTCAATTTGGAGTAATTTCAGATTAAAATTAATTTGGTTAAGTTGTTCATTTTCTTAATAACCTAATCCATCCGCATTTGTGCAATGGCATTTTTTATTGAATAAAAAATTACAAAAATACCACTTAGAAAATCGTGATCTAATTCATCTAATTTGATCTAAAGTTGTTCTTTTGCCTCCTTGAGTCGACCCTGGGGCTTGCCCAGGTTAACAAAACATAAAACTGTGCATTAATTCATTCATTGATTATTCGATTCGCACGGTTTATTTTTGATCGATCCGGATTTATCTGACTGCAGAAAAACCGTTAGTTCGATACAATTAGATAGGGTAGATACGGATCAATCAAATGGCACCTTTGCCGGGGAGGCAAATGACTTAGGATTACTTTAGAAAATTAGATTTACGTTTTCCATTCACTCGGGTAGTCTAACCCTCGAGCCACCTTGTAATTATTCATTTTTTCTCTTAATTATTTTTCTGATCATTTCTGTATATATATTTTGATATCCCTCTCTGACACAGTTTTTATCTTTTTGTGTGAGGGCTCGGTGGAGTTGGAGCGACTTTCTTGAAGTCGACACATCTCGAAGTGCATCGGAGGCTGACGATTCGTGGATCAAGTCGGCTGTTGAGACCCCAAAAATATTTTCATTTTTTGTTAACTTGTAAAAGAAGCGTCTGCATTTACAACAGTTCTTGTTTGGATTCTCGCGTGTGTAATTAAATAATAAAAAGAGTCTATGTGTTGTGTGGTTGATTGACATAGGATAGGACCTGCACTCGTGTCTCTTAGACTTTCTTAGAATTGTTTGTGCTCGTAATATTTAGGAACACACTTCACCATTAAAAGACGCACTTAGATCGCAGATCTTAGCCAAATTTAACTTGTTCTTCACTTGCTTAAAACTCCCTGTCTGGGAACGACTTTTCATCGATTGCATCCATTTAGTGTAAAAATTTCAATTCTATTTTGCATCCCGCATAAAAAGCGAAAGGATCATTGTAAGTCTTCTCTACTTAGCATTCATCATTGTTTTTATCGTACATCGGCTTTTCTCGACTCCTTCCCCCTTTGTTTTTCAAACTTAGTCTATTCAAAATTGGAACTAGACGATAGGCATGCTTCGTGGTTTGATTAATCAAGTGATCACCTAACTTAAAATCGAGAATGCTAAGAAAAATTAACCAAAAAAATCAATAAAATCAGAAATTCTGTTTGCGAGAGAGTAACCCCGACCTTGATTGCAAGCTGAGTGAAGGTACTAGAGTGTGTGCATACCCTAAGGCAGAGCCAAATTCCCCGCCTTCCATATCATGTTCCCCGATCCTAGCAAATATCACAAGTTGAATTCTTTCAGGTTCATGGACTAGCACCAAGTAACCTCTGCCTGTCCGCAGGTAGATAGGGGTGAACCAGCGGTGCTCCGCGACAAGTTGCTAGTAACCCTTCGGGGTGAAGTCCCCGCCTTGTCAGCCTCTGTCTGCTTCGGTAGGTAGATAGGGGCAGGTCTTAAAACTCCTCAGCTTGGGATAGGAGCGAAGAAAGGAAGGACGCTGGTATCTTAGGCGACAGGTTAAACAGGGAAGACGCATCCGGCTTTGAGCTGACTTCTCTATAGGCCGCGTAACCTTTGCTATTTGTCTGAAAAATCACACTTAAAATCAACCGGACTCATTGGACTCGATTTCGGATCCTTCACCATGTTGAGTGTGAACTCGGGGTTTGCTCTTGCGTTTGTTTTTGTATCTGTCCGTGTGTGTTATCCTATATAATTGCACATTTTCTACCTCAATATACTTATATTCATCTTTTTCTCCTCAAGATGTTGGGATATTGGTCCCCATACCCTGAGACCTCTGGTCATTTCTCCTTGACCATATACAGTTCATCTTTGGCTTCTCCTTCTTCCATGTATCCTCCTCCATCCACGAGAGACTCTTACTCGTGGTTGATTCCACCTCAACCCAATTATGAAGTCAGAACTTCTACTGACTTCTCCACTTTTTCGCATTTCTCACCTCTTCCATATTCTAGCACTACAGATCTACTTCCATCTTGGGCTGACTATCCTTATTCTTGGGAGCTTGCTGGAATCAATGAACCATACGAAGAGAATGCCACTGCTGAGACAGATGACTGACAGAATTACTTGGTTGATAGAACATACCGAATGGAGAGGCATGCATTTAGTGATCTTCCTGACTTTATTGACCCTAGTAATCAAGTCTGCATTGACCATCCTTCAGATCACAGATTCCGAGAATCTATACATTAAAAGGATTGGATTCATGGATTCAATCAACGAGCCCCCTCTGTATTGACTCCATCATATGAGGCTCTGACCAATATTTGCCATTCAGATGGTCCATACTCGACCCAGCATTACATGCCAGAGTCTAGGTATGTTGAGTATGAGACCCCTATATCTCAGCAACATCCTCCAATTGAGTAGAACTCTCTCATGATTTGTCATGAGAATTTTGTGGAGGATGACATCTCTACACTTATTGAGAAAAATGAATCATTTGGTAACAAAATGAGAGATGTCATGGAAATATTGCACTCAATTTCTGCCAGTCTGGGTATGAAAGTGGAAAAGGATGTAAGTAGATTTGATGTTGAAAACAGAGCGAACAATAGGAAATCCACACTATTTGTACAACTCGAGTCCATTGTACCTTCCTCTTCTACTAACCACTTACCCTCCAATCTAGAGTCTGACCATTC
Organism: Ottelia alismoides; assembly: GCA_037367405.1. Classification (NCBI taxonomy): domain Eukaryota; kingdom Viridiplantae; phylum Streptophyta; class Magnoliopsida; order Alismatales; family Hydrocharitaceae; genus Ottelia; species Ottelia alismoides. The sequence continues at coordinate 21,331 of JAZKJV010001545.1, forward strand.
ATCCATCGAAAACACCAAAAAAATTGAAAATCCCAAAAAGATGAAAAAAATTGAAAAGTCAAAAAATCACATAAAAATTGAAAATGACTTCAAAAAATTGGATCCTGCCCTAAGGGAAGCACTCGATGAGAAATTGATTTTCAAACTTCCCTTAATAAAGGTCATAGATCACTTCCCCGACCTCAAGAGATTTATAAAGAGTAAATCGATGCCTAAGAGGTCGGGTAATAAGAGAACAAGGACGGAAAGACACATAGTGTCTATGGCCACCTCCTTGGTGATGGGGAGAAAGTTCAAGAGCCACAGAGTAAAGCAGTTGCCCAGAGTTGAGTGTGAAATCAAAGACACCATTTTTACTCATATGAGAATCAATGATGACTCATCAATAAATATCATCCCGACTTCCGTATTTGACAAGCTCAAACTCGGATCACTTAGGAAGTCCAGAGTGATCATTCAACTGGCTGATCGATCTATAAAATGGGTGAGAGGAACCATTTTAGTCATCATTACTTTCCAAGGTGCTCTACTCCAGGTGGACTTCACAATCATTGACATTGAGTACCTAGGAGAGTTTTCCCAATCTCCGATTATTCTTGGGAAGCCGTTCTTAGCTTCAGCTAAGGCGACTACAACTTATGAGACTCGGGAAATCGATTTTACAGCATTAGGAGCACTTCAACCTCACCCATTCTTTGATAAACTTTACTCTAGGTTGCCCCAAAAAGTTGTTGATAGTCGTGACCATCGAGAGGTAGATGAGTCCCACCTCTCTGCCACACCTGAGATATCGACTGTCCGAATGACCGTTGGTTCAGAGACTCCCCATACCTTCACTTCACCAGCTGCTTGCACCACCACCGTGAGAGCTTCTAAGGAGGACTCACAACCCGAAGCTATCATTGAATCGAATACGAATTGTGCTGATTGCCTTGACCATTTTGATGATCCGACACAAGAGCCCAATAATGTCGAGCCAACTAAGATCACTAGCACTTTCCCGAGATGGGTCCTAACCCTTCAGGAATATTACAATCTATATGGTGACTCGTCTGATGAGGAAGCCATGGTCAGCACCACACCACATATCGGACCTCCAAAGGAAACAACCAAGACTGATTTGACCCAATCCAAAACCACGCTTGCTCCTTCTTCTAGTCATTTATCCAGTGAGAAGAAGTTGAGAAATGATTCCTCGAGGTGTTTCCCTGAACCCCTCAAGGCACGACACTCTCCTCTCCCTCTCAATGATTCAAGTTCTAGAAAACCGACTAAGAAAGTTTCCTTTAACATACCATAGAAGGAATTTTCGGAGGAATCCTCATCGGATCCGGACAAGGTGATTTATATGAGCGAGCTCGGTTCGATTGTTCTTAAGCCATATCTGAGCAAGCAACCGTGTGTCGACCCTCGTTGGACGATCCCTACACCTCACTATTATTCATCTAGGTACAATTCCGATAGCGACACATATGTATATTATCCACCTCCTCGTGTCCGCAAGAAGGTTCGTCACAAACCTTCTTAATCCTTGTATATTCTCACTCTTTCTTGTATATACTTTCCCTCCCTCCCTCCCCATTGATTCGAATCACTTGCCCCGACTCCATATAGTTTCATTTTATGGTTATACTTAAGATGACCATATCCTAAGTGTAGGGGGGAGAGTGACCCGAATCTATTCACCATTCGCTGTACATCCTCCAGATCTCATCGTTTCTCACATCCACACCTGTCCTATACTTAGGCGGATCAAAACCTAAGTATAGGGGGGACCGGTGCCTATCATGTATATACTCATCCATTTCCCCTCTTGACCTCTTCCGTCCCATTTTTTGATCTTCTTCTACACTCAGGCTGCCAGAGCCTAAGTATAGGGGGGCGGGACGACTTCTATGCATTTTTGTTATTTTAGCTCTCCTACGCTTAGCACGAGCTATGTCTTTTTCCTCGCTTTTCGTGCTCTGAGGACATAGCACACACTAAGTATACGAGGTGTATATATCACATATATACTTTACTCATAGCTCGTATTTTCACGTATTTTCGTGTATTTTTGTATATATTATGCAATAATTACAGGGTGGGTAAAGATTGAAAAAAATTAATACATGTATACTTGTATAATACGTATAATACTTGTATAAAAAATTGTGAAATTCTTGTAAATAATACTTTTGTAAAATTTGTTGTAAAATAGGATGTATACCAAAAAACATTGTATACTTGTATACTACGTATATTATGTACAAGTTGTATAAACTAAAAATTGTTTAAATAATATTCTTGTAAAAATTATTGTATACCAGAAAATAAAACAAAATATTGAAAATAAAGACTTCTTATTTACTCTTTCATATCATCCTTGCATTTCAAAAAAAAGTTTTGTATTTCATTCATCTTTGTATCATGTCATCTACATCTCATCTGCACATCATGCATAAGTAAAGTGGAAGCTAGTGGGTTCTGAACCAAGTTATTAATAGATGTTGAGGATGTGTTTGATTTGACCTTAATCTACCTAATTTCAGAGGAACCTTATAGGAACTGGAGTTAAGATTTTTTCAGGTCAAATGACTTAATTCTTTGAGTCTACACGTCTATGTTCACATGTCATCTTGATTAGTCTAAGTAGAATGTTTTCGCACACATGCATGATTCTTTTAGACAGTGACCTAACTTGGACAAGCACTATGCATGTAGTTCTTCATTGATGAGGTGGTGAGGAGGTAGAATCCTTTAGCTTGGAGTAGCACATGGGTGGAAACATATGTCCTCCTCTAGGGAGGGTAGTGCATCTCAACCTAGTCTGGTGGTGTTGACGTCTAAGGACGGGATACTATGGATTGCAATAATGCTTCAAAAGAGGGATAGTCTACTGGCTCAAGGAGAAAATCTCCTTATGTACATGCTGCACCTTGTATATATGTCAAAAAAAGAAGAAAAGAAAAAAAGGAGAGAACTCCAAAAAAATGGACAGGCCTGATTGAAAATAAAATGCCTGTCGGAGTCTGTATATTTGCAAGGCATATGCTTCAAAGCCTCATACCATAGAAGCTTGCAGCTGGATGACTTGGCTACATCGGCCAAGCATCCTAGGATAGGTAGCTACACTGGTTACCGTCCATTCTTCTCTCCACCACATCTTCTTGAGCCGATTGCACTTGAACTTAGAAGAGAATACCATGCTCCTCGAGGAACGAGTTACTAGATCGGGGAATTAGAGTTACCTTGTTAGAAGAGGCTGGTTCTTTTCCATTTATGATGTGGAGAGCTATATTTCACTTACATAGTACAAGTAAGAATCATAGTCATCAGAATTTACGTATCAGGATTTGTTCTGACATGGCTGTTGAGACGCTTTAAATAGAAGACTTCTGGAACTTAAAGTCTATTAGGTCTCAAATTCAGATCCTAATAAGGTTCTGCCGCGTTATTAATCCAAAGGTCAAGTCAAGCTCTATTTTCACCTTTTGTTCATGACCTTGGTATGGAACCCAAAATCATTTCACTCTTGCATTTCATCTTAGTTGCTCGGGGACGAGCAATGTTTAAGTATAGGGGGTTGATGAATCTGTGATTCATCACTCTAAAAGTTGAAAATAGAGCTTTGTTCCTGAGTAATTTGCTGCATATTTCTACTTATTTGCATAATTAGCATTCATGCATGTGTAAATAATATCTACATTTTAGCATTCATATATCCATTAAATAAGGAGCCAAAAATCACTTGTACATATTCACATGTATATAACTAAATTCACATATTTGTATATATTTTACACTAGCCACAAATCTAATAAAATTGACTCTATAATCTAACACTAATAAAGGAAAAATATCAAAAAATACTAACTTATAAAATTGACCAATAAAACCCAAATCCAAGTTTTAGACTATGAACCTTAAAATGTACATATCTCTCTCACACAATGTCCGATTTAGATCTACCCACTTTTAAAGTAATATACATTCAAAGACCTTCAAAATGAGACCAATTTCATTAAAATCGGAGTTCATATGCAAAACTTGAGATTTGGGCCCATATTGTATATCGTACATATTGACCTTTTGCCCCTGTATTTTATCCTTTTATTTTCTTAATTATTAAAAATACAAAAAAAGATTAAGTTGTAAATTTTTATTTCATATTTTTCTAACTTTCTTTTAATTTTTCTCTTATTTAAAAATGACAAAAAATGCAAAAGATAAAATCTGGTATTTTATACCTATAAGATACCACCCAAAAATTTTTTTGTACAGATGACTTTATTTGATTTTCAACCCTTCACAAAAATTGTATACCTCATCGAGACGAACAACTTTTGTGTTGATCCCCTTTTGATTTAACCCTTTTTGTTATTTCGTTTTGGTTTTTCTTTACATTTAGTTTTTGAATTTTCTGAGAGCGACATGTGGCAGCTCTTGGAGCCGCCACGTGTCATCCTATTTTTTATTATCTTATTAATTTTGTATTTTATTATTTATTTTAATTATTATTATTTATTTTAATTAATTATTATATTTATTATTTATTTATTTATTTTCTCATTATTTTTAGTAACCTAATATACTACTTTATTATTTATTTATTTTATTCCCCTTTTTACTCCTTCTCCCCTTGTCTTCCACTCCAAGCCATCAACTCCCCACTTCTCCACTTTCTCCATCTCTTTTCCAACTTCCTCCTCCTCTTTATATTCACATCTCCTCCTCCATTTTTCATCATCTGCCAATTTCATGAGAAGAATTCCAGCTCTAGAGAGGTCGAGGTGACAATGACAACCTTATTCTGTAGAGCGATGGGGAGTTCCAACCATCTTCGGCTGTTGGTGAGATCTGCGAGCCTTGTTTGTATAACATCCCTCTACAAGGGAATTGCTTAGCTTCGGAGCACCCACCATATCCTTGAAGCGACGACAAGAGCCCCGCACCGCAGCTCCGCCCTCTAGCGACATCACAGGTAAGTACCCCTTTCATTCTCCTTATTATTTTACTTATCTAACAATTTATTTGTTTTTGTTTAACATTTCATCACTATTATCTCACCCACACCATATCTTCATTCCATTTTCTACTATTGTTTACTGTTTACAAAAAAATACAATAAAAATTTTGAAAAAAATAAAAAAAGTTGCAGATCCATCCCTACTGCACGGCCAACCCGCCAGCCAAGCAACCACCTCCACACCGGCTCTCCATCACCGCTGCGCGGTGGCTGCCGATGCGCGCGCCCCAGAATCACCACCACTATTCCCCTCCAAACAGGGGCTGGAGCTCATTCGCTCCTCGCGCACCGCACGTACTCCCACCAGACGTCGTGCCATCCAACGGTCCCTGAAGTCCTCCACGACCTCACCAGCATGCCCAGCGCGCGACCCCTTGCCCCTGCCGTTCACCACCCATGGCTGCGTGCTGCACCGCCGCTGCGTCCCCACTCTCTCCAGCCGTAGTGCCGTAGCGGTGACTCCAGCCCACTTCGCCCGAAGCCGCCCCAGCGAGCCCGTGCATGCTTCGCCCCCCTGCGTACGCGTCTTCCGCAAGCTGCACCTCCACCCGGTGTCGCGATGCCCACGCGGCTGTTCCCCCGCCCCGCCCCCAACCGTGCGTCGACACCGCACGTACCTCCTCCCAACCGTCCTGTCGCCGCTGACCTCCAGCGCGACGCAACCGCGCCCCTTAGGCTCTCAATCAGTTGCCCGCGTGCCAGCGCGATTGAATGCCACCAGCGCGTGTTCACGCGCCACCCTTGGCGCCCTACGCCCCAGCCGCTCCTCTTTACCCTAGCATGCATGAGAAACAACAAAGGTCGATTTTATTTTTTTATTATTTTTTGTGAAAATTGCAGTTTCATCATTTTAAGTTTCTTTAATTACATGCTTATCCTTGTGCACAGTTTTTGTTCTGTTTTTTATTTCCTGTATTGCAAAGACACCCTTGACTTTTATCATTAATTTGGACATCAGTTTTGCATTATTTTTTAATTAAAAAATATCATTTTGCATAGAATTTAATTCTTTATCTCATATATTTAATTATATTTTTGTGAATACTGGATAATTTATTAAAAATCAGATTTTGATATTCAGTGATATTTTACCCAATTAAGGTCTGAAATTTACACATATTCATTATCGCTCCAAAAATTGTGAAAAAAATAGAGATGATGCTCATGAATGTGCTTTAATTTCTATCCAAATTTTATCTGGATTGCAGTTGTCTTATGCATGAAATAAATCTTAGAGTGAAATCTGTAATTAATTTTTAATTAAATCTACGAATAACATTTTTATGAAATTTCAAGTCTCTTGGATTGCGAATGAAAATATCTTTTTGAGATAAATATCTCTCTGGAAAATTTGATTTCGTGGATTTATTAAGAGTTATATACTAACAGTCACTCTATTTTCAGTAAAAAATTACAAAAAAATCATAAAGTGTCAGGAAATTCTAAAAAAATTAATGTTGCTTCATTTCATCATATTTCACTTCCAATAAATTTTTCATAATTTTTACATATCATTTGAATGAAAAATTGCCTGAAAATCCAAAAAAGTTTGTATTTTTCATTTGTGCATTTGAAATCAAAAAATCCAAAAAATACAGTTTGCATTCATCATTAGATTAGGTTTATAGGAAAAATACAACTTGGTCAATTGGGAGTAATTTCAGATTAAATTAAATTTGCCATGTTGTTTATTTTCTTAATAACCTAATTTATCCGCATTTGTGCATTGGTATTTTTTATTGCATAAAAAATTACAAAAAATACCACTTGGAAAACCGTGATTTAATTCATCTAACCTGATCCGAAGTTGTTCCTTTGCCTCCTTCAGTCGACCCTGGGGCTTACCCAGGTTAAAAAACATAAAACTGCGCATTAATTCATTCATTGATTATTCGATTCGTACGGTTTATTTTTTATCGATCCGAATTTATCTGACTGCAATGAAATCGTTAATTTGATACAATTAAAAGGGTAAATTCGGGTCAATCAAGGATCATCTTGGTTGGCTTGAGTGGCCCTAATACAAATTCTGTGAGTAGGGAAAAATACAATAAGTTGATAGATGATCCACTATCGAGAAATATGCGCTCGAACTCTTGGTTGAAGATCTGACATCTGACTGGAGGAACTCCCTTGTCTTTATTCTTATTCGGAAGATTGCAGATGCCATTTACTGTGGTCATGGTGAGAATGTGCTTCTAAGGTTTTCTGCATCTGTTTTTTGTAGGGTTGATGCTTCCTTGTACATGCTTCTTTCAATCCCTTTTTACAACATGCATGTACTCCATGTCCTTGAGTAATGGCATTTTAAGTATAATATTTTACAATATGTCAACAATGCCAGGATCAGTAAATTATTTTTCATTTTTTTACTGTTTTTGCTTTAATTTCTTGAGGAAAAGGAATATTTACATTAGGAAAAATCTCATTCTGTACATTTGTGTCCATATCTTTGTTTACAGGTAGATGGCAAAAAGGTGTAAAATCATCTGCATCTTGTGGATAAAATGCACCGCAAGCTTGGCTCCATCGGATGGCTCAGGTTCGGTTGCTGCTGCTTTGTTCTCCATGGTTGCCACGCCTTCGCTTTTTCTGCTATTTCTTTTTGTATTTCTTTTGTTTTTCTTCATTTTTTGTATTTCTATTTTGGTGCTACATCCTCAAAAAGTTTTTTGATCCTATCTGCTGACATGGCTGTTGACTTGCGATCAGATGCTTTCTACTTCCCCTTCATTGTTGTAGTCACATGGAGTGTCCTACCGCTATTGAGAGTTTTAGAATTAGATAAAGCAATATTATTTTCTCCTGAATTGGATTGCACATTGCAGAATCCTTACTCCTTGCAATGGAAGTTGTTTGGATTGACTTTGACCTAAGCCGAAATGACAGTTTTGGTGGCTTTTAGGTCGTCTATCTTCTGGGTCGTCTCCGCCATGTTCTTGATCAATTAGGCCAAGAAATCAAGAGCCAGGTTGTTCGACACAACCTTGGATGATTCGACCTGATGTGGTCGATCACTCTACTAGTATGGGTTAGGCTGCTGCTGATAACTCTGAGAATTGCAAGGAGGGGGATGAGAAGGATGCTTTTGGCATTGGTGAGAGGAATACTGATGCTGATAGTGAGCAGTAGGCTGCTGCTGATACTGCTGTTTGTACTCCATCTGCTAGCAATTCGTCCTCCAGGTGTATCCATGCTGAGGAGGTTGCTGGTGATAAGACTGGCCGGGCTGGAAATTCCTCCCTCCTTGCTACTGGTGATATGGCCGGGTGGTTGTAATCTGACCCTGAGAATGTCCCTGAGGATGGGTCAGTTGTTGATCATTGTCCAAATGCCATTCATCTCCTATCTATGTGGTGGATGTGGGGAACATGGTTCAATGTACTGTAGCTGTGGTTCGATTGATAAACAACCATCTATGTCTGCGACTACGGCTGTGGCTGCTTGTGCGCCTGTACATAGTCTACATGTTGAACTTGAGGTTGGTTGGGACTCGACTGAGGATGATGTTGCATGGTAGGATCCTTTTGCTCAGCAGATGTGTCGGGGGCGGCTGCCACGGAGTTGCAGGCACTAATGGTGTTCACCGATAGCTCCAGGTGCTTGGTGACAGTATTGAGCTTGTCCAAGCCCTTCATTCTTTGCTCGATCACAACTAGATTTTCTAGATCATGTGATCTCTTCTTCATGATTTCTACCTATACAGAAGGCTGCCAATGATGCTGAGATCGGAATTCTGGCACATGTCCACTTCGCGGGTGTCCGCCATATTAATATTTTTGCATAAGATCTGGGGCTTCACTTGAAAGGAATGAGAGGAGGAGAGTGCAACCCCCCAGCTATCTCCTCAAAGGTCTACCATATTACATCATACTTCTTGTTAAAATATGAACCTCCATAGGTGGCGTCAACTAGACGTTGACCATTCTCAGTAAGTCCCCCAAAAAAGTGCTGGACCAAACTGATCGTCGGGGTAACATGATGGGGGCACTTCTCAATCAAATCATTGAATCTCTCCTAGGTCTCGTGGATGGATTCTTGGGGTCCCTGGAATTTGCTGGCAATCGTGGAGCCTATCAAAGTAAGACGACCGAGTAGGTAGTATTTATGTAGGAACATGGACTTCAACTATTCCCACGCCATCACCACTTTTCCCAGATGTTTGATCCAGTAGAGTGATTTGCCCTGAAGGCTGAAAGGAAAAGTAGTCATATTGACTACGCCCAACGAGATGTTAGGGTAGTGAATTGTGCTGAATATGTGTCTGAACTACTACGGATGGATATATGGTTCTTCACTCAGGTTTCCTTAGAAACTAGGGAGGAGAGAAAGGAGCTGCAACTTCATCTCAAAATGTCTGCCGATCATAGGATCTAGATCCGTTCAGTGATTTAGTCGACCCCAAGGTTGTAAGTATGCTTTAGTGTGGGCTTGGGCGGACCTCTCCTTCCATCTCCTTCATCTCTACGAGGTCCATCTACAGAATGGTTATCTTCACCATCACCATGGAGATCATCATCTCCTCCTCCTCATGCTTCTCTCTCTTCTGACCTCCTCTTTAGGTCATTCAACATATCTTGAAAGGCAACTTGGGCTAATGCTTGATTAGTCAACTGCTGCTGAATACCTTGGATGGACGCCAAGAGATGACTGTTCACTTCATTCTGGTTTGTTACCTGCTTGGTATTTTGCTCAGATGAGGAAGCTGCAGTCCCTTTCCTCTGCTTGTAGGAGCCATCTTAGAATCTGACTTTGACTACTTCGGCTCCAGATCATGCACCTAATCTGCAATAGGGAAAATACCTCGATCAATCTGCATGCAAGCACCTAATGCAGAATAATTTAGAATTAGGTACGATTTTGAACTTTATTAATGATGGAGAAATCAATCTCCATCCAAAAAGATCATAACTTGAGAAGAGAGTTTCCCGTTTTGTGAGAGGTAAAAGAAACGGAGAGCCCTAAGGATGGTTTGCAAAGTACGAACAATCATTTGGGGATTGCCCCCAAATTATTGGAGATATCAAACTCATGGAATCAATGTGGGTGTTGACAGAGTCTCGACCAAACCATCCAGGAGTTGAAATCTTTGAAACAAAAGGAATATTGAGGAAGGATGAAAGATACAATGATGAATAAGGAATAAAAGGAGTTTTAAAATAGTAGTGGGCTTAAAGTGAGACACCCCCATACTTAGGACAAAGTACGTCCTAAGTATAGAAGATTGTCTATAAGGGGTGACACCTTTTTGTTAGATACATAAGATAGAAAAGGAAAAGAAGAAAAGAAGAAAAGAAGAAAAGATATCAAAATATGGGTATGAACAACTCGGGATGCGCATCCCCCCTATACTTAGGATAAAGTACATCCTAAGTGTAGCAGTGATGAAGGGGATGACATCACGTCGATAGAATAAGATAGAAGAGAAGGAAAAGAAGAAAAGTCATTCAAAAATGTTTTTCTCTGCTTTGCCTTCTTCTATCGCTTTGGAAATATTCAGCTCATCCTTGTAGATTACTTGAATAGAGTCAACGACAGACATGAATGTATCATGTTCAAGGTAAGGCTTCAGAAGCTGTCCATTGACTACAAATGGTTGTGCGTCAACTGGCAAATTAGATATCGATACATTTCCATTGTCACGCACATGCTTAACCACAAACGGTCCAGTCCATTTGCTCTTCAATTTGCCTGGAAAGATCTTTAATTTCGCATCAAACAACCACACCTTCTGACCTGGCTCGAAGGACTTGCGGCGAATATTCTTGTCATGCCATGTTTTGACCTTCTCCTTGCACATCAGGTTGTTGTCTGCATAATCTCTGAATTCCAATAATCGGTTCAGATCCAATTTTCGGTTCTTTCCTGCTTTCTCAGAGTCCAAATTACATATGTTGATGGCCCATAAAGATTTGTGAATTAATTCAACGGGCAGACGACATGGCTTGACATACACTAGGCGGTAGGGGGACATTCCCAAGGGTGACTTGTATGATGTTCCGTAAGCCCAAAGAACGGAATGAAGCAGCTGAGACCAGTTCTTGCGATCCAGACACACAAGCTTATGTAGAATTGTCTTGATCTCCCTGTTTGAACATTCAGCTAAGTCATTGGACTGCGGGTGGTAGGGTGAAGCAACACAATGTTCAATACAGAATTTCTGAGTCAGCTTTTTCACTTCTCTATTTATGAAATGACTACCCCCGTCAGATATGAGAATCTTGGGAATCCCGAACCATGCTATGATGTGATCTCTCAAGAATCGACAGACAGTCCTACTGTCGACGGTTCAGGTGGGGATAGCCTCCACCCAACGACTTACATAGTCGACAGCAAGCAGAATGTATTCATAACCCCGGCTGCTAGGAAATGGGCCCATAAAGTCGATACCCCATGCGTCGAAGACGTCTGATATCTAAATGAATTTCAGAGGCATCGTATCTCTCATTCCTATGGTTCCGCCCATCTTCTGACAGTCAGTGCAACATTTGACATAATCATCTGCACCCTTGAATAGTGTAGGCCACCAGAGGCCGCTCTGAAGAACTTTTGCTGTCGTTCGTCTGCCTGAATGATCTCCTCCAGAATCTTGGTCATGGCATAAGGCGAGGACACTTGGAACTTCCTCCTGAGGTATACACCTTCTCCAGATACAGTCTGTCCCTTCACGAAATAAGTATGGATCCTCCCACTTGTAGAAATGGATTTTAGACAAGAATCTGTCTATTTTCAACTTTGGCCAATCCTGTGAGATTTCTTAGTCACCAGATAATTCACGATGTCTGCATACCATGGAAGAGAGGTGACTGACAGAATTGCCTCATATGGAAAGGTCTCTGTGATTGGTTGCATGCTCAGCTCAGGAGATTCCGGCTTAGGAAGCCTCGATAGATGATCGGCCACTACATTCTTTACCCCAGGTTTATCTCTAATTTCCAAGTCATTCCTGGAGGAGAAGGATCCACCGAATAAGGCATGGCTTGGCGTCCTTCTGCTGTATATACCGGATGGCCGAATGGTCAGTGTAAATGATCACTTTGGATCCGAGAAGATATGATCTGAACTTCTCCAGGGCAAAGACTACCGCTAGCAGCTCCTTTTCAGTGAAAGTGTAGTTTCGCTGGGCTTCATCGAGCATTCGGCTAGCGTAATGAATCGCAAATGGTACATTATCCTTCCTCTGTCCGAGTACAGCACCAATGGCATAATCTGATGCGTTGGTCATTATCTCAAAAGGCTGAGTCCAGATCGATGGCTACAAGATAGGGGCCTGCCTGATAAGTTCTTTTAACTGATTAAAGGCAAGGAGCACACGGTCGTCCACAATGAATTCATTCTCCTTGCCGAGCAACTCAGACAATAGTCTGGCCAGATTGCTGAAATCTTTGATGAATCGTCGATAAAAACCGACATGGCCCAAGAATGACCTGACTTGTTTAATTGAAGTAGGTGGCTTTAGTTTGGAAATTACCTTCACCTTGGCTGGGTCAACCTCCATACCACGTTTAGAAATAACGTGACCCAGCACGATTCCTTCGGTCACCATGAAGTTGCTCTTCTCCCACGAGATCACAAGATTTACTTCGTAACATCTCCATAAGACTTGGTCTAAATAATCCAGACACCGATCGAATGAATCCTCGTAGATTGAAAAATCGTCCATAAAGACCTCAAGAAAGTTGCCCACCATGTCTGCAAAAACTGCTAGCATATACCTTTAAAATGTGGCTGGGGCATTACAGAGCCCAAACGGCATCCCTCTGAAAGCATATGTACCAAAAGGACATGTGAATGTGGTCTTCTCTTGATCTTCAAGAGCAATAACAACTTGATTGTATCCATAGTATCCATCCAAGAAGCAGAAGTATTCCTTCACGACCAATCTCTCTAAGATCTAGTCGATGAAGGGTAAAGGAAAGTGGTCCTTCTTGATGGCGAGATTAAGTCTTCTGTAGTCCACGCACACTCGCCAAGCAGTGGGTACTTTGGTTGCGATCTCCTCTCCTTTGTCATTCTTCACAATGATGATCCCTGATTTCCTTGGCACCATATGCAGAGGGCTCACCCATTTACTGTCGGAGATGGGATAAATGAATCCCGCATCATACCATTTCTGAATCTCTTTCATAACAACCTCCCGCATATTAGGATTTAATCTTCTCTAAAGTTCTCGAGAGGGATTGCAATCTTCTTCCAGAAAAATGCGATGCGAGCACAATGATGGATTGATCCCATGGAGATCTAAAGTTCGCCTTCCTATCGCCTTGAGGTTGCATTCAAGAACCTCCATCAGACAAGATTCTTGGTCTTCAATCAGGTGCGCATTGATAATGATCGGGTACATGTTAGGTTCTCCCACAAGAAAGGCATATTTCATGTTGGAGGGTAAGGGTTTCAACTCTGGTGGGGTCGGAGCTGCTTCAAAAGTGACTTCAGCTATTAATGCAGGTGGCGATTCTTTCATCTGTTCGGTGTCCACCATACTCTGTTCTACCTCTTCACTCAGATCTTGACAAAATGTTGCAATAATTTCCTATTCATCACAAGACTCCTCAACAAATTGCTCTTGATCTTGAAGGCACATAACCCCCGCAGAAGTCTCATGCAGCGTGTCAGCAAACACCTCGTTCTGATCGATAAGGGGAAATTTGACTACGGTCTCCAATCCCTCCTCGGGGAAGAGGAATTCATGGATCTCATTGTCTTCCAAGAATAAGTTGGTATCTTGAATTTCTGCCAGAAAGTCACAGTCATCAGAATATTCAATCACCCTTACGCATGATGCAGATGTTCGTTCTGTTTGTGCTCCCTCGGGCAGGATCTCTACTTTGATTGTTTCGTTGCCAGCACAAAAAGTGATTTCTCCAGTCCCATAATTCACCATTGTGTTCGACGTTCGTAGGAACGGTCGTCCAAGTATGATTGGGGTAAGGAGCAATGGAGTGCGGAAGTCCATATCTAGTACCACCAAATCGGCCGGGAACTGCTTTCTCTTAACCGTGACTATCACATCCTCCAACAGGCCCCTAGGACGCTTAACTGATTTGTCCGCAAACTGCAAAATCATCTTTGCAGGTTTGAGCAGTCCTAGCCTGAATTCTGTAAGCAGTGAGGCTGGCATTAGGTTGACAGAAGACTCGTTGTCGAGCAGTGTTCGTTCAAATTCCTGATTAAACATTTGACATCGCACAAGAGGTGCTCCCATATCCTGCTTTTTATCCGGAAGGTTGTTGATGGCATTGACTGTGGTCATTGTAAGGATATGCTTTTCGGACTTGCCACCTTTATTCCTGGAATTATGAGGGTGAGGCATGCGCTTGGTTGTGCATGCATCTTTCAATCCTTTCTTTACAGATGGTATGTACTCAAGAGCTTTCATCAAGGGCAAGTTCAATACCAAATTCTGAATAATTTCTAAGATGGCAGGATCATACAAAGCAAATTTGAAAATTTTCAATTTTTTGTGTTTTTCATTGCTTCTGGGAAAGGAATATTTACACAATCTTCACCAGTGTCATTCAAAATAGTGTCCACGTTGTTGTGTACAGGTAGATGGCAAAAAGGAATGGAATCATCTACAATCTGTGGACCAAAAATGGCGGGCTCGTCTTCAGGTGCTGGCGTTGGACTCGCAACAGGTGCAAGACTCCTCCCGTCAGGAGCTGGCTCTGAGGCAGGTGCAGACGTCTCCAATGCTGGCCTATCTCCACTGAGGTTGCTGCTATATTTTTGTGTTTTGTTGTTTTCTTCATTTTTTGTGATTTTTTGGTTGGTGCTGCTGCTCTAAAAATACTTCTTGGCCATGGCACTGGCCTGGCTGACGATTCCCCGTCAGATGCAAGATGTTTTCCCTTCGCTGTTGCAGATGGCTTGAGTGTCCTACCACTCCTGAGAGTAACAACATTAGATAAAAAGCAATTTAATTCACCTGATTTTGATTGGACACTACTAGCTACCTGCTCCTTGCGTCGGAAATTGTTCGGGTTTGCTACGACTTGAGCAGGGATGGTTGTTTTTGCAGCTGTCAAGTCGTCGATCTTCTGTTTCATCTCAGCCATGTTCTTCATCAATTGCTCAAGGTAGGAAAGGGTCGGATTAACCGACACAAGCTCAGAAGAATCCCCCTGCTGGGGCCTAGAGTGTTGGTATGAAGGCTGAGACTGTGACTGGTAACCCTGAGAGAATTGATGAGGAGGAGGGTTGGAGGAATACTGCAAGTTCTGCTGGTGATACGGGGATGCCGGTTGCTGATGATATCCTTCTCCGCGGTATCCGGACTGCTGAAGACCATGCTGATAATTCTGCCTCCAGGTATTTCCCTGAGACAGAGGCTGGTCCTGATATGAGGGTTGGAAGTGTCTCCCACCCTGCTGCGGCTGGTGGTAGGGCCTGTTGCCCATGTTCTGACACTGGGGATGTCCCTGAGGACGGGTCAGTTGCGCTTCATTGTTCCATACACTTTTGATTTCTTGGATCAGTGGCAGGGGCGGAGAGAGCTGCTCGAAGTAAGCAGGCTGGGACTCTGACTGATATACAACCATCTGTGTCTGAGGCTGCGGGGGCTGCTTCGGAACCTGCACGTAATGCACGTGCTGAATCGACTGGGGCTACGGTGGACTCGCCTGAGGGTTTTGATGCAATACAGGTTCCTTCTTCTCAGCGTTCGGCTCGACAGTAGTAGACACAACGTTGCACATGCTGGCGTTCAGTGCATGAACAAGCTGCTCCAGCTGCTAGAAAATCACATCAAGCTTTTCCAAGCCCTGGGTCCTTTTCTCAATCATTGATAACTTCTCGAGGTCCTACGACCTCTTCTCGATGATGTCCACCTTAGACAGATGTCTCCCAACGATGCTCAAGTTGGAGCTCTCATCCTTGTCTTCGGTGTGAGAAGCCATTTTTACGGGCTTGCTGATAGCAGTTGGTATCTTCATGTATGCTTGGGACGAGGATTGAGCGGCTTCTCCTTCAGCCATTTCCTTGAAGACGTTCCATACCACGTCCTCATCCTTGTTGAAATGGGAACCGCCGCAAGTGGCGTCGACAAGCTTTTGGCTCTCAAGTGTAAGCCCACCAAAGAAGTTTTGTACCAAACTGATCTTTGGGATTTCGTGGTGGGGACACCTCTTGGAGATCCTTGAATCTCTCCCACACTTCATGAATAGTCTCGTGGGGCTGCTGGCAGAAACTGGAGATACAGACATGCATCGGATTCAGTCGACCGAGAGGATAGAACTTATGCAGAAATGCAGACTTCAGCTCCTCCCAGGTCGTGACTACCTTCCCTGGGTGGTCGACCCAATATAGGGCCTTATCTTGAAGGCTGAAGGAAAAGGTTGTCATCTTGACTACCCCTAAAGGAATTCCGGGGTAGTGAGCAGTAGCACAAATACGACCGAACTTCTTGAAATGAATGTATGGCTCCTCAGTGGTATTCCAATGGAATGTGGGAAGAAGAGACAGAAACTGCGGCTTCAGCTCGAAGTGGGCATGGATTCGTGGAATTTGGATCCACTCTGTGATGCGACCCGCTCCTGGATTGTATGTCTCCTTTAGTGTTGATGAATCTACGTTTCATCGTCTTTATTCTATCATTTTGGCCTTAAAAACCCTAGTAAATGCGTGTAAATAGGCTTAATTTAGGTATTTTAGCATCCATGCATCAGTGTGTAAATATTGTATAAAATGTGGTTTTTAAAGCCAAAATTATAGAATAAAGAAAAGAAAAGAAAAAGAATAAAATATTGTAAATATTTTATGACCCAAAATCCCGAGACCTAGGCATCTTGATGAATAGGTCGACAAGGAATAAAGTAGGGGGAGATAAGGGCCAAAATACAATAAAAATCCCTTTCATTTCATTCATTCTTTATTCATTTTGGGACCTATATTTGGTTCCACTTTTTATACCTCAAATAAAGAAACTTTGAACATTAAAGTTGTAGATAATTTAATAAAGAAAAATAAAAAATTGATTTCATTCAAAAATAATGTACAGATAAAAAGTTATGGTCTGAATAAAAATCCAGAATCCCAACTTCCCAGACCCGTATCTCACAAATGAAAACTCCAAATATAGCAAACTCACCTTTAATTGTATATAATTTAAAATAAGCTATTTAATGGCAGTGGTTTCGCATTTGGTGGAGCTACAATTTGAAAGTTGAGTTTTGGACCCCTATTGTATACTTGTACAGATTAAAATATTCAATTTATTATTTATTTATTATTTTTGTAATTTTATATTTTTATAATGTTGTAAATATTACTTATAATAATTATGTGCATTAAAATTAGAATAAAAACCTAAATAAAACTCAAAAATAAAAGACCTATATATATTACATAGGATTTATACCTATAAATATACCTATACATTCTATACTTTTATTTTATTAAGTGTACAAAACATATCAGAAAATAAAATAAAAGTATATTCAATTTTATAAAATAATAAACATAATTACATAAATTAAAAATACAAAATAAAAATAAAAGAATAAAATATATAGGTATTGTACCTATAAGGGGTATAAAGGTAACTTATAATAATACACATCATAAAAATAACTAAAAATCATAATAAAATAATTCATAAAATAATAAACATTTTTTATTTTATAACCACAATTTAATTAATCCATTTTCTATTCTTAAATGATTTTTGAAATAATTTTAGGGGATTTTTCCTGGTTGGTCCACGTGGACCAACCAGGTTGGTCTGACAGTTGACCTCGGTCAACTGTATGACCTCCTCCCTTAGACCTGTCGGAGAGTCATTTTGTCTCTTCTTCATGGATTTTTCGAGGTCTTATCTTTCACCAATTGAGGTTGAGACCTTCTGCAAACTTCTTGCTCGAAGACCCATGAATCACGCCCCTATCTTACATCGGGGATTGGACCCACGATTCGGTCCATCTTCATCGATTTTTGACGCCAGTTCGTCAACTCTTCAAAAGCCACCCCCGACTTCCCTTCGAAGTTTGATCCTTCTTCCGCCAATTTCACTCGTAAACCCCTAGCCCATTGCATTCATGGTGACAGTAGGAGGCGATTCGAGCATGGGTTTGCGCCATTTGGTGTCGAATCGAAGTAGATCCAGCCCCGTGCCGGAGCTCTGTCGCGAGTTCTCTCCGTCGTCTCTGGTGAGCCTCACCCCCTTCTCTTTCCCTTTTCTTGTAGCTCTAGCTTAGAGTAATTTAGCATAGTAGCAGTTTAGGTTTTCTTTGCGTTAATCGCCGTGAATCTTCGATCAAAGACCACGGCGGAGCTAGGCTCCGCCTCCACTTTCCGGCCACCTCCATCATCTACAGCCTCCAAGATCACCTCCATCTTCTTCCTTGTCACTCCATCATCACGAACCACCCTTACATCTACCTCGATCTCGCCCAGATCGAGCGATCAGAGCTCCCATCTCTACCTGTCGCCGGAGCTCCACGCTCGAGCCACGCACCACCTCCATCCAACCCGAGAACACCCCCAATCGCCTCGCCCGGTTTTTGCGCTGCTAACCCTGCAGGTCAGAGCCCAAGAGGAGGCTCTATCGAGCCTCGACAACTCAGGGAAGCACCTCCCAGGTCGCCGCCGCCGTCTGTCTTCATCTCGCCGTTTCAGGCTCGCCTGAGATCTCCATTCGACGCGGAGGGGCCCCAGGATCGTTTTGCCCTTGATCCTAGGGCCAGAGAGGCCGTGTGTCGGCCGGATTCACTCGCCAAAGCTCGCCGGGGAGAGTGTTCTTCGTGAACCTCTCTCCACCGTTGGATCAGGAGCACCCTCCAGTACGCACAGGAGCCGTCAGATCTTCAGCATCCTCCACCGTCGGATCTCGTCGCGGGATCCAATCTTGGACATCCGTGCGAAGAGCCATCGGGCCACCAAATCAGGCCACGTGGATAAGTGGATCGCCCTCGGCCGCACGATCCTCATCTTGGGTATTTTGCACTTTTAACCAAGGAGTTTTTTTATTTACGTCTTAGCCCTAAAACTTTTGTCTGTAGTTTAAAAATATTTGTAATAATTGCAATTAGGTCCCTGAACTTCTTTTATTCGCATTTAAGTCCTTCGCCACGTCACCTCACGTGACCTGTTCACGTGAGGCGCGGTTTTTTTGCATAGAGACCTTAGCTCTTTTATGTATTTCTTTCCAGTACTTGAACTTTGAATCATAGTGTAAAAACTTTTAGGTATTTTGCATGATTGCCCCTGGGATTTTTGGAAATCGTAGTTAGGTCCTTCCCAAGCGCGTGCAAGTCACGCGCTCTGGTGGGCATTTTACACCGATACCCCCCGGGTTTGGGAATTTGGAAGTGGTCCTGTAAAGTAAATATTAAGTGTTATATCTTGTGGAAAATTGCATGTTCACCCCTGGATGTTTGTGTACTTGCATATATACCCCTGCCAGGACATATCTCTTTGCTTGCTTTCTCCATTTATTTAAGGCATCATTTTGATTTGAAAAATTCCAAAAAATTTAACTTAAGATCCTGTGTGCTTGCTTGTTCACGCTATATTTTTGTATTGCATCTTTATTCATTTTCATATTTATTAAAAATCAAAAACATGCATTTTTCATACTGTTTGCATTAGAAAATCCCTAAAAATTATTAAAACATTTTGAAAAATTCCAAAAAAATATATTTTGTGTGTTTTGTCATCTACTAGTGTCAGTCCAAAAACCACTAAAAATTGCAAAAGAAAAACCTTAAAAATTACAAAACACTTAAAAACTTCAAAAAAAAAATATAGAAAATCATAGAAAAATCACAAAAATATAAACTCAGTTGCTGTGTCTTCCTTATTTCATTGTCTATATTTTAAAATTAATTTGGGAAAATTTTGTTACTGATTGGTATTTTTCATTCCCATTTTGATTTCGGCCAGCAACCTAGTCCACTGTTTTCCCTTATTTTTACAATTAAAAATATCAAAAACATTCTGAAAAATAACCAAAAATCACAAAATAGTAAAAATTTATAAAAAGACTAAAAATATTTTATTTGTGAATTTTTGTGCTTTTTTTGCATATTTTTATAAATATTCTAGCATCTCTTTTATTATATAGTTTATATCTTCCAATATTGAAAAATAAAATAAAAAAAATATATAAAATATAAAAGAAAATATAAAATCAGAAAATTAAAAATAAAAATACAAAAATATAAAATTAAAAATTAAATAAAAAAAATTAAAAACTAAAACCCACAAAAAAATCCAGATTGGCTAAGTAGTCCATTAGACCTAGGAGTTGACTTTTTATCTCTACTCTACACCTTTGTTTCTTGTGTTCGACCCCTACTTGCTTGCCATTATACATTTTTAGTAGGGAATAATAAATTTTAATCCTTGCTCTTGATTTATTGATTGATTGTGTGGGTTAACTGTTGACAAACGGGAAGACTTGAGTAGTCGCATCAGCGACAGTGAGTCTGATTTGTCAGACCACTATTTTGCGGCTCTCGCAATCTCGTTTTTTCAAATGGCGCCGTTGAAAAATCAAACACCGTTTGTCAGACCTCTATTTAGCGGCCCGTGATAACCGCTAATTATTGAGGGTCTAAATACGTCGCTGTGGCGACCCACAATAAAATGTGATTAATCAACAATGAACCCACAATCAAGTATCAAACAATGAAAAACAAGTGTGGAGTCAAATTTATTTTTAACTCCGCACAAATGGTGTATAGTGTCAAGTATGCAGAGAGTTCGAACCCAGGGAGCAAGCAGGGCAGTTCAAACAAGTGTGCACAAGTGTGTGTGTGTGTGTGTGTGTGTGTGTGCGTGTGTGATGTGTCTACACTAAGCAAGCAAACAATGAAGGTTTTGTGGATTTTTAATTTTAATTTTTTTTAAATTTTTAATTTTGTATTTTGATTTTTAATTTTCTGATTTTTAAATTTTATAATTTATATATTTTTTGTTTCTTTTTTTTGAATATTGGAAATTAAAAACAATGGAATAGAAGATAAGACAAAATATTTATAAAGAAGTGTAGAAATATCCAAAAATTCAGAAATAAAATGTTTTTGATATTTTTAGGATTTTTTTACTGTTTTTGTGATTTTTGGGGATTTTTCAAGTTTTTTTGATATTTATAAATACTGAAATAAGAGAAAACAATGGTAAATATGCTGGCTGTGAGTAAAATGGGATTTTAAAAATAGCAACCAGTACTCAAAATTTTTCACACTAATTTTCAAAGAAAGGTACAGAAATATACAACAAACAAGAGCTGAGTTTGTATTTTTTGGAGTTTTCTTCGATTTTATATATTTTTTTGAAGTTTTTGAGTGTTTTTAAATTTTTAGTGTTTTTCTTTTGAGATTTTTAGTGATTTTTGGACTGACACTAAAAAAATGGTAAAACACACAAAATATAATTTTTTTTGGAATTTTTCAAAACGTTTTTATAATTTTTATGGGTTTTCTAATGTAAACAGTGAAATAAATTGTTTTTGATTTTTAATAAATGTGAAAATGCAATAAAAATGCAATGTGCAAATATGGCGTGCAAGTACAAGTCACCAGGAGCTTAAGCCTATTTTTGTGGAATTTTTGGACTTAAAATGATATTTTAAATAATTACAACAAACATCCAAACATTAAACAGTCCTGACAGGGATATAAACGCAATTTTCAAAACATCCAGGGGCATGCATGCAAATTTCCACAAAAGTTTGAACTGAATATTCAATTTATAGCACCAAAATCCAATTACAAAACCCGCCTGGGTGTCCTAGCAATTTTCCCACCAGGGCGCGTGACTTGCACGCGCCTGGCGAGGACTGAGATGTGATAATCCAAAACCCTGGGGGCTTACTTGCAAAATATCTAAAAATTTAACACATGATGTCACAGTTTTGGTACTAAAACAAAATACAACAAAGACCGAGGGTCCCAGTTCAAAATGCCCACACCTCACGTGTACTGGTCACGTGAGGTGACGTGGCGAAGGACCTGGATGCAAATATTGAAAGTTCGGGGGTCCTTGTGCAAATAACCCAAAGTTTTTACGCTACAGACGAAAGTTTAAATACTAAATACTAAATACAAAAGGTGCGAGGGTGTAGACGCAAAATACCCTCGACGCGCGATCCGACGGCGATGAAGGAGCCACTTAGACACGTGGCGCTTGATGAACGGCCGATGACGCTTCGCGGATGAGCGGCGACGATCAGATCTCCAACGATGATCAACGGTCGAAGCTGGTGGAGATCCAACGGTAGCTGCTCGATCTGGGACTCCACCCTTGATCGGACGGTGGCGAAGGCGGCTGGAAGAACAAGGCGGAGCCTCGACCGGGCGAGATTCCTTGAGCTCCTCCGGCCGACTCTGGTGGCTTCTGGGGTTCAAAATTTGGCTTGAGCCTCCTCTGGTCCTCCTCTATCTCCTGGCGGCGTCAAAAAGCCACGGCGGTGGCCATGGTGCTCGCTGGTGGCTGGCGGAGCTGGAGAGCTTCGTTAGCTCCGGCGAGCTTCAAAACTCACCTCCAGGTGTCTTCACTGCTGCTTGGACCTGCAAAAATGGTCAAAGGGTCCAGGGCAAACTGCCTGGACCCTTGGATGCACTCGGGAATGCTCGGATCGAGATGGAGATGCACGGCCGGAGGTGCGCTCCGGCCGAGGTTCTTGATTTGGCGATTTGGTCGACTAAACTTCAAATCTTTTTGGGGTTTTCGAAGCTAAGGTTAAAAGGAATAAAATGGGATGAATAAACGAGCGGGGCGAGGCCCTCGATGGCCGGAGCCAGAGGGAGGAGCAAACCTCGACCGGCGACTTCGCGGGAGGTAGGGGAAGCACCTCCGTCCTCGGGAGCCTTGGCTGAAGACTTCGCGGTGGAGCTGTCACCTCCAGGAAGCTCTGGAGCACGAAAGAGGCGCGAGGGGTGGACCGAAGGGTGTTCAAACTTGGGCTCGAAGGTGGCGGGTTGTTTAAGTAGAAGATGGTGGCGTCTCCTTCAAGCGAGATCCACGCGCGCATCATGAGGATTTTGCGTGATCTGAAGATGCGTCGTGGGAGAGGGATGATCAGGGAAGAAGTTCCAAGAAGGATTCGAGGCGAGAAAATGGAAGGATCGGGCGCCAAAATTTCTTGAAAATGGGGGAAAATCAGGGCGTCAGAAGTGGCAGGCCTTGGTCAGGGAGCTGACCGAGGTCAACTCTAGACCGCACCTGGTTGGTCCACGTGGACCAACCAGGAAAAAGATTGAAAAAATGTTTTATTAATTCGTTTAAAAATAGAAAAAGGCCGAATTAATTTTTGGTTAAAGAGTAAAAAATGTTTAAAATTTTATGTAGTATTTTATTATGATTTTTAATTTATTTTATGAAGTATATTTTTACAAGTTGCTTTTATATCCCTATATAGGTATATTATTCTATATATTGTATTCTTTTATTTTTATTTTGTATTTTTATTTTTATTATTTTTATTTAGTATTTTATAAATTTGTAGAATACTTTTATATACACATATATATTTTTATTTTATTTTTCCGATATAATTTGTATAATTAATAAAATAGAAGTATATTTTATATAGATATAAATACAGGTATAATACCTATGTATCCAATATGTAT
Source organism: Ottelia alismoides (assembly GCA_037367405.1). NCBI lineage: Eukaryota > Viridiplantae > Streptophyta > Magnoliopsida > Alismatales > Hydrocharitaceae > Ottelia > Ottelia alismoides. Next base: position 44,914 of record JAZKJV010001545.1, read on the forward strand.
GTATTTTATTTTAAGTTTTATTTAGGTTTTTATTCCAATTTTAATGTACATAGTTATTATAAGTAATATTTAAAACATTATAAAAATATAAAATTATAAAAATAATAAATAAATAATAAATTGAATATTTTAATATGTACAAGTATACAATAGGGGTCCAAAACTCAACTTTCAAACCGCAGCTCCACCAGGTGCAAAACCACCGCCATTAAATAGATTAGTTTACTCTATATACAATTAAAGGTGAATATGCTGCATTTGGAGTTGTCAGTTGTGAGATACGGGTCTGGGAAGTTGGGATTCTGGATTTTTATTCAGACCATAACTTTTTATCTGTACATTATTTTTCTGTGAAATCAATTTTGTATTTTTCTTTATTTAATTATCTACAACTTTCATGTACAAAGTTTCTTTATTTGGTGTATAAAAAGTGGAACCAAAAATAGGTCCAAAATGAATAAAGAATGAATAGAATGCATAGGTATTTTATCTGTATTTCTGACCTTATTTCCCCCTACTTGATTCCTTGTCGACCTATTCATCAAGATGCCTAGGTCTCGGGGGTTTTGGGTCATAAAATATTTACAATATTTTATTCTTTTTCTTTTCTTTATTTATTCTATAATTTTGGCTTTAATTACAGTATTTTATACACTATTTAGATGCATATGCATGAATGCTAAGATGATGGAATTAATGCTATTTACAGGCATTTGCTAGGGTTTCTGGTGCCAAAATGATAGAATAAAGATGATGAAATGTGGATTCATCATCCCCCTATACTTTACCTTTGCTAGTCCCTAGCAAACACTTATGCAATAAGTGCAAAAAGAAAAAGAAAGAAAAGAAAAAGAAGAACTTGGATTAAGTTTAATTATCAAACTTGTCTTCACAAAATCAAAGTTTGGAGCTTAAGTCGGACCTTTGGAATTTTAGTGCGGTCGGAACCATAATGAGAACCAAATTTGAAATCCAACAGTCCTTGAGAATCCCAAAACTCTGTCCAAGTCTCCTCCATAGCCAGGTCAGAAATACTTCAATTCATACGCAAACTCTTACGACTATGAGTCTGACTCGTACAGTGTGAGTGATATGTAGCTCCCCACCTCAGAAGTGACAAAGAAACAACCTTCCCCGACCTGGTAACTCTAATGCCTCGGTCTAGCAACTCTTTCCTCGAGAAGCGGGGTATTCCCTTCTAAGTTCAAGTGCAACCGGCTCAAGAAGAGGGGGGAAGAGGTATAGACTTTTGGAAGCTCAGCCAGTGTAGCCAAGTCTCCCGCTGCAAGCTTCATGAGATGTAACATGGATACCATAAGCTTTTGCTTTATTGGACTTTATATACTCCGGTGGGGTTATTAAATTTTCAATCCGACCCACCACTTTTTGGAGTTTTTTTAATTGCATCTGTACAACATATCTACATGGTGCAGCATATATACAAGAAATTTTCCTCTTGAGCCAGTAGACTATCCCTCTTTTGAAGCTCTATTGCAACCCACGGCTTCTGTCTTTAGCCTTCATCACCACTAGACCAAGTTGAGGTGCACTTCCTTCACTAGAAGAAGAAGAGAGGTTCCGCCTAGAAGTACTACCCTCATATGCTACCCCAAGCCAAAGGAAACTGCCTCCTCACTACCTCATCCGTGGAGAGCTATGTGAAAGGTGCAGGTGTCCAAGTTAGGTCATTATCAACAAGAGTCGTGCGTGTGCTCCGAAATACTCTACTTAGGCAGTCAAGAATCCAGTGAACCAAGTCTCATGATCCTCAAAGAATTAAGTCAACTAGACCTGAAGTACCTCAAACCCAGTTCCTATAAGGTTCCTGTTATTAGGTAGATTTTAAGGTCCAATCAAGCTCCAATCTCCGGATTTTACTTAGACTTGTTCAACTATCAAACTCAATCCGAAAAATGCGAATGTAGAAAATATTTTTGTGATGCAATTTTCAAAGATTTTGAACTTTTTATGGATTTTTGAAAAGATGATGCATGCATTTTTTTGTATTTTTCAAAAAGATTTTTCAGATGTTTTTGGATTTTAGTTTTGCAAATGTTTTTGGGATTTTTGAAAACAAAAAGTTTTGGCTGAAAACTAGGTGAAAACTATGTACACGGGAGGGCTTCTTATATTTACAAGAAGTGGATTTTAAGGATTTACAAGGGTAAGTGGTCAATTTTATAAGTACATATTATGTAGTGGATTTTGGTGTGATGTAAGTATTCCTCAAACTTATTTGACACAAGCTTTTTCACTCAATTTTTGAAAACTATAGTCCAAAATAGTTTTTACAAATATTTTACAAACATGTGCACACATTTGAAAATCATTTTGCAAAGGCTTTCAAAACAGTATATATAGGTTTTTCAAATATTTTTGCATTCATTTTTCAAACCATTTGCAAATCATTTTTCAAACATTTTATTTCACACAAAGAAAAGAAGTTTTACAAACCACACATTTTTACAAAGGTTGAAAACATGTACAAAGTGTTTTTCAAAATAGTTTTCAAAAGGTTTTTCAAAGAGTCTGTCAAACTATTTTTCAAAGCACCTGATTTATTAATCAGTATATACAAAAAGAGTTTGAGGAACAAAACACCTTTTTATTAAGGTTTTTAATGAATTTTGATGAATGATTAGCCATATTATTAAGAAAATACGAAAGTACGAGTTATGGCTAAAGTATATACACAGTATATACGACCCCCCTATACTTAGCTTGAGCTATGTCCTCATAGATCCGAGAGAAAAGAGAAGACATAACTCGTACTAAGTATAGTCAAGTCTAAAGAATAAATACAGAATAAATGAATCAATGAATGAGAAGTTGACCGTCCCCCTATACTTAGGATCAAATAATCCTAAGTAGAGCAGACTGTACACAACGCAGGGAGGGTCAAGGGTGGAAATGAACAGATCGTACTCAGATTGTCTCCCCTTATACTTAGGGTAAAATATCCCTAAGTATAGACAAGAAGAGGAGACAATGGAGAGGATCGAAAAGAATAGAATCAACTCGGGGTGCACCCCCCCTATACTTAGGACAAAGTACATCCTAAGTATGGAAGATTGGCTACAAAGGCGACACCTTTTTGATAGATGAAGAAGATAGAAAAGGAAAAGAAGAAAAGAAGAAAATAGATCAACTCATGAGAGAGTGATATGGACAGATGAATTGTACAGCGGAAGATAGAAGTGATCACCATGTATGAGATGCAGATGGTATGAGTCAAAGGACACATCTTATACCAAAAGAATGGGGGCAACGTCACTGGTCGGCGGGTCATGATCTAGATATAATTTCAGGCGTTGACCATTGACGCGGAAGGTAGAGGAAGATGACGGTTCGGATATGTCGATGCTGCCATTGTCATGTACCTTCCTGACCACGTACGGGCCTTTCCACTTGCTCTGCAACTTTCCTGGGAATAATTTCAGCCTGGAATCAAACAACCATACTCTCTGATCTGGCTCAAACTGTTTATGGCTGATATGCGAATCGTGCCATGTCTTCACTTTTTCTTTGTACTGTAGGCTGTTGGAAAAGGCTGTATCTCTCAGTTCTTCCAGGGCTGCCAATTCTGCTCTTCTCTGTTCTCCTATACTCTCGGGATCTAATAGCAACTCAGTGACTGCCCAAAAAGATTTGTGCTTGATCTCCACTGGCAGATGGCACGGCTTGCCATAGACGAGACGAAAGGGAGATGTTCCTAATGGATTCTTGAAAGAAGTCCGATAAGCCCACAAGACCGAGTCCAAAAGCTGTGACCAATCCTTTCGGTCTGGGCGGACAACTTTCTGCAAGATAGTCTTTATCTCCCGATTCGATACTTCGGCAAGACCATTAGTCTGAGGGTGATATGGAGTGGCAACCCGGTGATCAATGCCGAACTCGTCTGCAAGGGCCCTAACCTTATCATTGATAAAATGAGACCCCCCGTCTGAAATCAAGACTCTAGGAACCCCGAACCGTGAAATGATATTTTTCCTCAAGAATTTGCACACGGTTTTCGCATCTGCGGCTCGGGCGGGGATGGCCTCAACCCATCGGCTGACATAATCCACAGCAAGCAAAATATGCTCGAATCCCTGACTCTTAGGAAATGGGCCCATGAAATCAATCCCCCATGCATCAAAAACCTCACAGAAGTGAATGGGTTGCATGGGCATCATGTCTCTCTGTCCGCAGGTTCCCATTTTCTAACAGTCAGTACATCTCTTCACAAACTCATCAGAATCCTTGAAGAGAGTAGGCCACCATAGGCCCGATTGAAGCACCTTCTGTGCTGTCCTTTTTCCTGAATGATGTCCTCCTGCCTCAAGCTTGTGGCAGTATGTGAGGACGCTCTGCTGCTCTTCTTGAGGAATGCACCTCCTCCAAATACTATCCCCTCCTTCATGATAAAGGACGGGATCCTCCCAATGGTAAAACTTGGCCTTAGCTAGGAAGGTCTCAAGTTTCTGCCTGGGCCAACCCTGAGGGACTGTCTTGGCAACAAGATAGTTTACAAAGTCAGCATACCACGGGAGTGAGGTGACAGCCAAGATCGCCTCATCTGGAAACGTCTCAGTGATAGGTGCGCTGGGCTCAGATTCCTCAAGATTCTCCAATCTGGAGAGATGATCCGCCACCACATTCTTGACTCCAGGCTTATCCTTAATCTCAATATCAAATTCCTGGAGTAGAAGGATCCATCTGGTAAGACGTGCTTTGGCATCCTTCTTAGCCATTAAGTACCGGATGGCAGTGTGATCAGTGTAGATTGTCACTCTAGATCCGAGAATATATGATCGGTACTTATCAAGAGCAAATACTACGTCCAGCATCTCTTTCTCAGTCACAGTGTAATTCCGCTGAGCGGCATCCAAGGTCCGGCTGGCGTAGTGAATAGCAAAGGGTAATCCATCCCTCCTCTGTCCAAGCACAGCCCCAACGGCAAAATCTGAAGCATCCGTCATGATCTCGAATGGGAGAGACCAGTCGGGTGGCTGAAGGACAGGAGCAGAAACAACCATTTCTTTGAGAGTCTCAAACGACTCAAGACACTTATCATTGACAATAAACTCGGTGTCTTTCGTCAGCAAGTCAGTGAGCGGTCGGGCAATACGACTGAAGTCCTGAATGAACCGTCGGTAGAAACCGACGTGCCCCAGAAAAGACCGCAACTGACGCAAGCTAGACGGTGGATTGAGTTTTCTGATGATATCCACCTTAGCCGGATCGACCTCCATGCCCCTATTGGAGACGATATGACCAAGGACCGTCCCCTGAGTCACCATAAAGTGGCTCTTCTCCCAAGATAAAACAAGGTTGATCTCTATGCAGCGCTGAAGCACACGGTCTAGGCATCCAAGACAAGCATCGAACCCGTCGCCGTAGACCGAGAAGTCATCCATGAAGACCTCTAAACAGTCACCCACCATGTCCGAGAAGATGGACAACATGCACCTCTAGAATGTCACCGGAGTGTTACATAGACCAAAGGGCATCCTTCTGAAAGCATACGTCCCAAACGGACAGGTGAATGTCGTTTTCTCCTGGTCTTCGGGCGCAATGGCCACCTGATTGTATCCAGAGTACCCATCAAGAAAACAATAATGACTCTTCCCGGCTAGCCGCTCGATAATCTGAAGGGTAACGGGAAGTGATCCTTCTTGGTGGCCTCATTCAATCGTCTGTAGTCCACACAGACCCTCCAAGAAGTTGGTACTCTGGCCGCAATCTCCTCTCCAGACTCGTTGACAACTGTAGTGATACCCGTCTTCTTGGGTACCACATGTAGTGGACTAACCCATTTGGAGTCGGAGATGGGGTAGATAAAATCGATGCTCCACCACTTGGAAATTTCTTTCATGACTACGTCTCGAAGATTCGGGTTCAGCCGTCGTTGGAACTCACGCGACGGCCTAGCGTTATCCTCAAGATAAATGTGGTGAGAGCTCAGAGTCGGACTAATCCCTTGGAGATCAGCGATACTCCAACCTATCGCCTTGCGGTTTCTTTCAAGAACCTCCATCAGACGAGATTCTTGTTCTCCAGTCAAACCTGCTGAGATAATGACTGGGTGCATATCTGGCTCACCCGCAAGGAATCTGTACTTCAACGACTGCGACAGAGGCTTCAGTTCTGGACAACTGGGAGGCGGCAGATCTGGCTTCTGATATGACCGTGTGAAGGTGACCAGGTCTGCATGGGAGAACTCTCACTCTGCGTGAAACTCTGACAAAGGGCGGCCTGCTGAATCATCTATAAACTGCACTGGTTCGCACTCTGTCATGGTTGTCGGCTCGGAAGGAATCAGACAAGGTAAATAATCATTGAAATCATCCCAGTCAATGTCTGAATCTGAGGGATCGGAGGAAGATGAGCAAGAATGAAAATCATCAGCACCACTCGTCACAACACTGTCAGCCTCTTGTGTATCCTCATCCAGGGATATGCTCTCTCGGCTCTCGATTGCCATGAGCTTGAGATATAGTGAATCTGTAGGCAAGGCGAGGGTCGGTGCTACGGGATCTTTCCAGTTGGATTCATCATCAGTCATCTCGAAATCACAAACCTGGTGGATGTCTACCTCCTCCTCTGTCATCTGCTCGGCTTCGCTGGATTGCTCTGAGCATGCTAACTCTCTGGCTCTGGTCTGGTCGATCGTATCTATTTGTATGCTTTCGCCCTCTACGCGAAAACATACCGTCCCACTGTCATGGTCGGATACCGCCTTGGCAGTGGCCAAGAATGGGCGTCCAAGTATGATGGGGGCATCGGTTACCGACTCAGGGATCTCCATGTCCAATACAACAAAGTCCACGGGGAATTTCAGGCCCTGAATGGTAACGACCACGTCCTTCAACAACCCCTTCGGCCTCTTAATCGACCTGTCAGCAAACTGAAGGACTGTTCTGCTTCGAAGAAGAGGGCCAAACTCGAATCGCTTGAGTAAGGCTGCCGGAAGGAGGTTGATCGAAGACCCGCTGTCTAATAGAGTACGATCGAACCGCTGCTCCTGAATCTCGCATCTGACATAGGAAGCTCCTGTATCGGGTCGCTTGGCTGGCAATGTGTTCTGAATGGCGCAGCAAGTGTCATGAGTGAGCATGTGGACTTGATCTCTGTACCTCTTCTTCCTTCGGACAGCAGTTGTCTCTTTCAAGTTCTTTTTGAAGAAGGGGATATGCTCAAATGCTTCTCGTAGAGTCAGCTGAATGTGAAATCTATCAATCATTTGGTTGCCGAACTCTACCTGCTGATCTTTTTTAGGATTTTCTTTTTTATTCCCCTTCGCACGGTGGAGCGCCTCAGGGAAGGGGATGGTAGGGGCCTCCTCAGATGGAGGACTAGGACTTGGTCCCTGTGCCTGTGAAGAAGGAGAATCCATACAATAATCATCATTCACAACATATGGATCCGCAATTCGAACAGAAACCTTTCCTTTATTCATATTTTTATTCTTTTTGTTGTTACCACAGTCCATGGATACAAAAGGTGGTAACATCACAGAGGGAGGCTCAACAAAAGTAGAAGTGGTGGCCTCAGCACTACCACCGGTCTTCGCGGCATCAGCACCGCGCTCTGGTTCATCATCCAAAATGGTTGTATCAGCACCACCGTCTGCCACTGGTATCACGGCGGCATCAGCACCGTCGTCCTGGACTCCATCATGGGTGGCATCAGCACTACCGTCAACATCATAATGAGCGGCTTCAGCACCGCTCCTCTGCTCCTCTGGCGCTCCTGATCCTGCGTCTAGTTGTTGCTTAGAAGAGGCGCCGCCGGATGGCATCCTACCGCTCCTAGTAGTGACAAAATCAGCATCATGATAGGAATAAGACATGCCACTGAAATAATCACTAGGAGAGGTATCCTCTGTAAACTCTACCTGCTCAGACTTTCTTTTCAGATTGTTCGGGTTGGGTTCAATCTGAGCGGGTATGGCGGCCTTCCCTTTTATAATCTCCCTCATCTCCTGCCGGAATTCATCCATTTCTTGCCTGAAAGATGCTCGCTGTTCGGATAGCAAGCGGGCAAGATCATCGAGAGCTGGGTTCTCAAAAGCGGGACCCTGAGAACCGGATGGTTGTCCCTGCTGGAAATGGGGCTGCTACTGCTGATATTGCTGGTACGGATAGTTCTGGGTCGGCTGGGAATACGATTGCTGAGGCTGCTGTCGCTGCCTCCACTGCTGTCCCTGATAGGAGGGACGAGGACCATTCTGATATTGCTGTTGATGGGCATATTGGGGCTGTTGGTGTGGTTGGATGTTCTGCTGTCCTTGGGCAGGATTCTGATGTTGGGATGAGGAGCCACCGTTGCCCCAACGAAATCCGGGATGATCACGACGAATCCCGGGCTGCGGGTACCGGTCATACCAAATCCCATTGACTTCCATCAATGGGTCCTGCTCGAAGGAGGGTGGAGGAAGAACTGCCAGTGGCTGCTCCGGCTGATAAACCACCATCTGAGTCTCCTGAGACGGCGGTCGCTCTGGATGGTACTGTAGCAATGGAACCGGCTCTGCCTGGATATGGTTCACCTGGCGGTATGAGGTAGAGGTCTGGTTGGTATTGCTACTGCTGGGTTCAGTCCGTGACCTGGGAGGCTGATGGGAATGAGTTTGTGCCTCCTGAATGCATAGAATTTGAGTCTTCAGGTCACTCATAGTTTTGGTGAGAAGGTCCATCTGAGCAAGACCTTGATTCTGCTTCTTCTCGAGGATCTCCATGCGGTCCAACTTCTCACTAATAATGCCCATGTCGGCTGTGGCTGATTCAGCTTGGGCTGCGGCAGCTGACACTGTATTGGGACCGGCATCGATGCGGGCGATCCTATGGAATGATCCCGCTCCTTGCGGGGGCTTCTGCTGTATGTAGACTCGGGCCTGGGTCATCACAGTAGAGTTTTCTGCCATGCCTTCGTAGATGGCCCAGACGTCATCTTCTCCCTTGGAGAAATAAGATCCACCGCAAGAGGCGTTCACTAGCCCCTGCAGCTTCGGTGTCAGCCCACAGAAGAAACTCTGCACGAGATTGGGCTTGGAAATGTCATGATGTGGACACCGGTCTATGAGCTCTCTGAATCGATCCCAGGCTTCATGGAATTGTTCATTCGGGATCATGACGAAGTTACTGATCATGGCTCTAGCTGCGTTGGTCTGGCCGAGAGGGTAGTATTTCTTAGGGTATGCGGTCCGGAGCTCTGCCCATGTGTCGACGAATCGCCCCAGATGTTTGAGCCAGTATGCAGCTCTGTCAACCAAAGAGAATGGGAAGGCGATCATCTTTATGGTGTCCTCGATCATCAACCGATCATGGATGGTACTGCAAATCATCTCAAATTCCTGGAGGTGGAGGTGCAGCTCTTCGGTCGGCAACCCATGGAACTTAGGTAGAAGCTGGATTGTGTGGGGCCGAAGCTCGAAATCTCCGTGAATGGGTGGGAGTCTGATTCAACGGTGAGTAAGGGATGCAGCTGGGTTGTGCAACTCCCTCATGATGGTTTGTGGCGGTCGCTCAGCGTCTGGATCGCCTCCTCCTGCATCTGGTCCTCCTCCTCCTCCGCCACCGCCCCCAGGTCGGTTCTCTCTCATCTGTGCTATCTCTCTCATCAGATCACCCATGAATGTACCCTGGTCGTGAATCTGCCTCTGCATAGTTTCCAGGGATGCTAACAAGGAATTATTGATGGCTGCCTGATCAAATAGGAACGGAGGGTGCTCATGATCATCTTCATGCCCGCCTCTGTCTGCCATGTCTGGATTCTCTGAAAAAGCAAAAGAGGCCATCTCAGGTGCTATCGAATGAGCTGAACTCTGTGATGCACTGTACTCTGAAACGATTGGACTGAGAGAAGGAGATTGGGAAGGGTGGTCGAGGGGGAACATGGTGGATGTGAACTCAGGCTCGGAGAGCAGACTCTCCGAGGTATTCCTAGATGAATGAGGAGGAGTGCTGGATAGCGGTGCCGACAGGGTCGGCCTAAGAGATCTCCGTCCCATCATCTTGATCTAGAGAAAGGCGGATGAGATCTGGAATGCAAACAGGATGATAAATCAAAACCCCAAATTCACCTATACAATCTTGAGCTGATGACCGTGAGAGTTCGGTCTGTTATCTTGTCAATTTTTATTAGGTGATCAGTCAATCTATCAGAGCGTTAGAGAGAGCTGTTAGGTATCCTACTTTCCTAGCCGACTGTCCCAATCCACGTCAGATCTTTCCCAACCAGTATGAATTACGGACCGTAACCCGGTTGTTCCCGCTAATTCACTCTGTTAAGGACATCGCGGTCCGCTTTACCGGTTACCGGAGAGATCCTCACTGGAGAATGACTAACCACGACCAGTAGTCAACCAAAATTTCAGATGTGGCTCTATCCTAGTGTCGAGTCACTCTCTCGCAGCAGATAAATCAAACAAGGAGGGGGTTACTCTCCCAAGACAAAATTTTTGGTGGGATGAGTTTTAAGGTCGAGTTTGCATTAGCAGTCCCAATTTTTATTGTTTTCACTTTTTATGTATTTTTCTGAGCAAACATCGTCTAACGAATTTTCCAATTTCCTTGTTATTAAAAAGTCCAATAAAACTGGGGGAGGAAAGCGGAAAAGCCGATGCGCGGTCAAAATCTATGATGCATGCAGGGATAGAAATGCGTACCTTGTCGCCAGCATTCTACATGCAAAGTGATCCGTGCATAATTTAAAGACAATAATTTAAACTACCTATATGCATGCACGATGAAATCGTCCTAAGATGAGCAACTTCTATTAACGTGAAGAACAAGTAGATATGACAAAGAAAAGAGTCCGGAGTCCGATCTAGGCTCACCCCTCCTCTTCTCGACACATCGAGTTCAGGAGTAGCGCTTAACTGGGTGGGCTCGCGGCACGTGGCCTCTAGTCCACGTCAAATAGCTTTTTCAAGTGAATTTTAGCCAAGTCCAATTACGTTCTATAGGTGCAGGCAAGATATTAGGGATTGGGCCTTAGCTTCTTAGTTCGTCACAGTCAACAAAAATTCCTATGTCTAGGGGCTAAATCCTCGTGAAACAAATAGAAATGAAGGCGAGAAAACCGCGAAAAACACAAAACCGTGGTGAGCCCCCGAGTGAACAAACACCCGAAAAAATTAGGCCCGAATGTCCAAGAGTCCAAGTACCTGTATTATTACAAATTATCAAGGTCACTCTCTCACGAAAATAAAATGCAACTAATCTAAGCACTCCCTCTCACTCCTCCTGCTCTCTCCTGCCGGCTTGACCTAAGAAGGCCGGCTCCGCTTCCCAAGGTTGCTTCGGGTCACCTAGGCGATCCGCCTTGCTCCGCAGTCCCTCGCAAGAAGACAAGAAAGGGTGGTCAGAATAGCTCAATCAGTATATTTATCAAAAGTGCAAGAGAGATAATTGAAGCTATGGTAGACAACAATCACAAGCAAACACAAATGTAAACTACTCGCTGTTGCTCCCCGGCAACGGCGCCATTTGATAATCGCAAATTATCGAGGGTCTAAATACGTCGCTGTGGTGACCCACAATAAAATGTGATTAATCAACAATGAACCCACAATCAAGTATCAAACAATGAAAAATAAGTGTGGAGTCAAATTTATTTTTAACTCTGCACAAATGGTGTATAGTGTCAAGTATGCAGAGAGTTCGAACACAGGGAGCAAGCAGGGCAGTTCAAACAAGTGTGCACAAGTGTGTGTGTGTGTGTGTGTGTGTGTGTGTGTGATGTGTCTACACTAAGCAAGCAAACAATGAAGGTTTTGTGGGTTTTTAATTTTAATTTTTTTAAATTTTTAATTTTGTATTTTGATTTTTAATTTTCTGATTTTTAAATTTTATAATTTATATATTTTTTTGTTTCTTTTTTTTTGAATATTGGAAATTAAAAACAATGGAATAGAAGATAAGACAAAATATTTATAAAGAAGTGTAGAAATATCCAAAAATTCAGAAATAAAATGTTTTTGATATTTTTAGGATTTTTTTACTGTTTTTGTGATTTTTGGGATTTTTCAAGGTGTTTTTGATATTTATAAATACTGAAATAAGAGAAAACAATGGAAAATATGCTGGCTGTGAGTAAAAAGGGATTTTAAAAATAGCAACCACTACTCAAAATTTTTCACACTAATTTTCAAAGAAAGGTACAGAAATATACAACAAACAGGAGCTGAGTTTGTATTTTTTGGAGTTTTCTTTGATTTGATATATTTTTTTGAAGTTTTTGAGTGTTTTAAATTTTTAGTGTTTTTCTTTTGAGATTTTTAGTGATTTTTGGACTGACACTAAAAAAATGGTAAAACACACAAAATATAAAATTTTTTTGAATTTTTCAAAACATTTTTATAATTTTTATGGGTTTTCTAATGCAAACAGTGAAATAAATTGTTTTTGATTTTTAATAAATGTGAAAATGCAATAAAAATGCAATGTGCAAATATGGCGTGCAAGTACAAGTCACCAGGAGCTTAAGCCTATTTTTGTGGAATTTTTGGACTTAAAATGATATTTTAAATAATTACAACAAACATCCAAACATTAAACAGTCCTAGCAGGGATATAAACGCAATTTTCAAAACATCCAGGGGCATACATGCAAATTTCCACAAAAGTTTGAACTGAATATTCAATTTATAGCACCAAAATCCAATTACAAAACCTGCCTGGGTGTCCTAGCAATTTTCCCACCAGGGCGCGTGACTTGCACGCGCCTGGCGAGGACTCAGATGTAATAATCCAAAACCCTGGGGGCTTACTTGCAAAATATCTAAAAATTTAACACATGATGTCACAGTTTTGGTACTAAAACAAAATACAACAAAGACCGAGGGTCCCAGTGCAAAATGCCCACACCTCACGTGTACTGGTCACGTGAGGTGACGTGGCGAAGGACCTGGATGCAAATATTGAAAGTTCGGGGGTCCTTGTGCAAATAACCCAAAGTTTTTACGCTACAGACGAAAGTTTAAATACTAAATACTAAATACAAAAGGCGCGAGGGTGTAGATGCAAAATACCCTCGACGCGCGATCCAACGGCGATGAAGGAGCCACTTAGACACGTGGCGCTTGATGAACGGCCGATGACGCTTCGCGGATGAGCGGCGACGATCAGATCTCCAGCGATGATCAACGGTCGAAGCTGGTGGAGATCCAACGGTAGCTGCTCGATCTGGGACTCCACCCTTGATCGGACGGTGGCGAAGGCGGCTGGAAGAACAAGGCGGAGCCCCGTCTGGGCGAGATTCCTCGAGCTCCTCCGGCCGACTCCGGTGGCTTCTGGGGTTCAAAATTGGGATGGAGCCTCCTCTGGTCCTCCTCTATCTCCTGGCGGCGTCAAAAAGCCACGGCGGTGGCCGTGGTGCTCGCTGGTGGCTGGCGGAGCTGGAGAGCTTCGTTAGCTCCGGCGAGCTTCAAAACTCGCCTCCAGGCGTCTTCACTGCTGCTTGGACCTGCAAAAATGGTCAAAGGGTCCAGGGCAAACTGCATGGACCCTTGGATGCACTCGGGGATGCTCGGATCGGGATGGAGATGCACGGCTGGAGGTGCGCTCCGGCCGAGGTTCTTGATTTGGCGATTTGGTCGACTAAACTTCAAATCTTTTTGGGGTTTTCGAAGCTAAGGTTAAAAGGAATAAAATGGGATGAATAAAAGAGCGGGGCGAGGCCCTCGATGGCCGGAGCCAGAGGGAGGAGCAAACCTCGACCGACGACTTCGCGGGAGGTAGGGGAAGCACCTCCGACCTCGGGAGCCTTGGCTGAAGACTTCACGGTGGAGCTGTCACCTCCAGGAAGCTCTGGAGCACGAAAGAGGTGCGAGGGGTGGACCGAAGGGTGTTCAAACTTGGGCTCGAAGGTGGCGGGTTGTTTAAGTAGAAGATGGTGGCGTCTCCTTCAAGCGAGATCCACGCGCGCATCATGAGGATTTTGCGTGATCTGAAGATGCGTCGTGGGAGAGGGATGATCAGGGAAGAAGTTCCAAGAAGGATTCGAGGCGAGAAAATGGAAGGATCGGGCGCCAAAATTTCTTGAGAATGGGGGAAAATCAGGGCGTCGGAAGTGGCAGGCCTTGGTCAGGGAGCTGACCGAGGTCAACTCTAGACCGCACATGGTTGGTCCACGTGGACCAACCAGGAAAAAGATTGAAAAAAATGTTTTATTAATTCGTTTAAAAATAGAAAAAGGCCGAATTAATTTTTGGTTAAAGAATAAAAAATGTTTAAAATTTTATGTAGTATTTTATTATGATTTTTAATTTATTTTATGAAGTATATTTTTACAAGTTGCTTTTATATCCCTATATAGGTATATTATTCTATATATTGTATTCTTTTATTTTTATTTTGTATTTTTATTTTTATTATTTTTATTTAGTATTTTATAAAATTGTAGAATACTTTTATATACACATATATATTTTTATTTTATTTTTATGATATAATTTGTATAATTAATAAAATAGAAGTATATTTTATATAGATATAAATACAGGTATAATACCTATGTATCCAATATGTATGTATTTTATTTTAAGTTTTATTTAGGTTTTTATTCCAATTTTAATGTACATAGTTATTATAAGTAATATTTACAACATTATAAAAATATAAAATTATAAAAATAATAAATAAATAATAAATTGAATATTTTAATATGTACAAGTAGACAATAGGGGTCCAAAACTCAACTTTCAAACCGTAGCTCCACCAGGTGCAAAACCACCGCCATTAAATAGATTAGTTTATTCTATATACAATTAAAGGTGAGTATGCTGCATTTGGAGTTGTCAGTTGTGAGATACGGGTCTGGGAAGTTGGGATTCTGGATTTTTATTCAGACCATAACTTTTTATCTGTACATTATTTTTCTATGAAATCAATTTTGTATTTTTCTTTATTTAATTATCTACAACTTTCATGTACATAGTTTCTTTATTTGGTGTATAAAAAGTGGAACCAAAAATAGGTCCAAAAATGAATAAAGAATGAATAGAATGCATAGGTATTTTATCTGTATTTCTGATCTTATTTCCCCCTACTTGATTCCTTGTCGACCTATTCATCAAGATGCCTAGGTCTCAGGGGTTTTGGGTCATAAAATATTTACAATATTTTATTCTTTTTCTTTTCTTTATTTATTCTATAATTTTGGCTTTAATTACAGTATTTTATACACTATTTAGATGCATATGCATGAATGCTAAGATGATGGAATTAATGCTATTTACAGGCATTTGCTAGGGTTTTTGGTGCCAAAATGATAGAATAAAGATGATGAAATGTGGATTCATCAGCCCGCATCTCCAGTTTCTGCTAGCAGCCCCACGAGACCATCCATGAAGTGTGTGAGAGATTCAAGGATTTGCAGGAGAAGTGTCCCCACCATGAAATTCCAAAGACTAGTCTCGTACAACATTTCTTTGGGGGACTATCACTTGAGAGCCAAAAGCTCGTAGATGCCGCTTGCGGCAGTTCACATTTCAACAAGGACGAGGATGTGGTATGGAACGTCTTCAAGGAAATGGCTGAAGGAGAAGCCGTGCAATCCTCGTCCAGAGCATACATGAAGACACCAACCGTCATCAGCAAGCCAGTGAACATGGCTTCTCACACCGAGGACAAGGATGAGAGCTCTAACCTGAGCATCATTGGGAGCCACTTGTCCAAGGTGGATATCATTGAGAAGAGGTCACAGGACCTCAAAAAATTAGCAGTCATTGAGAAGAGGACCCAAGGTCTGGAAAAGCTTGACTGGATTTCCCAACAGCTGGAGCAGCTCGTCTGTGCGTTGAATACCAATATGTGCAACGCTGTGTCTACCTCTGCCGAGCCGATTGTTGAGAAGAAGGAGCTTACAATGCAGCAGAACCCTCAGCCGACTCCACCGCAGCCCCAACCTGTCCAGCACGTGTATTACGTGCAGGTTCCGGAGCAGCCCCCGTAGCCCCAGACACAGATGGTTGTATATCAACCTGAGCCCCAGCCAGCTTACTCCGAGCAGTTCTCTCCACCCCTGCCAATGATTCAGGAGATCAATGGCGTATGGAACAATGAAGCGCAACTGACCCGTCCTCAAGGACATTCTCAGGGTCAGAACATGGGCAACAAGCCCTATCACCAGCAGCAGTAAGGTGGGAGACCCTTCCAGCCCTCCTACCAATACCAGCCTCCATCTCACGGTAACACCTAGAGGCAGAAATACCAGCACGGTCCTCAGCAGTCTGGATATCGCGGACAAGGATATCATCAACAACTGGTTGCTCAATACAACCGGCTGAATTCACAGTATTCCTCCAACCCTCCTCCTCACCAATTTTCCCAAGGTTACCAGTCGCAATCTCAACAGCCTTACCAATACTCTAGGCCCCAGCAGGGGGATTCCTCTGAGATTGTGCCAGTTAATCCGGCTCTAGCCTGTTTAGAACAATTAATGAAGAACATGGCTGAGATGACCCAGAAGATCGACGACCTGACGGCTGCCAAGACCATCACACCAGCCCATGTCGAAGCCAATCCGAACAACTTCCGACGCAAGGAGCAGGTAGCCGGCAATGTCCAACCCGAATTAGGTGAATTTAATTGTTTTTTATCTAATGTTGTTACTCTCAGGAGCGGTAGGACACTCCAGCCATCAGCGACGGTGAAGGGAAGGCATCTTGCATCTGACGGGGAATCGTCAGTCCAGCCAACACCAAGGCCAAGTAGCATTTTAGGAGCATCACCATCATTCAGAAAATCACAAAAAAATGAAGAAAACAAGAAAACACAAAAAGGTAGCAGCAACCTCGATGGATATCGGCTAGCATTGGAGACGCCTGCACCTGCCTCACAACCAGTTCCTGCCAGGAGGAGCATTGCACC
This sequence comes from Ottelia alismoides, assembly GCA_037367405.1. Lineage (NCBI taxonomy): Eukaryota > Viridiplantae > Streptophyta > Magnoliopsida > Alismatales > Hydrocharitaceae > Ottelia > Ottelia alismoides. Next base: position 61,773 of record JAZKJV010001545.1, read on the forward strand.
TGCAGCGAGTCCAACGCCAGCACCAGAAGCCGAGCCTATCATTTTTGGTCCACAAATTGTAGATGAACCCATTCCTTTTTGCCATCTACCTGTACACGACAGTATGGACACTCTTTTGAATGAAATTGATGAAGATGTTGTAAATATTCCTTTTCCTGAAGCAATGAAAAAGCACAAAAAATGAAAATTTTGAAAAATGCTTTGTCTGATCTGGCCATTATAGAAATCATCCAGAATTTGGTGCTGAATATGCCATTAATGAAAGCTCTTGAGTACATGTCAGCCGTGAAGAAAGGATTGAAAGAGGCATGTACAACCAAGCGCAGGCCGCACCCTCACAACTCCAGAAGCAAGGGTGGCAAGTTCGAAAAGCATATCCTCACAATGGCCACCGTTAATGCCATCAGCAACCTCCCAGATAAAAAGCCAGATATGGGAGCACCTCTTGTGCGTTGTCAGATGTTCAATCAGGAGTTTGAACGAACACTTCTTGACAGCGGGTCTTCTGTCAACTTGATGCCAGCTTCGCTACTTACAGAGTTCAGGTTGGGACCGCTCAAGCCTACAAAGATGATTCTGCAGTTTTCAGACAATTCCGTTAAGCGGCCTAGGGGCCTGTTGGAGGACGTGGTAGTCACTGTTCAGGGAAAGTCATTCCCGACCGATTTTGTGGTATTAGATATGGACATCCCCGCTCCATTGCTCCTTACCCCAATTATACTTGGAAGACCATTCCTACGGACGTCAAACGCAGTAGTGAACTATGGGATGGGAGAAATCACTTTCGGTGCTGGCAATGAAACAATCAGAGTGGAGACCCTGTCAGAGGGAACATCAACCGAACGGACATCTGCATCATGTGCAAGGGTGATTGAGTATGCTGACGACTGCGACTTTCTAGCGGAAATTCAAGACACCAATTTATTTTTGGATGACAATGAGATCCATGAACTCCTCTGCCCCGAGGAGGAAGTGGAGACCGCAGTCGAATTTTTCCTTATCGATCCGGATGATAAACTTGCTGATGTGCTGCAAGAGACTGTCGTGGGGGTGATGTGCATTCAAAACCAAGAGCAGATGTTTGAAGAATCTTTTGATGAGGAGGAAATTATTGAGACATTTTGTCAAGATTTGAGAGAAGAAGCAGAACAGATTATGGTGGACGCAAAACAGATGAAAGAATCATCACCTGCATTAATAGCTGAGGTCACGTCTGAAGCAGCTCAGACCCTGCCAGAGCTGAAACCTTTGCCCTCCAACATGAAATACGCCTTCCTTGCGGGAGAACCGGACATGTACCCGGTCATCATCAATGCACATCTAACCGAAGACCAAGAATCTCGTCTGATGGAGGTTCTTGAACGCAACCGCAAGGCGATAGGCTGGCGAACTTCTGATCTCCATAGGATCAATCCGTCACTATGCTCGCACCACATCTTTTTGGAAGAAGATTGCAGGCCCTCTCAAGAACTTCAGAGAAGATTAAATCCTAATCTGCGGGAGGTTGTTATGAAAAAAATCCAGAAGTGGTGTGATGCGGAATTTATCTATCCCATCTCCGACAGCAAATGGGTGAGCCCTCTGCATATTGTGCCTAAGAAATCAGGGATCACCATTGTAAAGAATGACAAAGGAGAGGAGATCGCAACCAGAGTACCCACTTCTTGGCGAGTGTGCGTGGACTACAGAAGACTTAATCTCGCTACCAAGAAGGACCACTTTCCTTACCCTTCATCGACCAGATCTTGGAGAGATTGGCCGCGAAGGAATATTTTTGCTTCTTGGACGGTTACTCTGAATACAATCAAGTTGCTATTGTTACTGAAGATCAAGAGAAGACCATGTTCACCTGTCCTTTAGGTACATATGCCTTCAGACGGATGCCGTTCGGGCTTTGCAACGCCCCATCCACATTTCAAAGGTGTATGCTTGCAGTTTTTGCCGATATGGAGGGCAACTTTCTCGAGGTCTTTATGGACGATTTTTCGGTCTACGGGGATTCATTTGACCAATGTCTGGATTATTTAGACCGAGTCTTACGGAGGTGTTGCGAAGTCAATCTTGTGCTCTCGTGGGAGAAGAGCAACTTCATGGTGACCGAAGGAATCATGCTGGGTCACGTTGTTTCTAAACGTGGTATGGAGGTTGATCCAGCCAAGGTGGATGTGATTTCCAAACTTGATCCACCTACTACTATCAAGCAAGTCAGGTCATTCTTGGGCCATGTCTGTTTTAACCGACGATTCATCAAAGACTTTAGCAAACTAGACAAACCGTTGACTGAGTTGCTCGGCAAGGAGAATGAATTTATTGTAGATGACCGTGTGCTCCTTGCCTTTAATCAGTTGAAAGAACTCATCACCCAGGCCCCTGTCTTACAGTCGCCTATTTGGACTCAGCCTTTCGAGATAATGACCTACGCGTCAGATTATGCCATCGGAGCTATCCTTGGACAGAGGAAAGATAATATACCATTTGCGATTCACTATGCTAGTCGAACGCTCGATGAAGCCCAGCGGAACTACACTGTCACTGAAAAGGAGCTGCTAGCAGTAGTTTTTGCCCTGAAAAAGTTCAGATCCTACCTCCTTGGATCCAAAGTAGTCATTTACACTGATCATTCGGCCATTCGATACTTACAGCAGAAGAAGGACGCCAAACCACGTCTCATCCGGTGGATCCTTCTCCTCCAGGAATTTGACATGTAAATCAAAGATAATCTGGGGTAAAGAATGTGGTGGCCGATCATCTGTCAAGACTTCCTGAGCCGGAATCTCCTGAGCTGAACCTGCAGCCGATCACAGAGACCTTTCCAGATGAGGCAATTCTGTCTGTCACCTCGCTTCCTTGGTATGCAGACATCGTGAATTATCTGGTGACCAAGAAAATGTCACAGGACTGGCCTAAGTTGAAAATAGACAGATTCTTGTCTAAAATCCATTTCTACCAGTGGGAGGATCCGTATTTGTTTTGTGAGGGAGCAGATTGTATCTGGAGAAGGTGCATTCCTCAGGAGGAAGTTCCAAGTGTCCTCGCTTTATGTCATGACCAAGACTCTGGAGGACATCATTCGGCAAACGTACGGCAGCAAAAGTTCTTCAAAGTGACCTCTGGTGGCCTTCATTATTCAAAGATGCAGATGATTATGTCAAAGGTTGCACTGACTGTCAGAAGATGGGCAGAACTATAGGAATGAGAGACACGATGCCTCTGAAATACATTCAGATCTCAGACGTCTTCGACGCATGGGGCATCGACTTTATGGGCCCGTTTCCCAACAGCCAGGGGTATGAATATATTCTACTTGCTGTCGATTATGTAAGTCGATGGGTGGAGGCTATTCCCGCCCGAACCGCTGACAGTAGGACTGTCTGTCGATTCTTGAGAGATCACATCATAGCACGGTTCGGGATTCCCAAGATTCTCATATCTGACGGGGACAGTCATTTCATAAACAGAGAGGTGAAGAAGCTGACCCAAGAATTCTGCATTGAACATCATGTTGCTTCACCCTACCACCCGCAGTCCAATGGCTTAGCTGAATGTTCAAATAGGGAGATCAAGACAATTTTACAGAAGCTTGTGCGTCCGGATCGCAAGAACTGGTCTCAGTTGCTTGATTCCGTTCTTTGGGCTTTTTGAACATCGTACAAGTCACCCTTGGGAATGTCTCCCTACCACCTTGTGTATGGCAAGCCTTGTCATCTGCCCTTCGAACTAATTCACAAATCTTTATGGGCCATTAACATCTGTAATTTGGACTCCAAGCAGGAAAGAACAGAAAACTGGATCTGAACAGATTATTAGAATTCAGAGATTATGCATATGACAACAGCTTGATGTACAAGGAGAAGGTGAACACATGGCATGACAAGCATATCCGCCGCAAGTCCTTTGATCCAGGTCAGAAGGTGTGGTTGTTCGATGCAAAATTAAAGATATTTCCAGGCAAATTGAAGAGTAAATGGACTGGACCGTTTATGGTTAGGCAGGTGCGTGACAACGGAAGTGTGTTGATATCCAATCTGTCAGCTGATGCACAACCATTCGTAGTCAGTGGATAGCTTCTGAAGCCATACCTTGAACATGATACATTCATGGCTATCGTTGACTCGATTCAAGTAATCTATAAGGATGAGCTGGATATCTCCAAAGAGGCAGAGGAAGGCCAAGCACAACAAAACATTTTTGAATGATTTTTCTTCTTTTCTTCTTTTCTTCTTTTCTTCTTTTCAATTTCTTTTATCCTCTTCTACCTACTTGATGCCATCCCTTTCATCATTGCTACACTTAGGATGTACTTTATCCTAAATATAGGGGGGATGCGCATCCCGAGTTGTTCATATCCACTTTCATCTCTTTTCTTCTTTTCTTCTTTTCCTTTTCTATCTTCTGTATCTATCCAAAAAGTGTCGCCCCCTTGTAGACAGTCTTCTATACTTAGGACGTACTTTCCCTAAGTATAGGGGGGTGTGCACCCTGAGTTTCTCCTATTATTTTTCGATCCTCTCCATTGTCTCCTCTTCTTGTCTATGCTTAGGGATATCTTACCCTAAGTATAGGGGGAGACAATCTGAGTACGATCTATTCATTCCCACCCTTGACCTCCCCTGCTTTGTGTACAGTCTGCTATACTTAGGATTATTTGATCCTAAGTATAGGGGAGACGGTCAACTTCTCATTCATTCATTCGTTCTTTAGACTTGCCTATAGTACGAGTTATGTCTTCTCTTTTCTCTCCGATCTATGAGAACATATCTCAAAGGCTAAGTATAGGGGGTCGTATATACTGCGTATAATATTTTAGACATAACTCGTACTTTCGTATTTTCGTAATAATATGGCTAAAATTTCTTTAAATTCATTAAAAACCTTAATAAAAAGATGTTACCATTCCTCAAAATTCTTTTTGTATTTACTGATTAATAATCAGGTGAAAATGTTTTTTGCAAAATGTTTGAAAAATAGTTTGAAAATCTTTGTGAACATTTCTTGAAAACTATTTTGAAAACGTTTTGTTACATTTTTTCAACTTTGTAAAACATTTTGATTGTAAAGTTTATTTTCTTTATGTGAAGTAAAAAGTTTGAAAAATGATTTGCAAATGGTTTGAAAAATGGTTGCAAAAATATTTTGAAAAATCTATCTATACTGTTTGGAAAACCTTTGCAAAATGATTTTCAAATGTGTGCACATGATTGTAAAATGATTGTAAAATTATTTTGGACTATAGTTTTCAAAATTGTTTGAAAAACATGTGTCAAATAAGTTTGAGGGATACATACATCACACCAAAATCCAGTATATAAATACCTATTAAATTGACCACTTACCCTTGTAAATTCTTAAAATCCTCTTCTTGTAAATATAAGAAGCACTCCCGTGTAATATTTGTACCTAGTTTTTGGACAAAACCTCTTTAATTTTCAAAAATCCCAAAAACATTTCAAAATAAAATCCAAAAAAATTTGAAAAATCTTTTTTGAAAAATCAAAAAATATGCATATGCATTCATCTTTTCCAAAATCCATAAAAAGCTCAAAATTCTTTGAAAAATTGGCATCACAAAAATATTTTCTGCATAGCATTGCATAGCATGAGCATTTTTTCGGATTGAGTTTGATAGTTGAATTAGTCTAAGTAAAATCCAAAGATTGGAGCTTGGTTGGACCTTAAAATCTACCTAATAACAGGAACCTTATAGGAACTGGGGTTGAGGTACTTTGGGTCTAGTTGACTTAATTCTTTGAGGATCACGAGACTTGGTTCAATGGATTCTTTGATTGCCTAAGTAGAGTATTTCGGAGCACACGCACGACTCTTGTTGATAATGACCTAACTTGGACACTTGCACCTTTCACTTGGCTCAACTCAGTTGGAGTGGTGAGGGGGTTGGATTTGCCGGTATGAGACGCACACAGGTGGAAACACTTGTCCTCCTATAGGGAGGGAAGTGCGCCCCACCCGTCCAGTAATGATGAGTTTCGAGGATATGAGATCGTGGGTTGCGATAAAGCTTCAAAAGGGGGATAGTCTACTGGCTCAAGAGGAAAAACTCCCTATGTAAATGCTGCTGTATATAGTATTCAAAAAAGTGGACAGGCCTGTACAAATATAAAAATGCCTACCGGAGTGTACATATGTTGTAAAGTCAAATAAGCAAGCTTGTGCTTCAAGGTCAAATTATGTGAGCCTGCAGCTGGATGACTTGACTACACTGGTCTTGCATCCTAGGATAGGTAGCTACACTGGCTACCGTCCATTCTTCTCTTCACCCCCTCCTCTTGGGCTGGTTGCCACTTGAACTTAGAAGGGAATACCCTACTCCTTGAGGAATGAGTTGTTGGATTGGGGTATCATTGGGTTGTCATATTGGAGAAGTCAGTCTCTTTGTCATTTCAGTCGGGAAGAGCCACCATCACTTACACTGTACGAGTCAGATTCATAGTCGTAAGGGTTTGCGTATGAGTTGAAATATTTCTGACCTGCTGATAAACACGGATTTCGATGGCCTTAAGTTCAACACAAAGCGTGAACTCAGTCGAAGTGTCGACCAATCAAAATCCGAGTTTGATCAACAATTAACCCACACTAAGATCAACAAATTAGAAACAATGTGGAGTTAAAATTTATTTTTAACTCTGCACAAATGATGTATATGGGCAAGTATGCAGAGAGTTCGAACACAGGGAGCAAACAGTGTAGCTCAAGCAAATGAATGCTAAAGTGTGTGAGTGTGTGAAGTGTCTACACTAAGCAAGCAAGCAACTACAATTTTTGTGGGTTTTTAATTAATTTTTTTTTATTTCTTTTTTTTTTAATTTTGTATTTTGATTTTTGATTTTCTAATTTTTATATTTTATATTTTATATTTTTTTTTAATATTGGGAAGTAAAGGCAATATAATAAAAGGCAAGGTAGAATATTAATAAAAATGCACAAAAATACTCAAAAATCCAGAAATGAAATGTTTTTGGTCTTTTTAATATTTTTTACTGTTTTTGTGATTTTTGGGGATTTTTCTAGGTGTTTTTGGGATTTTTAAAAGCTGAAATAAGAGAAAACAGTGCAAACAAGGCTGGCTTGTGAGTAAAATGTAATTTAAAAATAGCAACCAGTAGCAAATATATTTCACACTATTTTTCTAATAAAAGTAACAAAATAAGGAAGAAACAGAAGCTGAGTTTGCAATTTTTGGGTTTTTCTACTATTTTTTATATTTTTTTGAAGTTTTTGAGTGTTTTTATATTTTTAGTGTTTTTCTTTTGAAATTTTTACTGATTTTTGGACTGACACTAAAAGATGATAAAATAGACACTAGGTGAATTTTTGGGAATTTTTGGAGATGTTTTAATATTTTTTTGGTATTTTCTAAGGTAGACAGTACACAAAAAGGCTGTTTTTGATTTTTAATAAATAGGAAAATAAAATAAAATCAAAAACTAATTAGATAGCGTTAAAGTACACATATCCAGGAAGTTAAGTCTATTTTTTGTGGAATTTTTGGACTTAAAGTGATATTTTAAACAATTAGAACAAGTATCCAAACATTAAACAGTCCTGGCAAGGGCATAAGTGCAAATATTGAAACATCCAGGGGCATACATGCAATTTTCCACAAAATATTACACTAAAACTTGCATTTACTGGACTAAATATAAATAACAAAACCCGGAGGGGCCTTAGCGCAAAATGCCCAAGCCGAACACGTGCGAAACACGCGCCTGGCAGGGACCTAAAGGCAATAACCAAAACTATCAGGGGCTTGTATGCAAATATCCCAAATGTTTAACACTTAATACAAAAGTTCTGGGACTAAACCGAAATACCCCAAAGGCCGAGGGTCTGTCTGCAAAATGGCCACACACCTCACGCGCACGGGCACGTGAGATGACGTGGCCGAGGACCTTTTTGTGAATACGTAAAAGTTCGGGGGCCTTAAGATAAATATTACAAAACTAAAATAGCTGCAAATGAAAGATTTAGTACTAATATAAAATACAAAAACGCTTGGGGTGGTTTTTGCAAAATACCCAAGCAAAGGCGCGATCAAACGGTGGGGATCATCCCACTTATCCACGTGTCGATGCGAGGCGCGCCGATACCCCTTCGGGAGCGGAGGGCTGAGATTAGATCTCAGCCCCTGATCTGACGGTGCCTGGGGCCTTCAATCGGACGGTGGCTGTGCTCCACGAAGAACAGAGGCTGATCGAACGGTAGCAGAGGTCGAGGGAGGAGCACGGAGGAGCTCCGGTCTGGCGAACTTCTCCGAGCTCTTCCGGCCAACCACGGCGACGCTGGAGCTTTCAAGGTGGCCGAGGATGCTCCTGCAGGTGTCGGCTGACGTCTGGAGGCTTCAAAATCCACCGGCGAACGCCGGTGCTCTCGCGCGGAGGTGGCGGAGCTGCGAGGCTCCAGGTGCTCCGGCGAGAGGGCAAAAACGCTCCAGAAGCTGCGGTGGGTTTCAATACCTGCACCAAAAAGTTAGGGAGGTCGAGGGCAAAATGCCTCGACCTCAAATGGCTCTCGAAATGGACTGGGAAGCGCAATAGGGTCTCGCCGGAGTTGCGCTCCAGCGAGGTGATCGATTAGGTGATGGAGATGATCGATTCGACTGAGAACGATGGGGAAAATGATCCTAGAACTAACATGAATAAAATGGGGAGGGGAATGAGATGGATGGCAGCCTCGATGGCCACTGGCCAGAGGGAGAATACCTCACGGGGACGACCGCCGGAGGTGATGGTGGAACACGCCCAGCTTGCTCAACTCCGCCTCTTCGAAGGTGCAACTTGGAGCTGTCACCTCCACCTTGCTGAGCGACTCCAAAGAAGGGGGGAAACTGGATGAAATGCGGTTCAACCCGAGAAAGGAAGATGGTGGGTTGTATTTGAAGAGCGTTGGGTGCGTGTTTTCGAGGCATGATCACGGGTGGAGGAAGAAGATCTGAGTGGATCTGATGGAGCGGCGATGGAGATGGATCAGAGCGGCGCAACTTCCATGAAGGAAGCGGCGGCAAAGGACGAACGAGTCGGCCTAGGAAAATCCACCAAGGTGGGCAAAAACCTAGGCGCGCCAGAGCTACAGTAGACGAAGGACGGGCTGTTGACCTGCTGGTCAACAGTCGCTAGCTTCTGGTTGGTCCACGTGGACCAACCAGAAAAAGATAATAAAAAATGTTTTGTTAATTCGTTTAAAAATAGAAAAAGGCCGAATTAATTTTTGGGTAAAAAATAAAAAATGTTTATTTTTTTATGTAGTATTTTATTCCGATTCTTATTTATTTTTATGACTGATATTTTTACAAATTTACGTTTATACCCCTATATAGGTATATTATCTATGTATTTTAGTATTTTATTTTTATTTTGTGTATTTAATCTACTTATTTTTGTTTATTATTTTCTAAAATTATAAAATACTTTTATATACACAAATGTATTTTTATTTTATTTTTATGAATTGTTTTGTATATACATATAGAAAGTATAGGTATAAGTACAGGTAATATACCTATGTATTCTTTATACAAGTGTTTTGATTTTGAGTTTTATTTACATTTTTATTCTGATTTTAATGTACATAATTATTATAAATAATATTTACAACATTATAAAAATATAAAATCGGATAAATAATGAATAAAGAATAAAGTGAATATTTTAATCTGTACACTTATACAATGAGGGTCCAGAACTCAACTTTCAGACCGTAGCTCCGCCAAATGCGAAACCACCACCATAAAATAGATTATTTTATTCTATATACAATTAAAGGTGAGTACGCTGCATTTGGAGTTTTTAATTGTGAGATACGGGTCTGGGAAGTTGGCATTCTGGATTTTTATTCAGACCATAACTTTTTATCTGTACATTATTTTTCTGTGAAATCAATTTTGTATTTTTCTTTATTAAATTATCTACAACTTTTGTGTACAAAGTTTCTTTATTTGATGTACAAAAAGTGGAACCAAAAATAGGTCCCAAAATGAAGAAAGAATGAATAAAAAATATAGGTATTTTATCTGTGTATCTGACCTTATCCCCCCCTACTTTATTCCTTGTCGACCTATTCATCAAGATGCCTAGGTCTCGGGGGTTTTGGATCATAAAATATTTACAATATTTTATTCTTTTTCTTTTCTTTATTTATTCTATAATTTTGGCCTTAATTACAGTAATTTACACACTGTTGAGATGCACATGCATGAATGCTAAGATGCTTGATTTAAGGCTATTTACAGGCATTTGCTAGGGTTTTAGGTGCCAAAATGATAGAATAAAGATGATGAAATGTGGATTCATCATCCCCCTATACTTTACCTTTGCTAGTCCCTAGCAAACACTTATGCAATAAGTGCAAAAAGAAAAGAAAGAAAAGAAAAAGAAGAACTTGGATTTTACTTGATTATCAAACTTGTCTTCGCAAAATCAAAGTTTGGAGCTTAAGTCGGACCCTTGGGAATTTTAGTGCGGTCGGAACCTTAATGAGAACTAAATTTGAAATCCAACAGTCCTTGAGTATCCCAAAACTCTGTCCAAGTCTCCTCAATAGCCAGGTCAGAAATATCTCAACTCATACGCAAACTCTTACGACTATGAATCTGACTTGTACAGTGTAAGTGATATGTAGCTCACCACCTCAGGAGTAGCAAAGAAACAACCTCCTCCAACCTGGTAACTCTAATCCCTCGGTCTAGCAACTCTTTCCTCGAGAAGCGGGGTATTCCCTTCTAAGTTCAAGTGCAACCAGCTCAAGAAGAGGGGGGTGAAGAAAAGAATGGACGGTAGCCAGTGTAGCTACCTATCCTGGGATGCAAGACCAGTGTAGTCAAGTCATCCTGCTGCAGGCTCACATATTTGACTTTGGAACTCAAGCTTGCTTATTGACTTTACATACTTTGCAGGCTTTTTATTCTTGTACATGCCTGAACTCTTTTTTTTTTTTTGAATACTATGCACAACAGCATTTACATAAGGAGTTTTTCTCTTGAGCCAGTAGACTATCCCTCTTTTGAAGCTTTATTGCAACCCACGGCTTCTGTCTTTAGCCTTCATCACTACTAGACCAAGTTGAGGTGCACTTCCTTCACTATAAGAAGAAGAGAGGTTCCGCCTAGAAGTACTACCCTCATATGCTACCCCAAGCCAAAGGAAACTGCCTCCTCACCACCTCATCCGTGGAGCGCTATGTGAAAGGTGCAGGTGTCCAAGTTAGGTCATTATCAACAAGAGTCGTGCGTGTGCTCCGAAATACTCTACTTAGGCGGTCAAGAATCCATTGAACCAAGTCCCGTGATCCTCAAAGAATTAAGTCAACTAGACCTGAAGTACCTCAAACCCAGTTCCTATAAGGTTCCTGTTATTAAGTAGATTTTAAGGTCCAATCAAGCTCCAATCTCCGGATTTTCCTTAGACTTGTTCAACTATCAAACTCGATCCGAAAAATGCGCATGCCATGCAATGATATGCAGAAAATATTTTTGTGATGCAATTTTCAAAGATTTTGAACTTTTTATGGGTTTTTGAAAAGATGATGCATGCATATGCAGATGCATTTTTTTTTGTATTTTTCAAAGAGATTTTTCAATTGTTTTTGGATTTTAATTTTGCAAATGTTTTTGGGATTTTTGAAAATAAAAAGATGTTGGCTGAAAACAAGGTGAAAGCTATGTACACGGGAGTGCTTCTTATATATACAAGAAGTGGATTTTACGAATTTACAAGGGTAAGTGGTCAATTTTTATACATATATATATAGTGGATTTTGGTGTGATGTAAGTATTCCTCAAACTTATTTGAAAACAATTTTCACACAATTTTTGAAAACTATAGTCCAAAATAATTTTTGCAAATATTTTACACACATTTGAAAATCATTTTGCAAAGGCTTTCAAAACAGTATCTATAGATTTTTCACAATATTTTTGCAACCATTTTTCAAACCATTTGCAAATCATTTTTCAAACATTTTATTTTACATAAAGAAAAGAAATTTTTACAAACCACACATTTTTACAAAGGTTGAAAACATGTAACAAAATATTTTCAAAATAGTTTTCAATAGATGTTCACACAGATTTTCAAACCATTTTTCAAACATTTTGCAAAAAATGTTTTCACCTGATTTATTAATCAATAATTACAGAAAGAATTTGAGGAATAATCACATCGTTTTATTAAGAATTTTTAATGAATTTTTAAAGGATTTTTAGCCATATTATTAAGGAATATACGAAAGTACGAGTTATGGCTAAAGTATATACGTAGTATATACGACCCCCCTATACTTAGCTTGAGCTATGTCCTCATAGATCGGAGAGAGAAGAGAAGACATAACTCGTACTAAGTATAGACAAGTCTAAAGAATAAATGAATGGATCAATGAGAAGTTGACCGTCCCCCCTATACTTAGGATCAAATAATCCTAAGTATAGCAGACTGTACACAACGCAGGGAGGGTCAAGGGTGGGAATGAACATATCGTACTCAGATTGTCTCCCCCTATACTTAGGGTAAGATATCCCTAAGTATAGACAAGAAGAGGAGACAATGGAGAGGATCGAAAAGAATAGAAAAACTCGGGGTGCCAACCCCCCTATACTTAGGACAAAGTACGTCCTAAGTATGGAAAACTGTCTACAAGGGCGGCACCTTTGTGATAGATAAAGAAAATAGAAAAGGAAAAGAAGAAAAGAAGAAAAGAATACTTCAACCGAAAACAGAGTGATATAAACAGATAGATCTGTACAGCGGAAAGTAGCATTTGATCACCATGTATGAGATGTAGATGATGAGAATCAAAGGACACATCTCATACCAGAAGAATGGGGGCTACGTCAATGGTCGGCGGATCATGATCAAGATATAATTTCAAGCGTTGACCGTTGACGCGGAAGGTAGAGGAAGATGACGGTTCGGATATGTCGATGCTTCCATTGTCATGTACCTTCCTGACCACATACGGTCCTTTCCACTTGCTCTGTAATTTCCCTGGGAATAATTTCAGCCTGGAATCAAACAACCATACTCTCTGATCTGGCTCAAACTGTTTATGGCTGATATGCGAATCGTGCCATGTCTTCACTTTCTCTTTGTACTGTAGGCTGTTCGAAAAGGCTGTATCTCTCAATTCCTCCAGGGCTGCCAATTCTGCTCTTCTCTGGTCACCTATACTCTCGGGATCTAGAAGCAACTCAGTAACTGCCCAAAAAGATTTGTGCTTGATCTCCACTGGCAAATGGCACGGCTTGCCATAGACGAGACGAAAGGGAGATGTTCCCAATGGATTCTTGAAAGATGTCCGATAAGCCCACAAGACCGAGTCCAAAAGCTGTGACCAATCCTTTCGGTCTGGGCGAACAACTTTCTGCAAGATAGTCTTTATCTCCCTATTCGATACTTCGGCTAGACCATTAGTCTGAGGGTGATAAGGAGTGGCAACCCGATGGTCAATGCCGAACTCGTCAGCAAGGGCCCTAACTTTGTCATTGATGAAATGAGACCCCCCGTCTGAAATCAAGACTCTAGGTACTCCGAACCGTGAAATGATATTTTTCCTTAAAAATTTGCAAACGGTTTTAGCATCTGCGGCTCGGGCGGGGATGGCCTCAACCCATCGGCTGACATAATCCACAGCGAGCAAAATATGCTCGAATCCCTGACTCTTAGGAAATGGGCCCATGAAATCAATTCCCCATGCATCAAAAACCTCACAAAAGTGAATGGGTTGCATGGGCATCATGTCTCTCTGTCCGCAGGTTCCCATTTTCTGACAGTCAGTACATCTCTTCACGAACTCATCAGAATCCTTGAAGAGAGTAGGCCACCATAGGCTGGATTGAAGCACCTTCTGTGCTGTCCTTTTTCCAGAATGATGTCCTCCTGCCTCAAGCTTGTGGCAGTATGTGAGGACGCTATGCTGCTCTTCTTGAGGAATGCACCTCCTCCAGATACTATCCCCTCCTTCATGATAAAGGACGGGATCCTCCCAATGGTAAAACTTGGCCTTAGCTAGGAAGGTCTCAAGTTTCTGCCTGGGCCAACCCTGAGGGACTGTCTTAGCAACAAGATAGTTTACAAGGTCAGCATACCATGGGAGTGAGGTGACAGCCAAGATCGCCTCATCTGGAAAAGTCTCGGTTATAGGTGCACTGGGCTCAGATTCCTCAAGATTCTCCAATCTGGAGAGATGATCCGCCACCACATTCTTGACTCCAAGCTTGTCCTTAATCTCAATATCAAATTCCTGGAGTAGAAGGATCCATCTGGTGAGACGTGCTTTGGCATCCTTCTTAGCCATTAAATACCGGATGGCGGTATGATCGGTGTAAATGGTCACTCTAGATCCGAGAATATATGATCTATACTTATCAAGAGCAAAGACTACGGCCAGCATCTCTTTCTCAGTCACAGTGTAATTCCTTTGAGCGGCATCTAAGGTCCGGCTGGCGTAGTGAATGGCAAATGGTAACCCATCCCTCCTCTGTCCAAGCACAGCCCCAACGGCAAAATCTGAAGCATCCGTCATGATCTCGAATGGAAGAGACCAATCGGGTGGCTGAAGGACAGGAGCTGAAACAACCATATTCTTTAGAGTCTCAAATGATTCAAGACACTTATCATTAACAATAAACTCGGTGTCTTTGGTCAGTAAGTCAGTTAGCGGTCGGGCGATTCGGCTGAAGTCCTGAATGAACCGTCGGTAGAAACCGACATGCCCCAGAAAAGACCGTAACTGACGCAAATTGGACGGCGGATTGAGTTTTCTGATGATGTCCACCTTAGCCGGATCGACCTCCATGCCCCTGTTGGAGACGATATGACCAAGGACCGTCCCTTGAGTCATCATGAAATGACTCTTCTCCCAGGATAAGACTAGATTAACCTCTATGCAGCGCTTCAGCACACGGTCTAGGCAGTCAAGACAAGCGTCGAACCCGTCGCCATAGACCGAGAAGTCATCCATGAAGACCTCTAAACAGTCACCCACCATGTCCGAGAAGATGGACAACATGCACCTTTGGAATGTCGCCGGAGCGTTACATAGACCAAAGGGCATCCGTCTGAAAGCATATGTCCCAAACGGACAGGTGAATGTCGTTTTCTCCTGATCTTCGGGCGCAATGGCCACTTGATTATATCCAGAGTACCCATCAAGAAAACAGTAATGGCTCTTCCCAGCTAACCGCTCGATAATCTGATCAATAAATGGTAGCGGGAAGTGATCCTTCTTGGTGGCCTCATTCAATCGTCTGTAGTCCACACAGACCCTCCAAGAAGTTGGTACTCTGGTAGCGATCTCCTCTCCTGACTCATTGACAACTGTAGTGATACCCGTTTTCTTGGGTACCACATGAAGTGGACTAACCCATTTGGAGTCGGAGATGGGATAGATAAAATCGGCGCTCCACCACTTAGAAATTTCTTTCATGACTACGTCTCGAAGATTCGGGTTCAGCCGTCGTTGGAACTCACGCGACGGCTTAGCGTTATCCTCGAGATAAATGTGGTGGGAGCAAAGATTTGGGCTCAGCCCTTGGAGATCAGCTATACTCCAACCGATTGCCTTGCGGTTTCTTTCAAGAACCTCCATCAAACGAGATTCTTGCTCTCCAGTCAAATCTGCTGAGATAATGACTGGGTACATGTCTGGCTTTCCAGCAAGGAATCTGTACTTCATTGACTGCGGCAGAGGTTTCCGTTCTGGACAACTGGGAGGTGGCAGATCTGGCTTCTGATATGTCTATGTAAAGGCGACCAGGTCTGCATGGGAGAACTCTCGCTCTGCATGAATTTCTGACGAAGGGCGGCCTGATGGATCATCAATAGACTGTACTGGCTCGCACTCTGTCATGGCTGTCAGCTCAGTAGGAATCAGACAAGGTAAATAGTCGTCAAAGTCATCCCAATCAATGTCTGAATCCGAGGGATCAGAAGATGATGAGCAAGATTGAAATTCCTCAGCACCACTCATCACAACACTGTCAGCCTCATAAATATCCTCATCCAGGAATGTGCTCGCCCGGCTCTCGACTGCCATGAGCTTGAGATACAGTGAATCTGTAGGCAAGGCAAGGGTCGGTGCTACAGGATCTTTCCAGTTGGATTCATCATCAGTCATCTCGAAATCACAAACCTGGTGGATGTCTAGCTCCTCTATCATCTGCTCTGCTTCGCTGGACTGTTCTGAGCATTCTGCCTCTCTGGCTCTGATCTCTTCGATCGTCTCTATTTGTATGGTTTCGCCCTCTACGCGAAAGCATACCTTCCCACTATCATGATCGGTCACCGCCTTGGCTGTGGCCAAGAATGGACGTCCGAGAATGATGGGGGCATCAGTTACCGACTCAGGGATCTCTATGTCCAACACAACGAAGTCCACGGGGAATTTCAGGCCCTGAATGGTAACGACCACGTCTTTCAATAACCCCTTCGGCCTCTTAATCGACCTATCAGCAAACTGAAGGACGGTTCTGCTTCGAAGAAGAGGGCCAAACTCAAACTGCTTGAGTAAGGCTGCCGGAAGGAGGTTAATCGAAGAGCCGCTGTCTAATAGAGTACGATCAAACTGCTGCTCTTGAATCTCGCATCTGACATAAGGAGCTCCTGCGTCTGGTCGCTTGGCTGGCAATGTGTTCTGAATGGCGCAGCAAGTGTTATGCGTGAGCATATGGATTTGATCTCTGTGCCTCTTCCTTCTTCGGACAGTAGTTGTTTCTTTCAGATTCTTCTTGAAGAAGGGAATATGCTCAAACGCTTCTCGTAGAGTCAGCTGAATATGAAATCTGTCAATCATCTCGTTGCCGAACTCTACCTGTTGGTTCTTTTTGGGATTTTCTTTTCTATTCCCCTTCGCTCGGCGGAGTACCTCAGGGAAGGGGATGGTAGGGGCCTCCTCAGATGGAGGACTAGGAATCGGTTCCTGTGCCTGTGAAGATGGAGAATCCATACAACAATCATCATTCAACACATATGGATCCGCAATTTGAACAGAAACCTTTCCTTTATTCATATTTTTGTTTTTGTTTTTCGTCCCACAGTCTCTAGATACAAAATGTGGTGACATCACAGTGGCTGGCTCAACAAAAGTAGATGTGGTGGCCTCAGCACCACCACTAGCACCGGTCTTCGCGGCATCAGCACCGCGCTCTGGTTCTTCTCCCAAAATGGTGGCATCAGCACCACCGTCTGCATCTGGTATCACAACGGCCTCAGCACCGTTGTCCTGAACTCCATCATTGGTGGCATCAGCACCACCGTCTTCAACATCATCATTAGCGGCCTCAGTACCGCTCCTCTGCTCTTCTGGCGCTCCTGGTTCTGCGTCTGGCTGTCGCTCAGAAGAGGCGCCGCCGGCTGGCATCCTACCGCTCCTAGTAGTCACAAAATCAGCATCATTCACAAAAGAAGACATATCATTCAAATTGTTACTAGGAGAGGCACCCTCTATGAACTCTACCTGCTCAGATTTTCTTTTGAAATTATTAGGGTTTGGTTCGATCTGAGCGGGTATGGCAGCTTTGCCTTTGATAATATCCCGCATCTCCTGCCGGAACTCATCCATTTCTTGCCTGAAAGATGCTCGCTGTTCAGATAGCAAGCGGGCAAGATCATCAAGAGCAGGGTTCTCGTAGGCTGGACCCTGAGAACCGGACGTCTGTCCCTGCTGGAAATGGGGCTGTTGCTGGTGTTGCTGCTGATATTGGGGGGGAGGCTGGTGATAAGATTGCTGAGGCTGCTGGCGCTGCCTCCACTGCTGTCCCTGATAGGCGGGACGAGGACCACTCTGATACTGCTGGGGCTGGTTGTACTGGGGCTGCTGGTGTTGTTGTTGTAGCTGGCTGCTCTGCTGTCCTTGAGGAGGAGGATGCTGTTGAGATGAGGAACCACCATTACCCCAACGGAATCCGGGGTGATCCCTGCGAATCGCTGGCTGGGGGTATCGGTCATACCAAATCCCGTTGACTTCCATCAACGGTTCCTGCTCACAGGAAGGTGGAGGAAGAACTGCCAGTGGCTGCTCCGGCTGATACACCACCATCTGAGTCTCCTGAGATGGCGGTTGCTCTGAATGGTACTGCAACAATGGAACCGGCTCCGCCTGGATATGGTTCACCTGGCGGTATGAGGTGGAAGCCTGGTTGGAATTGTTGCTGCTGGAAACAACCTGTGACCTTGGAGGCTGTTGTGAATGGGCCTGCGCCTCCTGAATACAGAGAATTTGAGTTTTTAGGTCACTCATTGTCTTGGCGATCTGGTCCATCTGGGCCATGCCTTGGTTCTGCTTCTTTTCAAGGATCTCCATGCGGTCCAGCTTCTCACTGATGATCCCCATGTCGGCTGCTGCTGATTCAGCTTGGGCTGCGGCTACCGACGATGTATTGGGACCGGCATCGATGCGAGCGATCCTATGAAATGATCCGCCTCCTTGTGGTGGCTTTTGTTGGGTGTAGACACGGGCCTGAGTCATCACTGTAGAATTTTCTGCCATGCCCTCGTAGATAGCCCATACATCATCTTCACCCTTAGAAAAATAGGATCCACCACAAGAGGCGTTGACAAGCCCCTGCAGCTCCGGTGTCAGCCCGCAGAAGAAACTCTGTACGAGATTGGGCTTGGAGATGTCGTGATGTGGACACCGGGTCGATGAGCTCTCTGAATCGATCCCAAGCTTCATGAAATTGTTCATTTGGGATCATGACAAAATTGCTAATCATAGCTCTAGCTGCATTGGTCCGGCCGAGAGGATAGTATTTCTTCAAAAATGCGGTCCGGAGATCTGCCCAAGTGTCGACGAACTGCCCAAGATGCTTGAGCCAATATGCGGCTCTATCAACCAAAGAGAATGGAAAGGCAATCATCTTGATTGTGTCCTCGGTTATCAACCGATCATGGATGGTGCTGCAAATCATCTCGAATTCTTGGAGGTGGAGGTGCGGCTCTTCGGTCGGCAACCCATGGAACTTGGGTAGCATCTGAATTGTGTTGTGCCGAAGCTCGAAGTCTCCGTGGATTGGCGGGAGTCTGATCCACCGGTGAGTGAGGGATGAAGCTGGGTTGTGCAGCTCCCTCATGATGGTCTGTGGCGGTCGCTCACCGTCTGGATCGCCCCCTCCTGCATCGGGTCCTCCTCCTTCTCCACCGCCACCGCCTCCTCCCGGTCTGTTCTCTCTCATCTGAGCAATTTCCCTCATAAGGTCACCCATGAATGTGCCCTGGTCACAGATCTGTCTCTGCATAGTCTCCAGGGATGCCAACAAGGAATTATTGATGGCCGCCTGATCAAATAGGAATGGAGGGTGCTCATGATCATCTGCAGGCTCGCCTCTGTCTGACATGGCTGGATTTTCTGAAAATGCAAAAGAGGCCATTTCAGGTGCTGTAGAATGGGCCGAACTCTGTGATGCACTGAATTCTGATACAATTGGACTGAGGGAAGGAGAATGGGAATGGTGGTCGAGGGGGAACAGGGTGGATGTAAACTCAGGCTCGGAGAGCGGACTCTCCGAGGTATTCCTAGATGAATAGGGAGGAGTGCGGGATAGCGGTGCCGACAGGGTCGGCCTAAGAGATCTCCGTCCCATCATCTTGATTATTGAGAAGAGTGGGGATAATGCAAGAGAAGAAGAAGATGATCTGCAACAAAATTGTGCACAATTGTGCGATGTTTTTGATCTTGACCTTAACAAATCTAGAAATCAAACACAAAGCAAGGGTAAGTTCACCAACTCAACTCGTGAAGCCGTGAAGGTTCGGCTTTTATCTTGTCAGTTTTAGCTTGTTTTTCAGGTATTTATCTTTTCACGAGTCCTTAGAACGCTACGCCTATAGGAGAGAGAGTACTGCCGGAAAAGTATCCCGTACTTGTCCTCCTCCTGTGTAACCTGTAGCTTGTGCAGTTGAGGTCCTTGTAACCCTTCCTGGATCCCTACTCAGCCAAAGAATAAGAGAGGAAGCCAATAGGCGAAACCGATACTTCGGATCTCGCTCGCAACGGAATCACCCGTGAGCGTGCAAGAACCTACTCGGACGCAGCCGGTGAGACAGACACCCCCGTGAAGGCGTGGCCTATGCTCGATACTTCAGACTAGGTCGATGCTCACACAATAGTGAGTCACCAATGGCGACCAAGCCCTACTCGACTACGTACGATAGAAGCGCCAATACTTCGGAAATCCAGGCGATACACAAGGCAGCCACAAGCTGGGTTTTTGGCTCTAATCCTTACGAAGCGCTCACCTCACTTGGAAGGAGACCTTCCCATGCTACCTGAATACAAGTGAGGGTATTACTCACCCCAAGCAATGAATCCAATTACCTTTTTTATTTTGGTCAAGTTTTCTTAGCAGTCCCTTTTTTAATTTTTTTTTTGGTGTTATCGCTTCTTTTGAGTAAATTCAAACAAGCGCCTAACAGTTTTTGTATTTTCTTTATCTTACTTTGTTCCAAAAACAGAGGGAGAAAAGAGTCGGAAAAGCCGTGCAAGTTGACACAAAGATGGAGATCTCACCTTTGTGCCTAAATGATGCGTGCAAAGTAAGAAGACTTACAGTGAATCCCAGCTCTCTCCATGCGGGATGCAAAGCAGAAATTTATAAACCTAAACTACATGCCGGTATGCACACGGAAATCGTCCTAGATTAGGCAACTGCTAGCGTGAAGAACCACAAGTTGATTATCACCTCCCAATCCGAGTGTCCGGTCTTGGCTCACCCCTCCTCTTCTCGACACACTCGAGTTCAGGAGTAGCGCTTGATGGGGTTTGCTCACGGCGCGTGGATCAAAAGTAGATAACCAACTGTTTAATTAGTCTAAGTCCAAATACGAGTCTATAGGAGCATGCAAAGATAATTAGGTGTTTGGACCTATTCTACTCGAGTCAAGCATGACCTAGATCTAGGAGCTCAATCCACAAAAGAAAATGAAAAATAAACACAAAACCGGAAAATGACAGCGATGAAAACGCGGCAAAACTGCGGTGAGCCCCCGGGTGAACAAACACCCGGAAATTAGGCCCGAATGTCTAAGTGTCCAAGTCCAAGGTACCTGTATTATTACAATCTAAATGAATCACTCTCTCTCAAAATAAAAGAAAAGCTAACTAATCCCTCTCTCCCTCACTCCTTGCTCTCTCCTGCCGGCATGGCTAAAGAAAAGCCGGCTCCACGTCCCAAGGTTGCGTCGGTCGCCTAGGCGATCCGCCTCGCTCCGCGGTCCCTCGCAAGAAGACAAAGAAAAGATGATTAGATAACTCAATCAAGATATATCAAAAATGTGAGAAATGGAAAACGAGGCTATGGTAAACAATTCACACAAATAATCAAAATATGGACTACAAGCTGTTGCTCCCCGGCAACGGCGCCATTTGATAAACACGGATTTCGATGGCCTTAAGTTCAACACAAAGCGTGAACTCAGTCGAAGTGTCGACCAATCAAAATCCGAGTTTGATCAACAATTAACCCACACTAAGATCAACAAATTAGAAACAATGTGGAGTTAAAATTTATTTTTAACTCTGCACAAATGATGTATATGGGCAAGTATGCAGAGAGTTCGAACACAGGGAGCAAACAGTGTAGCTCAAGCAAATGAATGCTAAAGTGTGTGAGTGTGTGAAGTGTCTACACTAAGCAAGCAAGCAACTACAATTTTTGTGGGTTTTTAATTAATTTTTTTTATTTCTTTTTTTTTTAATTTTGTATTTTGATTTTTGATTTTCTAATTTTTATATTTTATATTTTATATTTTTTTTTAATATTGGGAAGTAAAGGCAATATAATAAAAGGCAAGGTAGAATATTAATAAAAATGCACAAAAATACTCAAAAATCCAGAAATGAAATGTTTTTGGTCTTTTTAATATTTTTTACTGTTTTTGTGATTTTTGGGGATTTTTCTAGGTGTTTTTGGGATTTTTAAAAGCTGAAATAAGAGAAAACAGTGCAAACAAGGCTGGCTTGTGAGTAAAATGTAATTTAAAAATAGCAACCAGTAGCAAAAATATTTCACACTATTTTTCTAATAAAAGTAACAAAATAAGGAAGAAACAGAAGCTGAGTTTGCAATTTTTGGGTTTTTCTACTATTTTTTATATTTTTTTGAAGTTTTTGAGTGTTTTTATATTTTTAGTGTTTTTCTTTTGAAATTTTTACTGATTTTTGGACTGACACTAAAAGATGATAAAATAGACACTAGGTGAATTTTTGGGAATTTTTGGAGATGTTTTAATATTTTTTTGGTATTTTCTAAGGTAGACAGTACACAAAAAGGCTGTTTTTGATTTTTAATAAATAGGAAAATAAAATAAAATCAAAAACTAATTAGATAGCGTTAAAGTACACATATCCAGGAAGTTAAGTCTATTTTTTGTGGAATTTTTGGACTTAAAGTGATATTTTAAACAATTAGAACAAGTATCCAAACATTAAACAGTCCTGGCAAGGGCATAAGTGCAAATATTGAAACATCCAGGGTCATACATGCAATTTTCCACAAAATATTACACTAAAACTTGCATTTACTGGACTAAATATAAATAACAAAACCCGGAGGGGCCTTAGCGCAAAATGCCCAAGCCGAACACGTGCGAAACACGCGCCTGGCAGGGACCTAAAGGCAATAACCAAAACTATCAGGGGCTTGTATGCAAATATCCCAAATGTTTAACACTTAATACAAAAGTTCTGGGACTAAACCGAAATACCCCAAAGGCCGAGGGTCTGTCTGCAAAATGGCCACACACCTCACGCGCACGGGCACGTGAGATGACGTGGCCGAGGACCTTTTTGTGAATACGTAAAAGTTCGGGGGCCTTAAGATAAACATTACAAAACTAAAATAGCTGCAAATGAAAGATTTAGTACTAATATAAAATACAAAAACGCTTGGGGTGGTTTTTGCAAAATACCCAAGCAAAGGCGCGATCAAACGGTGGGGATCATCCCACTTATCCACGTGTCGATGCGAGGCGCGCCGATACCCCTTCGGGAGCGGAGGGCTGAGATTAGATCTCAGCCCCTGATCTGACGGTGCCTGGGGCCTTCAATCGGACGGTGGCTGTGCTCCACGAAGAACAGAGGCTGATCGAACGGTAGCAGAGGTCGAGGGAGGAGCACGGAGGAGCTCCGGTCTGGCGAACTTCTCCGAGCTCTTCCGGCCAACCACGGCGACGCTGGAGCTTTCAAGGTGGCCGAGGATGCTCCTGCAGGTGTCGGCTGACGTCTGGAGGATTCAAAATCCACCGGCGAACGCCGGTGCTCTCGCGCGGAGGTGGCGGAGCTGCGAGGCTCCAGGTGCTCCGGCGAGAGGGCAAAAACGCTCCAGAAGCTGCGATGGGTTTCAATACCTGCACCAAAAAGTTAGGGAGGTCGAGGGCAAAATGCCTCGACCTCAAATGGCTCTCGAAATGGACTGGGAAGCGCAATAGGGTCTTGCCGGAGTTGCGCTCCGGCGAGGTGATCGATTAGGTGATGGAGATGATCGATTCGACTGAGAACGATGGGGAAAATGATCCTAGAACTAACAGGAATAAAATGGGGAGGGGAATGAGATGGATGGCAGCCTCGATGGCCACTGGCCAGAGGGAGAATACCTCACGGGGACGACCGCCGGAGGTGATGGTGGAACACGCCCAGCTTGCTCAACTCCGCCTCTTCGAAGGTGCAACTTGGAGCTGTCACCTCCACCTTGCTGAGCGACTCCAAAGAAGGGGGGGAAACTGGATGAAATGCGGTTCAACCCGAGAAAGGAAGATGGTGGGTTGTATTTGAAGAGCGTTGGGTGCGTGTTTTCGAGGCATGATCACGGGTGGAGGAAGAAGATCTGAGTGGATCTGATGGAGCGGCGATGGAGATGGATCAGAGCGGCGCAACTTCCATGAAGGAAGCGGCGGCAAAGGACGAACGAGTCGGCCTAGGAAAATCCACCAAGGTGGGCAAAAACCCAGGCGCGCCAGAGCTACAGTAGACGAAGGACGGGCTGTTGACCTGCTGGTCAACAGTCGCTAGCTTCTGGTTGGTCCACGTGGACCAACCAGAAAAAGATAATAAAAAATGTTTTGTTAATTCGTTTAAAAATAGAAAAAGGCCGAATTAATTTTTGGGTAAAAAATAAAAAATGTTTATTTTTTTATGTAGTATTTTATTCCGATTCTTATTTATTTTTATGACTGATATTTTTACAAATTTACGTTTATACCCCTATATAGGTATATTATCTATGTATTTTAGTATTTTATTTTTATTTTGTGTATTTAATCTACTTATTTTTGTTTATTATTTTCTAAAATTATAAAATACTTTTATATACACAAATGTATTTTTATTTTATTTTTATGAATTGTTTTGTATATACATATAGAAAGTATAGGTATAAGTACAGGTAATATACCTATGTATTCTTTATACAAGTGTTTTGATTTTGAGTTTTATTTACATTTTTATTCTGATTTTAATGTACATAATTATTATAAATAATATTTACAACATTATAAAAATATAAAATTGGATAAATAATGAATAAAGAATAAAGTGAATATTTTAATCTGTACACTTATACAATGAGGGTCCAGAACTCAACTTTCAGACCGTAGCTCCGCCAAATGCGAAACCACCACCATAAAATAGATTATTTTATTCTATATACAATTAAAGGTGAGTACGCTGCATTTGGAGTTTTTAATTGTGAGATACGGGTCTGGGAAGTTGGCATTCTGGATTTTTATTCAGACCATAACTTTTTATCTGTACATTATTTTTCTGTGAAATCAATTTTGTATTTTTCTTTATTAAATTATCTACAACTTTTGTGTACAAAGTTTCTTTATTTGATGTACAAAAAGTGGAACCAAAAATAGGTCCCAAAATGAAGAAAGAATGAATAAAAAATATAGGTATTTTATCTGTGTATCTGACCTTATCTCCCCCTACTTTATTCCTTGTCGACCTATTCATCAAGATGCCTAGGTCTCGGGGGTTTTGGATCATAAAATATTTACAATATTTTATTCTTTTTCTTTTCTTTATTTATTCTATAATTTTGGCCTTAATTACAGTAATTTACACACTGTTGAGATGCACATGCATGAATGCTAAGATGCTTGATTTAAGGCTATTTACAGGCATTTGCTAGGGTTTTAGGTGCCAAAATGATAGAATAAAGATGATGAAATGTGGATTCATCACCTGCCTATTGAGGAGACTTGAGCAGAGTTTTGGGATTATCGAAGGCTGTTGGATTTCAAATTCGGTTCTTATTAAGGTTCCGCCCGCACTTAAATTCTAAAGGTCCGACTTAAGATCCAAACTTTGATTTTGTGAAGACAAGTTTGACAATTAAATTTAATCCATCTTTCTTCTTTTTCTTTTCTTTGTTTTTCTTTCTCTACACTTATTGCATAAGTGTTTGCTAGGGACTAGCAAAGACAAGTATAGGAGGATGATGGATCTACGTTTCATCATCTTTATTCTATCATTTTGGCCTTAAAAACCCTAGTAAATGAGTGTAAATAGGCTTAATTTAGGTATTTTAGCATCCGTGCATCAATGTGTAAATATTGTATAAAATGCGGTTTTTAAAGCCAAAATTATAGAATAAAGAAAAGAAAAAAAGAATAAAATATTTTATGACCCAAAACTCCGAGACCTAGGCATCTTGATGAATAGGTCGACAAGGAATAAAGTAGGGGGAGATAAGGGCCAAAATACAATAAAAATCCCTTTCTTTTCATTCATTCTTTATTCATTTTGGGACCTATTTTTGGTTCCACTTTTTATACCTCAAATAAAGAAACTTTGAACATGAAAGTTGTAGATAATTTAATAAAGAAAAATACAAAATTGATTTCATTCAAAAATAATGTACAGATAAAAAGTTATGGTCTGAATAAAAAATCCAGAATCCCAACTTCCCAGACCCGTATCTCACAAATGAAAACTCCAAATGCAGCAAACTCACCATTAATTGTATATAATTTAAAATAAGCTATTTAATGGCAGTGGTTTCGCATTTGGCGGAGCTACGGTTTGAAAGTTGAGTTTTGGACCCCTGTTGTATACTTGTACATATTAAAATATTCAATTTATTATTTATTTATTATTTTTGTAATTTTATATTTTTAAAATGTTGTAAATATTACTTATAATAATTATGTGCATTAAAATTTGAATAAAAACCTAAATAAAACTCAAAAATAAAAGACCTATATATATTACATAGGTATTATACCTATAAATATACCTATACATTCTATACTTTTATTTTATTAAGTGTACAAAACATATCAGAAAAATAAAATAAAAGTATATTCAAGTATATAAAAGTACTTTATAATTTTATAAAATAATAAACATAATTACATAAATTAAAAATACAAAATAAAAATAAAAGAATAAAATATATAGGTATTGTACCTATAAGGGGTATACAGGTAACTTATAATAATACACATCATAAAAATAATTAAAAATCATAATAAAATAATTCATAAAATAATAAACATTTTTTATTTTATAACCATAATTTAATTAATCAATTTTCTATTTTTAAATGATTTTTGAATTAATTTTAGGGGATTTTTCCTGATTGGTCCACGTGGACCAACTAGGTTGGTCTGACAGTTGACCTCGGTCAACTATATGACCTCCTCCATTAGACCTGTCACGGAGTCATTTTGTCTCTTCTTCATGGATTTTTCGAGGTCTTATCTTTCACCAATTGAGGTTGAGACCTTCTGCAAACTTCTTGCTCGAAGACCCATGAATCACGCCCCTATCTTACGTCGGGATTGGACCCACGATTCGGTCCATCTTCATCGATTTTTGACGCCACTTCGTCAACTCTTCAATAGCCACCCCCGACTTCCCTTCGAAGTTTGATCCTTCTTCCGCCAATTTCACCCGTAAACCCCTAGCCCATTGCATTCCTGGTGACAGCAGGAGGTGATTCGAGCGTGGGTTTGCGCCATTTGGTGTCGAATCGAAGTAGATCCAGCCCCTCGCCGGAGCTCCACCGCGAGTTCTCTCCGTCGTCTCTGGTGAGCCTCACCCCCTTCTCTTTCCCTTTTCTTGTAGCTCTTGCTTAGAGTAATTTAGCATAGTAGCAGTTTAGGTTTTCTTTGCGTTAATCGCAGTGAATCTTCGATCAAAGACCACGGCGGAGCTTGGCTCCGTCTCCACTTTCCGACCACCTCCATCATCTACGGCCTCCAAGATCACCTCCATCTTCTTCCTTGTCACTCCGTCATCACAAACCACCCTTCCATCCACCTTGATCTTGCCCAGATCGAGCGATCAGAGCTCCCATCTCCGCCCGTCGCCGGAGCTCCCCGCCCGAGCCGCGCACCATCTCCATCCAACCCGAGAACACCCCCAATCGCCTCGCCTGGTTTTTGCGCTGCTAACCCTGCAGGTCAAAGCCCAAGAGGAGGCTCTATCGAGCCTCGACAACTCGGGGAAGCACCTCCCAGGTCGCCGCCGCCGTCTGTCTTCATCTCGCCGTTTCAGGCTCGCTGAGATCTCCATTCGACACGGAGGGGCCCCAGGATCGTTTTGCCCTTGATCCTAGGGCCGGAGAGGCCGTGTGTCGGTCGGATTCACTCGCCAAAGCTCGCCGGGGAGAGTGTTCTTTGTGAACCTCTCTCCACCGTTGGATCTGGAGCACCCTCCAGTATGCATTGGAGCCGTCAGATCTTCTGCATCCTCCACCGTCGGATCTCGTCGCGGGATCCAATCTTGGACATCCGTGCGAAGCGCCATCGGGCCACCAGATCAGGCCACGTGGATAAGTGGATCGCCCTCGGCCGCACGTTCCTCATCTTGGGTATTTTGCACTTTTAACCCAAGAGTTTTTGTATTTACGTCTTAACCCTAAAACGTTTGTCTGCAGTTTAAAAATATTTGTAATAATTGCAATTAGGTCCCTGAACTTCTTTTATTCGCATTTAAGTCCTTCGCCACGTCACCTCACGTAACCTGTTCACGTGAGGTGCGGTTTTTTGCATAGAGACCCCGACCCTTTTATGTATTTCTTTATAGTACTTGAACTTTGAATCATAGTGTAAAAACTTTTGGGCAGTTTGCATGATTGCCCCTTGGATTTTTGGAAATCGCAGTTAGGTCATTCCCAGGCGCATGCAAGTCACGCGCCCTGGTATGCATTTTACACCGATACCCCCTGGGTTTGGGAATTTGGAAGTGGTCCTGTAAAGTAAATATTAAGTGTTATATCTTGTGGAAAATTGCATGTTCACCCCTGGATGTTTGTGTACTTGCATATATACCCCTGCTAGGACATATCTCTTTGCTTGCTTGCTCCATTTATTTAAGGCATCATTTTGATTCGAAAAATTCCGAAAAATTTAACTTAAGCTCCTGTGTGCTTGCTTCTTCACGCTATATTTTTGCATTGCATATTTATTGCATTTTCATATTTATTAAAAATCAAAAACATGCATTTTTCATACTATTTGCATTAGAAAATCCCTAAAAATTATAAAAACGTTTTGAAAAATTCCAAAAAAATACATTTTGTGTGTTTTGTCATCTACTAGTGTCAGTCCAAAAACCACTAAAAATTGCAAAAGAAATACCTTACAAATTAGAAAACACTTAAAAACTTCAAAAAAATATAGAAAATTATAGAAAAATCAGAAAAATATAAACTCAGTTGATGTGTCTTCGTTATTTCATTGTCTATATTTTAAAATTAATTTGGGAAAATTTTGTTACTGATTGTTATTTTTCATTCCCAATTTGATTTCGGCCAGCAACCTAGTCCACTGTTTTCCCTTATTTTGATAATTAAAAATACCAAAAACATTATGAAAAATCCCTAAAAATCACAAAAATAGTAAAAATTTATAAAAAGACCAAAAATATTTTATTTCTGAAATGTTGAGCATTTTTGCATATTTTTATAAATATCCTAGCATCTCTTTTATTATATAGTTTATATCTTCCAATATTGAAAAAGGAAATAAAAAAAATATATAAAATATAAAAAGAAAATATAAAATCAGAAAATTAGAAATCAAAATACAAAAATATAAAATTAAAAATTAAATAAAAAAATTAAAAATTAAAAACCCACAAAAAATCCAGATTGGCTAAGTAGTCCATTAGACCTAGGAGTTGACTTTTTGTCTCTACTCTACACCTTTGTTTCTTGTGTTCGACCCTTACTTGCTTACCATTATACATTTTTAGTAGGGAATAATAAATTTTAATCCTTGCTCTTGATTGATTGATTGTGTGGGTTAATTGTTGACAAACGAAAAGGCTTGAGTAGTCGCATCAGCGACAGTGAGTCTGATTTGTCAGACCACTATTTAGCGGCTCTCGCAATCTCATTTTTCAAGTGTCGGCTTTGGTTGCAGTGGGTCTGCGTCCACTCTATCAAACTTGGGTCCTCGCACTGAAAATTCTCTCCAGCTCCTTCTGGATTGAACTCCTGAGCTGGCTCATCCTCCCGTCTGCCATCTCTTGCATCGGCCCTCCTCCTCAGATCATTCAGCATTTCTTGGAAGGCGATCTGGGCCAGGGATTGATTAGTCAGTCAACTGCTGCTAAATTGCTTGAATGGATGCCAGTAGCTGACTATTAACATCATTCTGCACGGTATGTTACCCTTCCCCCAGATTGGCTTCAGCTTCAGGTTGGGGTTGTGGTCCCTTTCCTCTTCCAGCGGCCATTTCAGATTCTGGTTGATTTGCTGGCTCAGAGTCAGGCTCTCGATCTGCAAATGGAAGAATGCCTCGATCAGTCTGAATTGCAACACCAGATGGAGAAAAGCATTCTGGGTTAAGGTCAACACAGAACTTTGTTAAGGATGGCAATGTGTAAGGAGTGAAATCAATGGCCTTCCAAAATGGACAAAGTTCGGGACAAGAATGATCCTGATTTATAGAAGAAGACGGGGAGTCTGGAGATTGATTCATGGAGTTCGAATCGGGTTCTTGGGAATCACCCCGAATTATTGGAGAAGACGAGCAGATGTAACCGATGTAGGTGTAGGCAGAGTCTCGACTAAACTATCCATTCATCGTCATATCAAGGGTCAAGTAGAAGATCGACGTGGATGAAAGATACAGAGGTCAAAAAGAAACTAAGGGAGTGTAAAACAGTAGAAGGCTCACAGTGAACGGGGGTCAAAGGTGAGGGAAGCAAAATTGCGTAAATGCACGATGTTTTTGATCTTGACCTTAATACGACGAATCAATCAAATCTCAAAGCAATGGATTCACCAACTCGACCCCTGAATCCGTGAAGGTTCGGCAGTTATCTTTGTGAGTTTTAGATTTGATTTTCAGGCAATTATCTTTTAACGACTCCTTAGAGCGCTACGCCTATAGGAGAGAGAGTACTTCCAGAAAAGTATCATGCACTTGTCCTCCTCTTGTGTAACCTGTAGTATGCACTTTTTGAGGTCCTTGTAACCCTTCTTGGATCCCTACTCAACCAAAGAAATAGAGGGAGGAATCCGATAGGTGAAACCAATACTTCGGAACTTGCTCGCAACAGAATCAACCGTGAGCGTCAAGAACCTACTCGGACGCAAGACGATGAGACAGACACCCCCGTGAAGGCGTGGCTTATGCTCGATACTTCGGACAAGGTCAATGCTCTACATAATAGAGAGACATCAATACCGACCAAGCCCTACTCGTCTACGTATGATAGAAGCATCAATACTTCGGAAATCCAGGTGATACACAAGGAAGACACAGACTGGGTTTTAGGCTCTAATCCTTACGACGTCGCTCACCTCACTGGGAAGGAGACCTCCCAATGCAACCTGAAAATAAATGAGGTCTTTGCTCACCCCAAGGCAATGAGTCCAATCAATCAATTTTATTTAGGTCAAGTATTTTTAGCAGTCCCTTTTTTAATTTTTTTGTGTTATCACTTGTTTTGAGTAGATTCAATACAAGCGCCTAACGACTTTGTCTTTTCTTTGATTCCTATTAATCTAAAAACAGAGGGAGAAGGTCGATAAAGTAATGCAAGGCGACACTAAGATGGAAATCTCACCTTAGTGTCTAAATGATGAATGCTCAGTTAGAAGACTTACAGTGTTTCCCAGCTCTCTCCATGCGGGATGCAAAACAGGAATTTATAAACCTATACTATATGCCGATATGCACACGGAAAGTGTCCTAAGCAGGCAATTACTAGCGTGAAGAACCAAATGCTAAACACACAAAGCGAAACCTAATAGTCCGGTCTTGGAATCTCCTCGGTGCCCACCACAATGGGTCCTGCCAGCGCTGTACGGAGACTTTCACGGCGTGATGGTTCCGAATTATGTGTTCAACAATTAATTATTTCTAAGTCCAAACGAGAAGACTATAGGTGCATGCAATGGTCATTAGGTGCTTGGCCTTAGATTACACGATCAAGCAAGCCTAAAGACTAAGGGCTCATTCCACAAAATAAGGAAAACCAATAAACAAAGCGGTGGAAACGCGTCAAAACTACGGTGAGCCCCCAAGTGAACAAACACTTGGAAATTGGGCCCGAGTGTCCAAAGTCCAGGGTACCTGTATTATTACAAATTAGTCAAATATCTCTCTCTCACCAAAAAGAATAAAAATCTAACTATCCTCTCTCCCTCTCTCAAGTCCTCCTGCTCTCTCCTGCCGACTGGAGTAGAATAACCGGCCCCGCTTCCCAAGGATGCTCAGGATCACCTAGGTGATCCTCCTCGATCCGTGGTCCCTCGTAAGAAAAAAATAGGAAAAAATACTCAAGATATAGGAGATAAAGTATTTTTGTGATTTTTATATTTTTATAATGTTTTTGTGGTTTTTCTAAATTTTACAATTTTTTGATATTTTTAAAGTACTAAAAACAGTGAATAAATTATAAGGCTCGAACCAAAATGAGGATGAAAAATATAAAACGGAGTCCAAAATTCCTCAAACTAATTTTAAATTAAGGACAATAAAATAGAGAAAATTCAGAGACAAAAATCATATTTTTAGGATTTTTCTGGGATTTTACACTTTTTATGAAGTTTTTGGGAGTTTTACTATTTTTAGGGGTTTTATTTTGAATTTTTTAGTGATTTTTGGTCTGAATATAAAAGACACTCAAACAAATAGAATGTGATTTTCTAAATTTTGAAATATAAGGTTGGAGCTAAAATGAGGATGAAAAATATAAAACAGAGTCCAAAATTACTCAAACTAATTTTAAATTAAAGACAATAAAATAGAGAAAATTCAGAGACAAAAATCAGATTTTTAGGATTTTTCTGGGATTTTTAAGCTTTTTTATGAAGTTTTTAGGAGTTTTACTATTTTTAGGGGTTTTCTTTTGATTTTTTTTAGTAATTTTTGGTCTGAATGTAAAAGACACTCAAACAAACAGAAATTGATTATTTTTTGGAATTTTTCAAGGAGTTTTGATAATTATTATATATTTTCTAATGCAGACAAAGCTGAAAATGCATGTTTTTGAATTTTTATAAATATTAAAGTGCAAAAAAAATGCAAAACAAAAATATGGCGTGAAAGAGCAACTAAACAGGAGCTTAAGTGGATTTTTTGGAAATTTTTGGGGTTTTATAGATGCATGAAATAAATGCAAACAACAAAGAAAAAAATCAATTCTGGTAGAGGCATTTATGTAAATTTCCAGAAAGTTAAGTGCCCAAATGCAATTTTTCCAAAAATATATAACTGATTAATCAAGTTCCAGGACTATTCACCAATAGCTAAAAATCTAAGGAAACAGGTGCAAAAATTCCATTGTCACGTGCGCAAGACACGTGACACGCAAGGACTTGTTTGTAAATATAAAAATATGAGGGACAACTTTGCAATTTTTCAAAAAAGTATTACCCTTAAAACAAAAATTCCTGGACCAAAATGAAATACCCAAAGTTGCGGGGGCTCCTGTGCAAAAATTCTGCACCCCACGTGCGTGAGCCACGTGAGGTGACGTAGACAAGGACTAACGTGCAATAATGAAAAGTTCAGGGGCCTAGTTGTAAATATTACAAAATATTTAAAGCGGCCAATAAAAGTTTATGAACTAATTATAAAATACAAAAAAGGTACTTGGGCTAAAGTGCAAAATACCCAAACTGGGCGCGATCCAACGGCGTGGAGCTCTTTACTAATCCACGTGGCGCACGGAGGGCGTGCGATACCAGTTCACATCGGACGTCTGGGATTAGATCCTCCTATGGAATCTGACGGTCGATGCTCGTGACGATCTGATGGCTGCTGCTTGTCCTAGAGATCAGCCTTGATCGGACGGCAGGAAGGCGAGGACGAAGAACGGGGAAGAACTTGCGACGAGGCGAGTTTCCCCCGTCCAGATCTTCCTCCTTCGGCCCTCGTTGACACTCCAAAATGGCTGACGACACCCCAGGACCGATCCTCTATTGATTGGGGACTTCAAAACACTCCGGTGAAGACTGGAGCTCACCAGCGGCGACGGTGGAGCATAATGGCTCCAGGTACCTCCGGTAAGGTACAAAATCAACCCCAGATGTTTGGTTGGGCTTCGGACGTGCATGAAGAGCATGAAGGCGTCGGGGTAAAGTGCCCCGACACCGTGGAGGGTGGACAAACCGAGTGGCGACGTGAAAATGATTCGATGTCGATCGGCGAAACTCGATGCCCCGACTAACGTGAAATCCGAGGGATTTGGCGATGATTAAACGAGAAATAATGGAAGGCGAAACTCGGGGTGATTTTACAGCTAATCTTAGACCCACAGAAAAGACACAACAAGGGGGAAAGACCTCACCAAGGGCGCGTGGGAAGAGAGCTCCGGCGAGACCTCTGGCGAAGGGATACACCTCGATTCTACACCCTCGAAAACCTCCAAAGGCGGGGATCGATTCCTGCTGTCACCAGGAAGACCCTTGGATACCTAGGGACCAGTTTGAAGGGTGGAAGAGCGATCAAAGATGGAAGGGAAGTTAGGGGCTCTTTTTGAATGGTTGACGAAGTGGCTTCAAAGATCAATGAAGATCGGCCGAATTGCGGGTCCTAAGCCGAAAAAAACACTAGGGCATGTAAGAGGGGTTATCGAGGCAAAAAAGTGTTGAAGGAATCATCAAGAAAGGATGCAAGATAATCCTCGAAAAATCCGCAAAAACTTGTCAAAACCCATTCTGACACAAGGCCAGACCTCGGTCAGAGAGTTGACCGAGGTCAACCAGGGAAAGAACCTGGTTGATCCACGTGGCCAACCAGAAAAATCTCTGGAAAAAAGGACTTATAAAATCGATAAAAAATAATAAATGATTTACTTAATTTTTGGTTTTAAAAAATGTTTGTTATTTTATAAAGTATTTTATAGTGATTTTTATTTAATTTTTAGAGATATAAAATTACATGTTACCTTATATAGCTTATATAAAGGTGTATTCATCTATGTATCTTAATAGTTTAATTTTGTGTTGTATATTTAATTTTATTTATTTTGTTTATTATTTTATACATTTATAAAAATATTTTTATACACTTAAATATATTTTTATTTATTTCCCTGAAGTGTTTTGTATACTTAATAAAATAGAAGTATTAATTATACATGTATACTTTATAGGTATTATACCTATGTATTATAGCCAAGTATTTTATTTTGTGTCTTATTTGTGTTTTTATTTGATTTTAATATACACATTTATTATAAATAATATTTACAAAAATATAAAAATAAAAATAATCAATAATGGATAATTAATAAAATGAATATTTAGTCTGTACAAGTATACAATAGGGGTCCAAAACTCAACTTTCAAACCGTAGCTCCGCAAAATGCAAAACCACTTCATTAAATAGATTATTGAAAATTATATACAATTAAAGTGATTTTGATACGTTTCGAGTTCTTATTTGGGAGATACAGGTCTGGGAAGTTGGGATTCTGGAATCTTATTCAGATCATAACTCTTTATCTGCACATTATTTTTGAGTGAAATCAATTTTGTATTTTCTATATTTAATTATCTACAACTTTCATATACAACGTTTCTTTATTTGAGGTATAAAAATTGGAACCAAAATTAGGTCCCAAAATGAATAAAGAATGAATTAAAATAAAAGGAATCTTTATTGGTTTTTGGCCCTTATCTCCCCCTACTTTATTCCTTGTCGACCTATTCATTTAGATGCCTAGGTCTCGGGGTTTCAGGTCATAAAATATTTACAATATTTTATTCTTATTCTTTTCTTTTCTTTATTCTATAATTTTGGCTTTAAAAACTATATTTTATACACTATGTACACAATAATGCCTAATTGCTAAAATGCCTAAATTAAGGTGTTTACACTCATCTACTAGGGTTTTTAAGGCCAAAACGATAGAATAAAGATGATGAAACGTAGATTCATCATAAACGCACATGTGTAATATACCACGCACAAGGGTATATATGCAAATATCAGAAAGTTTCTATTCAAAACATAACAGAGATTAAGTCTGGGGCAAATAATGCAAATACACCAGAAAAGCATGTGATACGCCACGTGAGTTCATACAAACTGGACTGAAATGCAGATATTGGAAATAGCAAGGGTCCACATGCAAACTAACCACATTATTTTAAACTACGACAAATATTTACAGGACTAAACAATAAAAAAAGAACAGAGAGGGGCTTAAAGACAAGTTACCCCTGATTAGGTACGATCCAATGGTCGGTGACGTTCTACTTAAGATCGAACGACTGAGATGGGTAGATATTCCTTCGACGATGGAGGGCGTAGATAAGATCCTCAGATGGATCTGACAGTCAGAAGCCTCTCGTAGATGAACAACTCGGATTAGAACTGGAGATGGCCTCGATCGAAAGGTGTAGGATGCATCTTGAAGAACGAGGAAGAACTCACCTCTCGCGAGTTGCAACTGCCGATTGCACGTGGCTCCGACGTCCCTCTCAAGCTGTTGGAAGATGGAAGAGGTCGACGATGATGCTTCGCAGCTGCAGGAAGGATTAGAAGGGCCCAGAACCACGCGAGGAGCCCTGGGGGTAAATGGTGGGCCTAAAGCTCTCCTGTGGTGTCCGTGACCTCTAGATGAGGTCTCAATGAACTCCAACCCTGCAGGAGGAAGGGTCTTACTCGAAGGGTGGTTCCGGCACGGGTTAGAACACAACGAATAAACAACATTGGAAGAGGAAGGTGAACGGGAAGGTCACGCGCGAGTGGGAGGATAGACCTGCTAAGCGACTCCAATCCAGTGATTGGAATCAATGGAAGGATGTGGGGCATGATGTAGAAGCGATAGGGAGTCAGAGAGAGGCGGAGTTACGTTAGAGGATGGTGAAACAGGGAACGAGATATCATCGTCAAAGATGCTCTGTTTCTCGGGTAGATGATCAAATCAATGGACGATATGCGGTAAAAGGAGTACTTGAAGGTGGAGGAGAATACCAGGGATGCAGACAGAAGTCTACAGTAGTTTTAGCCTCGATGGTCAGCGCAACCAGAGGCTCTGCTCCTCATGGCAGATCTGAGGTTTAAACCTCGTCGGACCTAGTGCTAGCATGCTCCAAAAGCTTCCCACACCCTCCCTCTCGCTCACTGTCACTCTAGGAAAGGTAGACGGGTACGCATGAGGTGGTGGCGCAACCAAAAGGTGGAGGTAAAGGATGAGGGGTGCACATGATATATAGGCGTGGGGTTCCAAGAAGATCGGAGAGGCGCCCGTGAACCGAGGCGCGGATCGAGGAGGGAATAAGCGGGTGAGGGTTAGGGATCCGTGCCCTCTAATTAGGGCGAAAGATCAGGTGAAATGGAGGCCGGATCGGGTCTGGAGAAATGGGAGAACTCCGGGCGCAAACTGATCTGGCGAAAAAGGGGTTGGCAGGGGCCAATTGACCAGAGTCAACAAATCCCTGCTGGCCCAATCAGCGACAGGCAGGGAAAACGAAAAAACCAGCTATAAGACAAAATAGAGGATAAATTAAATTTTAAATATTAAATGAATTTAAATGAAAAATGAGTAAAATGAAATTTGTTTATTATTTTCAAAGAAATTTTCTGTGATTTTTAATTATTTTTAGGAAAAATAAATTAGTGTATATATAGTATATAGTATTATATACATGTATAATATATCTATGTATCATGTAAAATTATTTTTATTTTGTTAGTTTTACATAAATACCCTAATTTTATATTTTATTTATTTCAACATAATTTTAAGAGTAAAAATAATTTTATTTTATTTTTATGTGTTATTTACAAGTATGGAATAAATATAAAATACTAAGTATATACATGTATTTTGTACAATTAATGGAAGATTTTATTCTTGTTTTTCTATTGGATTTTTCTGATTTTCTTTTTTATGTTACTACTAGAAATATAAAAGGAGGTAATAATGATTTTTATTTTATTTTATCAAAAATGCATATTTACAAATATAGGTAACACCAAGTAGACCCTATCTCTCTCTACTTATTTTATTTGGCGATTAGGTCAAGGCTTGACCTTCTCTTGGGGTTCGGGTAGCTCTGTACTTATTCTAAATGCCTCCTTCCTTTTTATTTTCCTTTATTCTTTTATTTTTGCACAAATTCATGCTAAATGGGCAATATTAACAAATGCATGTTGGATGCTATGTTATTGTATTTACAGGTATTTACATGCTATTTTACTAAGATAAATAGCTAAAATAAAAGAATAAAGAATGAGAATCAGGGATTCATCACTCATGCAGACAAAATTGACCCCAAGTGGGATCCATTGATGTTCGAACCTGCAGGGTTAGCTCAGGAAAGAGAAGGTGGAGATATATGAAGCTTTATTAGGTCGAGTAGGGCAGAGATGAGTCATGGTAGAGTTCTCCAGCAGTGGGCAGAGGAGGAGAATTGGATCTCTCGATTCCTTTTGGGAATCAGAGTGAAATGAGAGGGGTTCTGCAAAAAATATGAAGGGGAATGAGATAGAGGTGGAAAGGGGCCTAAACAAGAGGTAGAGCACAGTGAATCAAAGATGGGGCACGATGCTCCAGCATATTTATATCCTAAAATTACTCTACTCTAAGACCTAATCCATTAAACTAATGATCAAGCTAAGATGCAAGAATGGAAAGCTAACTAAAACACGAAAGAAAATAGCTCTTATCTACTCAAGAATAGGGAATATTAGAATGTCATTGGTGGCACTCCTGTGAACCTTGGATCTCCACTTCTGGTCTCTCTTTTCCACACCAAAACTTCCACAATGTTCATGTCGTCACATGGAACCTCCAGTAATTGAAGAAAGGGGTTATGAATGCATAGAAGAGGATAAAAAACTTATTAAAGGGTTGGCACTTTATTTATATACAAAGTGGAGAAGCGACTGTATGAAGTAGATTTAGGTTGGCTCGATATTGATCAAGCGAATCAGAAGTTGGGGCATGAATCACAGAGACTAAAACTCCAGAATTTGTTCAAGGCTCATGGTCATTTGATCATTAGGATTCACGAGAAAAAGGGTAAAGTTGGGGACTCAAGACGCTCTAACAAGTCATAGGCACCAAGGGGGGCTGACTAGGGGTCAACGAAAGAAGATTTCTAGTTGGTCCACATGGACCAATCGGAAAATTAGTGGCAAGAATTCCCACATTAATTCAATATATAAATTAGTAAATGATTTTATTTATTTTTTTGACAAAACATGAAAATATTTTTTAGGTTATGTTGTATTTTTATATTTTTTATTTATTTTTACAAGTTAATTTATTAGATATTAATATTGGAATTTTTACCCGGTAGACCCTATAATCTTTGCCAATTACCTCTACGACCTTTGAAATATCTTAATTCTCCCCTCGACCCCGTAAACTTGCTCCGTCTTACCCGACAGACCCTACCGTCTTCTTTAACTTTATTGGAGTAAAAAACTTGAGTTAAACTTGGGTTAATCAAACCAAACAAAATCAACGATCGATCTTCATTCTCCCTCTCTCCTTCCATCCTCCTCCTTCATCCTCTTCTTCAACCCATCAGATGGGAAGCTGCAGAAGATGGCGAAGGCAGCTGGGTTCGAGGCGGAGGGCTGCCCAAGATGGGGGTGGGGGGTGGGGTTCCGAGCAGGAGCTCGAGGGTCGGGGATGAGGGGGGCTTCGAGGAGTGAGAGGGACTGGAGGGAGGAGAGCTTCTCCAGGTAGAGGGAGGAGAGTCGACCAGAGAGGCCTAGGCCATCGAGGGAGATGGTGACGCGATCAGAGGAGAGGTCGCATCGGACGAAGCGTCAGGCGACAGAGTATGGGATGTCATTGTCCCAGACCAGGTGGAGAGGGTGCTAGAGGGGTCGGCGATGCCCATTTTGAAGACGACGAGGCTGAGGACGTCATCATTGAGGCTCACGGGGCGTCGACGAAGGCGAGGAGGGGGAGGGAGAACAGGAGCAGAGCGGCATCGGGTAGGGTTTCGAGGCGGAGCTCGGTAGGAGGGGGTCGTCGAGCAGGAGCTCGGGGGAGGGGGACTGGAGGGAGTAGGGGTGGAGCGGCATCTGCGCGCGGAGGTTGGGGGCTTCGAGGAGAAAGCTTAGCGGGTGTGGGGCTTCGAGGCAGAGCTCCACGGGCTTCGAACAGAAGCATGGGGGGAGGGGGGGCTTGATCGGGGGGGGGGGGTCTTCTCCGCCTGGGCTAGAGGGTGGGCATGGGGGTCTTCTCCGCTTGGGCTTCGAGGAGAGCGGCACCGAGTGAGGGTTCGAGGTAGAGCTCGGCGGGCTTCGAGCAGGAGCTCGGGGGAGGGGGGCTCGAGCAAGGGCGGAGCAACATCGGCGGAGGGTGGGCACGGGGGTTTAGGGAAGCCAGCCTCGTTTGGAGGGTGGACAAGGGGGGATCGAGCAAGGGCGGTAGAGGACGCAACAGAGGTCGGAGAGTAGGAGAGCGAGTGAGGTGATGTTGAGGAGTTGGGTGGTTGCTGGGAGTGGTAGTCAATGTAAATTTGATAAATAAAATGGGTATAATGTAAAGGCACATAACCGAATCTGGTTACTTTTAACGGACAAATGGATGGGCTTAACCATAGGGTCTGTGGGATAAGAGTTAGCAAGATTACGGGGTCTAGGGAGGAATATCAATGTTTCAAAGGCCGTAGAGGTAATTTCTAAAGATTATAGGGTCTCCCGGGTAAAAATCCCATTAATATTTACATGTATATACATAGGTATATAAACCTATATTTGATATATTTTATTTTTTGTATTTTAGAATTTATTCATA
Organism: Ottelia alismoides; assembly: GCA_037367405.1. Lineage (NCBI taxonomy): Eukaryota > Viridiplantae > Streptophyta > Magnoliopsida > Alismatales > Hydrocharitaceae > Ottelia > Ottelia alismoides. The sequence goes on from JAZKJV010001545.1 coordinate 101,958, forward strand.
TATATATACAAGTATTTTATATATTAATTACCTGTTTAATTACACATTTACCTATTTAGTTTATTCATCTAACATTATTTATTTACTTAAATAAATACGTACATGTTTTATATTGGTATACTATATATTATAATGCCTTATTTATTTTAATGAATTTAAATACTTTATTTTATGTGTATTATTTACATATATTTTAATAATATTTATAAGTATATAAAAATATAAATAAGCCAAAAATACAAGGAATAAATATAATGATTATTATATACAAGTATACTATACAATAGGGATCCAAAAGTCAATTTTATATCTTAGCTCCATTTTTTACTGAAACTATCTTCATTAAATATATAATTTAATTTTATAACAATAAAGGTGAGTTTGGTTAATTTTGAATTTGTATGGAAGAGATACAAGTCTGGGAAATTTTCTTTGTGGCTTTTTATTCTGTGTTTCTCGCGTGCATTGTGTTATTTTTGAGTGAAATCAATTTTGTATTTTTCTTTCTATTTTTATGTATACATTTCATGTTGATTATTATTTATTTGAAGTGTAAATAATTAAGAATAATATGGGTGCTAAAATACATTTATCGATGAATATAAAATAGGGTTTGAGTTGTATTTTATATAATTAGGCACCATATCTCCCTCTATTTTGATCCTTGTCGACCAAGTCATCATGATGACTGGGTCTTGGGATCTAGTGTCACTCAATAACTTTGACACTTCATACTTTTTCTTTTTTTCTTTTATTCTTTTATTTTGGTATTAAATACGGTATTGTATACAATATTTTCATTTCAATTAACGAATATTATTTTGCACAAATTAATGTTATATACATGCATTTATCTAGGGATTTAAGGTGAAAATGAAAGAATAAAGATGATGAAATGGAGATTGATCAAGTATATGCTACGGATGAAAATGATCGGATACGAATATAAGTGTCATCATATGCTTATCGTTTTTAAAATCCAGATACGAATACGAATACAAATTTCACACAAATGAGTAAAATACAGAATTATGTCCTCAAAATATGAGTATGAATGTAAAATGGATATTGACAATGTATGCGGAGATTATAAATGAATACGAATTAATTTAGGAATATTAAACATGTTTAATTTTACTTAAAAGCTATAAGCATTTTAGGATCACAATAACTTCCAATATATAAAAAGAATATTAAATGTTTTAATAATCAATATGTACATAAAAAATAAGTACATAGTAAAAGAAAACTTAAATAAATAACTATATAATACAAAAGCTTACCATACTTATTTATATGTGTAATCCATAATACGAACATTTGTATTCGTACGTGCATTCATAGATAGATATATATGTATTTGCATCCTGAAAAAATGAATTTTCTTATTTGTATCCAATAAAATCTGAGTATTTATACTCATCAAAATTAAAGATATCACATTCATGTAGAATTTTTTGGTTCGTATTGGTCAGCATGAGAAAATAGCATCCATATTAGTTTTTCTTTGGGGCCTGTTTGGTTGCAGGGTTGGACAGGGTTGGCCCAACCCTGGTTACTATTCACAAAGATACTTCCTTCTCACAGATTACTATTCATCCAGCCCAACCTAGTCCAACCCAACCCAACCTTGCCCAACCCTGCAACCAAACATGCCCTTGGTATATGTAATTCCTTTGCATATACCAGTGCGTTGGATGACGCGATACAGGACATCCACGAAAAAAAATCTGCATTGTCGTTTCACGGTGTTGACGGTGTGAGCCCCGAATATGCATTCAATTGTTACAGCGGACATTAAAAAGAAAACCTCTGGGAAATTTCCCGACGTTGACGGCATGTCAACGCCCTCCCCCGTCCTTTTATTATACCACCCACTTATCACTGTATCCCTGCTTCTCCTATCGCGTTACAATGCAGGAATTGAAGGGAATGGCGATCCCTACTGCCTGTTTCATCTCGGCTCTCCTCCTAACCTTCAGCTTTGTTGTCCACGCACAGTTAGGTATATACTACCATCTTAATCCACCTACCTTGTGCTGCTTCGGTTACTCGTCTGCACTTTGGAACATCGATCCTTTCTATTGAGCGAACGACGACCTTTTTCCATAATATGGTGTGTGGTATATATATGTAGGCTTTGTGAGCATAGACTGCGGGAAGCCTGCAAATTACAGCATGAACGACACCAGAGGGATCTTCTACACATCCGACGCCCAGTACATAGACACCGGCGAGAACCATCAGATCTCCCATTCCATTGGCACTGAGGACTTGGATCGGATGCTGGAGGACCTGAGAAGCTTTCCAGAAGGAAAGAGGAACTGCTATACACTGCCTGTTACAAAGGGAAACCGCTATCTCGTGAGAGCCTACTTCTTGTATAGGAACTACGACGGGCTCGATGGTACGCCTCAGTTTGATGTTTATCTAGGGACCAACCGGTGGGTTAAGGTGTCGATGTCCAGTTCGTCCAGTCAACTGGTTCATGAGATAATAACAGCGGCCGTGGGAAACTCCATACAAGTTTGCCTCGTGGACACGGACTCCGGGAAACCTTTCATATCGGCATTGGAGCTGAGGCCTTTCGTTAATTATACGGCGTATCCTGTTTATTCGAACCAGTCGTTAATACCAGTTGCGATGATCAATTTTGGAGGACAATCTAAAATAAGGTGAGGACTTCCTATCTACATTTTAGTTAAAAAAAATAACTGCTGATTATGCGTTTTACCATGAGATGATTTTTTCAATTTTTCGCTTTCCGACAAACAAAATTTTCTGGTGATTTCTTAAATATAAATGAACGTGACTAACGGGTATTGGACCATTAATGCGTCTTCTTATGTTATTTACTCTTAAAACAAATTTTATATGAAAAAATAGGAACAACCTCAATTCTTGGAAAAAAAGTTGCCGATCCAAACGTTCTGTTGTTGTATAGTTATATGGAATTCATATTATTACTATCTTGAGATTTTTACCCGGCAGATCATATAATCTTTGTCAATTACCTCTACGACCTTTGAAACATCATAATTCCTCCCTCGACCCTGTAAACTTGTTCCGTCTTACCGTACGAACCCTACCGTTAAATTGACATATCCAGAGTTAACTTCCTTGGGTTAAAAACGAGTTAATCTAACCAATCCGCGATCGGACGGCTAGAACTAAAACCAAAAGAAGAAAAAAACATTGGAATCCAAGGGGAGGGTGCTCGACCTGGGCTGGAGGAGGGGGGCACTCGACATGGAGGAGGTGAGGCTTCCAGGAAGCGGGTGGATCGCTGTATGAAGATTGCAGAAGAACTTCAACACATCTCATCACAATCCTGTGAAGCTCAAAAATGGATCCATCACTTTCTGGGTTCCAACCCATGGCCATCACTGTACTTTTCTCTGCCTCTTAATTGTTGTAATGATCCTACTTGCAAGGTCGCTCGACAGGAAGAGACTTAATCATCCACCAGGTATGCGCAGACTGAAAGATCTGATTTTGCTCATGTTCGTGATGTGGGTATTGTCGTCTGTGATGTTTTGTTCAGCTGCTCCTGGATTGCCGCTTATCCGGAATCTTCTACCATTGAAGGAGAAGAAACCCCACCAAACTTTTGCAAGGTGGGCTGAGATCTATGGTCCCATTTACTCCATTCGAACAGGAGCTTCAAGCGCGAGGGAGACAACGGGCCGAGGGGAGGGAGGGGGGCTTTGAGCGAGCGAGTGCGGGGAGGGGGGCGGGGGAAGGCAGTGGGCGGGGGATTCGAGCGGCAGGCGGGTCGGGGGGTGGGGGAGGGGGGGTGGGGTTGCTTCGAGCGAAGGCGGCGGGCCGGGAGGGAGGGAGCCTTCGAGCGAGTGCGGGAGGAGGGGGAGGTGCTGGGCGGGGGATTCAAGCGGCGGGCGGGCCGGGGGTCGAGGGGAGATCCGCGACAGGGAAAGCTTCGAGTCAGGGGAGGCCCGATGGGGCATCGAGCAGGGGGGGGCTCCAGCGACGGGGGTGGGGGAGCAGCTGGGTGTGGGGCTCCTTGCCGGTCGGGCTCGGCAGAGGGGGGTCCTTCCAGGAGGAGCACTGCTCGAGACGACACTGTGGGCGGGGGTATGGATGTAAAAATCCCTGATATAAAAGAATGTAACGGAATCATTTCAGTTTTAACGAATAGATGACTGTGGGTTAACCACGAGGTCTGTGGGGTAAGAGTTAGCAAGTTTACGAGGTCGAGGGAGGAATTATGATGTTTCAAAGGTCGTAGAGGTAATTGACAAAGATTATAGGGTCTGTCGGGTAAAAATCCCTACTATCTTTAGGAAGGACTGACAAAAAAATCACGAGAACGTTATCGCCCCGATCTATGGGGTGTTTATCTATCGGGGGGATAATACATTCCTGTATGTATTAATCTTCGAATATTATGAAATTTATTTTTCTTTAATTAGATGTATGGACGCTAATCGTTGTTTGTAGGCTAAAAAATCACGAAAATGCTTATGTCTGACGTAACCCAGTAGTATACAACAACAACAATTCTTTCCCCATAATTAGGTAGAGTCAGCTAAATGAATTCTTTGTCTCCATTCAGAACTATCTTGGATCAATCTCGATCTTATACCAAAAAATTAAGATCCCTTAGTATACTAGCTTCTTTCCAATACTTCTTGGGTCGTCCTCACCTTCTCTAAAACGTCTCAACATACCAAAACTTGCATCTCCTAACTGATGCATGAACTGATCTTCTTTGCAAATAACGAAACTATCTTAAGCGATTTTCTCGCATCTTATCCTCAATTGGAGCTACACCAACTTTCTCCTTCATTGCATCATTCCGAATTCGGTCTCTACGTGTGCTTGTCCACACATCCACCTTAGCATTTTCGTTTGTGCTACAGTCATTCTCTTCATATGTCTATGGTTCACATGCCAACATTCAGATCATAGAGCATAGTAGGTCTCACGGGTGTTTTGTAAAACTTTCCTTTGATTTTTAAAAGAATTTTCTTATAATAGAGAACAACAGAGGCTCCTCTCCGCTTTAGCCAGCCTGCATTTATTCTATTATTAACATCTCCATCAAATTCTCCATCATGTTGCAAAATAGATCCCATGTATCTAAAAGAATCTCTCTTCCGATTGTTATCATCACCAATCTTTCCTCGATTCCTTCACCATTGCTTCCATCAAAGGTGCACTCCATATTCAGTCTTAACACTACTTATACGGAATTGTTTAGTCTCCAATGCATGTCTCCTAACCTCAAACTTCTCATTTACTCCATCTTTAGTCTCATCAATCAACACAATATCATAAGCAAATAACATACACTAAGATATCTCATCCTGAATGTGACTTGTCAACTTGTCTATTATCCAAGTAAAAATAGATGGTCTCAAAGTTGAACCGTGATGTAAATCAATGTTGATGTAAAAATAGCCAGTCTTCCCAAACTTGATCATTACACAAGATAAAGCACTATCATACATATCCTTTATGAGGTTAATGTATGGGATGGGTACTATCTCTTCTCCAAAACTCTCCACAATATCTCCCGTGGGACAAAATCATAAGCCTTCTCCAAATCAATAAAAATGATATGCAGGTTCATCCTTTTAGCTCTATAAATCTCAAAATTGTTCTCCTCAGCAAATGTATGGCTTCAATATTTGAGTGACTGGCATGAATCCGAATTGATTTTCTTTTACTTTGGAAACTTGCTTCATCGTTCTTTCGATTACGTGTTCCAAAATTTTCATAGTGTGACTCATCAGCTTGATAACCATGTAATTCAAATAATTTAGAATGTCTCCTTTTTTTCTATAAAGAGGCACCACGATACTTCTCCTCGAGTCTTTCATACATTTTCTTGCTTCGCCAAATGACAATGAATAGATTCATAAGCCAAGTCAAGTCATGCTCACTTAAAACTCTCCATACTTTTATAGGGATGTCATCTGATCCTACAACTTTCTCAGGTCTCATATCCTTCAAAGCCTCCCTTACTTCCTTTCTTTGTATTCGTCTATAGCTAGCACGATTCAAGTAACTTTCACTACTAGCTAGATCACCCAAAGTGATCTCTCTATTTCCCTCCCCATTGAAAAGTTTATGGAAATGTTGCTCCCATCTAGTCTCTATATCCTTTTGAGTAACAAGCACGTGACCTTTCTCATCCTTAATGCATCTCACTTGAGAAAGGCATTTGGTCTTTCCATCTCTTGCTTTGGCCAACTTCAATATATCCTTTTGGCCCTCCTTAGAGTCAAGATTTTCATACAAAACTTTATAAGCTTTTGACTTAGCTTCGCTTCCAACCATCTGTGCTTCCTTCTTTGCTATTTTGTAGTTTGCGACAATTTCCTTTATTCTATCCGTAGCTTTACAGCATGCTTTTTTAATTGTAGCTTCTCTTGCACCCCTTCACTCCACCACCAAGCCTCCTTTTGACCTAGAAATCCCTCCTTTGAATTGCCCATCATCTCTTTGGCTACCTTTCAGATACAAGATGCTACCGCCTCCCACATCTCGTTTGTACTTCTGCTACAATCCCAAGATAAGTCTTCTAAAACCTTCTCCCCAAAGCTCAATTGATTCTGTTGTAGATTCCACCATCTAGTTCTAGTGATCTTGGGAACCTCATTTTCTTTACCTACCATTTTATTTGCACATACATCACTAACAAGCGATGTTGGGTGGTCAAACTCTCTCGTGGGATTACTTTGCGGTCTTTACACCACAACCGATCTGTTAACCTCAACACAAAGTAATCTATATGTGTTTTTGTTGGTCCACCTTTATAAGTAATTAAATTCTCCTCCCTCTTCTTGTAGAGAGTGTTTGCTATGAAAAGATCATATGACATTACAAAATTCATAATGACTTTTCCCTCTCATTTCTATCCTTGAAACCATGGCCTCCATGAACACTAGCATACCCTAAAGCATCCTTTCCCACATATCTATTAAGATCTCCACCTATGCAAACCATCGCTTTACTCGCGTGCTTTCCTCATGTGAGAAACCTTGCAAATTTTGAACTACATCTAATCTTTAATGTAGCGGCCTTTGCCAATTTTCATTGCATTCGGTCAATGCAATACATCGCAAGTAGGGAACACCCCCAATGAAATCTAAATGTTTGCTTAAATCCATGTTGAAAAGATCTGCTTGTCATGAGGCAACTTCCTAAATAGTATTTTTTAAAAAATACTATTCAAAGTTGTCTCCAACTATTTTACATTTTCTATCGCCTACTTAGCGCAACTCTCCTCATTTACCCGGGCTTGGAACCGGCAATCACTACTAGAAAATTGCTCTTTAGCGATAGATTATGCAATGGTCAAAAACAAGTGTTGCTAATGTCGACCAAATTGCAACACTTTTTAAATTTGTTGCATAAAATTCAATAATTGCAACGTTATGTCAAAACACGTTGCATTTATTTCGAATGTTTGCATCTATTAATACAAATCATTGCATTTAAATATTAAATGCAACACTTTTTGTATACATGTTGTTTCTTATATTTGCAACATTTTTTTAAAGTTGTTGCTCTTTTTTAGAAAATAAAAAGCGCAGCTGCCCGCATCTCCCTCCAAAACATTCGTACTCCAAATACGAAAGCCACAACAAAAAAACACCGTGTGGATCTCCCTCCAAAACCCTCGTACACCAAAATTCCTCCTCAACCTTTCCTCCCCAAATCTCATATAATCCTCTTATTTTGGCATGTCATCAAACTTTTTCCCTAATTCCTTCCCCCAAAATCCCTCGTCTATTCTGTAGTCAGATAACATACCATCCTCTTCCAGTGGATCCCTATAGACTCTCAACATTGTTCTGCGTAGGAGTACGGCTCCCTCCTCCCCTCCAAAATCCCATCGTGAACAAAGAGGAGAACCCCTAAAGCCTAACCAATGAACATGTCATCCACATAGCAGGATCATGGCTTCAGGATCTTGATCACACGACACATATATACCTCGGCATTAAAGGTTGGTCTCTGCTCCCTCTTTTGCCATTATTATGTTGATCACTTGCGATATTGATGTGTATCATCTTTATTGTATTATTTATTTGTGTTGTTAGTGTGATCAGATACTAGGTTTCACAAGTGTAAACCACCAATTTGTTGCTTAATCTACTACACAAGGTAACCTGAAATGCTTTTGTTCGGTGTTGTTTTTTCTTGAATCGTTGGAGTGTTATTTGTTGCCATGGATTTAGTTGAGTAAATCCACTCAACCTTCCATCTTTTCCATTAAATTTTAGTACATACTGGTGTAAACAATACACGAGAAGAGAGGTTTAAGATAATCCTAATTTCTAGCAGAATGCATCGGAAATAATGCAAACAAATAGTAAACATAAATACGAGGGTGTACATATCTAATAAAATCGATAGACCAGATATAGAATTTCTATGGATTGCACGAGCATAACAAGTTGTTGCACTACATCATGGTCAATAAAGGAATACCTGATAAATCATTTTCTGTATCTATAGATTTTAGCTAAAATGATTAATCTTATGAATCTTTACATATAAATATATGACATTCCTGGATCTTAAAGTGAATGATAATCATGATGCACATGTGACTAAGAAATGTTGATTCAATATTCTGCATGAGACCGTTGGGTAGTCAAGTTGGCTCCCCTTTGGCCTAGTCCCACTAAACCCTTATTATAACACATATAATAATATTATGGATTGATGCATACAATTACAAGTGATGTTTTGCAGGCTACAAGTACATGCTCCTTTTTTATTTTATAAAGATTTTACATTGGAAGTTAATTTATTACATGTTAATTTGAATTAAATAAGCATGCTAGGCTAGTAAAGTCTATATTTAACTTTTGCCCTCATCCGTTATTTTTATTCTTTTCCTTCTCCATTGTAGATAAATTTTCCTTTGGTTCCAACTTGCATTGCATCAACTCTTTTTATCAGATTGTCGAATAGTACACTACTGTGGTAAAGGTTGAACTGGATATGCATATTATTAACGTAAGTACTGCAAAATCTGGATGTATAGCTCAATTCTATCCTTACAATGTTGTTGTCCACGCCAATCCTATGACCGAACACTGGTCTTTATATGCCCAATGTGTATAGAGTACTGTAACTTTTACTTTTTACATCCCTAGAATATCTATATTATGCCCAATAACACAACAATATCCCCAATCATTTTATAAAATCAAGTGGTTTTAGTTCTCATATTGTCAAATAATCACTGTTGTAGCTGATTACCTTTCCATTTCAATTTATCTAATTTTCTTGATATTGTATATATGGGTATTCACAGTTATTGTATAAGTTAAACTCATAACCTTAAGAAGCACCTTTGTTGCTTGAAATTGAAGTGATAACCTAGAGGAAAAATATTGGCATTGTATGACATCAACATATCTATAAGAAGGTTGGTTCTATATTCTACTTCGAGTTCATCAATTTCTTTCTTTGTTGAGCATTATATTGATCTTATGAATCATTACATAATTTTATAGGGTTAGCAAATGGATAAATCATGGATGCACATGAGACTAAGAAATATCGATGAATATGATAGAGGAATCAAGAAATTTCTTGAATGGGCATTTCATGAGGATCGAATCACATACAGATTAGGAACCAATGGAGAGGATATTTTTTGTCCTTGCACAAAGTGCAAGAATACACACTCATACCCACGAGATATTGTTTATGAGCATCTGATATTGGAAGGGTTTTGGATGCACTATTATATGTGGAATATGCATGGAGAAGAAGTTGGAGAGTCATCACATCATCATCTCCAAAATAAGCATATTGTAGATATGTTATGGGAGTCTCAACCTGCCCTTATGGTCCCACCTATATACGATCAATTTGAACTTGATGATAACCAGTTTTATAAAAACTTAAGAGAGGCAGAGGAGCCTATTGTTCAAGGATCTAAAGTATCAAGACTTGAATTTCTATTGACGATCTTTGAGATGAAAGTGAAACATCGTTGTACTAAAAAGATGATTGAAGAGTTACTTAAGTTTATTGGTAAACTATTAGACAATCCTCAAAGTTATCCTAGTAGTTAGTATGATGCAAAGAAAAGACTAAGATCATTGGGTTTAAATTCTATGAAAATAGATGCATGCCGTAATGATTGTATTTTATACAGGAAAGAGAATCAAAATCCTATTAGTTGTCCAGAGTGCAAAGCTTCTAGATATAAGGGAAAATGTGACACACATGAAAATTTAAAGAAAAAGGGTAGAGAAAGTTCTTCGCTATTTTCCACTTGTTCCAAGACTCCAACGCTTATTTAGATCATCAAAGAATGCAAAGTGGATGTCCTGACACAGAGAAGGTAGGGTACCTGATCCTGATGGCAAGATTCGTCATCCAGCAGATGCAGAAGAATGGATGAAGTTTGATGAAAAGTTTCCGGAGTTTGCATTTGATGCTAGAAAATGTTAGGCTTGGTCTCTCGAGTGACGGCTTTAATCCATATGTGAACATGAATGTTAGCTATACTATATGGCCCGTTGTTCTTATTACTTATAACTTGCCACCATGGATGTGTATGAAGTCATCTTTTATGATGCTCTCAATGATAATTCCCGGACTCAAGGGTCCAGGAAATGCAATAGATGTATGCATGCAACCATTAATTGATGAATTGGAATTCTTATGGTACAAAGGAGTTAAAACATATGATGCACATAAAGATGAGAAGTTTACGATGCGTGCAACATTGCTATGGACTATCAATGACTTTCCCGCATATGCTAATCTTTCCGGATGGAGTACAAAGGGCAAAATGGCATGTCCTGTATGTATGGAGAAAACATATAGTACTTGGTTAAAGGAAAGTGGAGAGCATTGTTATTTAGGTCATCATCGATTCCTTCCATTACAACATAGATGGATCCATAATAAATATAAAGATAAGTTTGATGGAGTGTCGGCAGGACCAAAACTTGACCTAATGCGTATAGATGGACTTGAGTTGTCGCACTAACAACAAGCCATTGGAAATATTCAATTAGGTCGGCCATTCAAGCAGAAATTAAGCGGTGATTGGAGGAAACAAAGTATATTTTTCAAACAGTTGCCTTATTGGAAGCACCTACAAATACGACATAATCTTGATGTGGTGCATATAGAGAAAAATGTGATAGAAAATATACTTGGAATTATTGGTTTATCATGAAAAGCAAAAGATACCCATTAAATTATATACACACACACACACACACACACACACACACACACACACACACACACACACACACACACACATATATATATATATAGGAAAAAATGGGGCTGCCCCCTGGGGGCAGCCAACATGGCTGCCCTGCCCCATTTTTCGGTGTTTTGTTTTATTTTTTTTGAAAAATAAAATCATGTATATTCATCCATATATCCCTCATATATGCCATTCGAATTTCGTCAGAAACAGAGACTCCTACGTCCTCCATCTCGATGGTATTGATTTCAAAATATCCTGTTACCGTTAAAAAATTATTGTCCGGATGGAGGCCGTAGGAGTCTCTGTTTCTGACGAAATTCGAATGGTATATAGGAGGGATATAGGGATGAATATACATGGTGTTATTTTTCAAAAAAAAATAAAAAAATTTGCCCTAATAAGGTGGGGGCAGCCATGTTGGCTGCCCCTAGGGGGCATCCACATATGACCCATAAATAAATAAATATATATATATATATATATATATATATAGAGAGAGAGAGAGAGAGAGAGAGAGAGAGAGAGAGAGAGAGATGCGCATGTGTGCGTGCATGCACACACATGCATACACATAGGCCATGTTTGGTTGGAGAATAGACCATGGAATAAGAGGCCAATTTTCCTCCCGACACGGTTCTCAGTGGTATGATTGTTCCCCATTATTCCATCTTATTCACTTTTATTTCTATCTTTATTCCACCTTACCTACCTTTAAACCTTATTCTCCTTATTCTTATCCTCCAGCTGAACGGAGAATAGACCCTTATTTCCCTTATTCTCCATCCTTATTCCTGCTTATTCTCCTACCGAACGAGCCTATAGTATTTTCGTGGAATAAGTATATAGTTTATATTTTAATGTGCAGTTTTGATGTTTTATGTTTATTAAAAAATATAGCGTGCAGCTTTGTATTTACAACGTCCAATTTTAATACAATATTTTTTATTCTACTGAAGAATTGGATTTTTTTACGAAATAGGAGTGACCTTCCTGAATTCAGGAGAGACACATCCTATTGGGAGCATTGGTAAAATAAAAATAATTGCTGAAGGTTGAAGAAGTCAACATGTAACTATTCAACTACGTTTTTTATTGAACAGATTTAAAATAATTTGACCATAAGTGCGTAGTATGATATTTTGTCAACTTACATATGAACAATGTATGCATATGCTAGTTAAATGAACTCCTCTTTCCATCCATACAAAACCCCCTCTAGTGTAAGAAGTCCTCGGGTAGGAGCATATGGAAATTATTTTGGGAATCATTATGGTGTACGAACAACACATTTCTTCCTCCCTTACCTAACAAATTATAACTCACTTTTAATGTGTGAAATATAAAACATCAATTGACAACGTAAAGATTTCTTTCAAAACTTTTGTAAGGGTGATAAGATAAGCACACTATTTTTTTAAGAAAAAAATGTATAAAACCGCAAAGCGAGCAACGAAAAACTTATAATAGAAGCAAAACTTTTCAGGAGGAACATTGCAGCACTAAATGGAAGCACATGCACTGCATGTCAACTAGGAGGCATTAATAACGTAAATAGGTGTAAGCCATATCATAGACTTGGTAGTTGGATGTATGCATTAACTAGAAGACAAATAATAAAAAGAGGATGTTGACATATCTTGATTACGAAGCATTTACCATACTATCGATTGCATTGGTAATTTCGTAATCAGCGTTTCTTATATGCCTTGCCGTCCTTGCACACTACTATTACTTAAGTAATTTTCTTATATTTCGGAAGCTTTTCAACTAGTCACAACATTACTTAGGGCCCGTTCGGTAGGAGAATAAGAAGGAATAAGGACGAGGAATAAGGGGAATAAGGGTCTATTCTCCGTTCGGCTGGAGGATAAGAATAAGGAGAATAAGGTGAAATAAAGGTAGGTAAGGTGGGATGATAAGAATAAGAGTGAAATAAGATGAAATAATGAGGAATAGTCGTACCACGAGGAAGCGTGTTGGGAGCTTATTCCCCTTATTCCATTCCTCCTTATACCCCAAACGAACAGGGCCTTAGTGGTATCACAAGGAGAAAAAAAACCTTTCTTATATATCAGAAGTTTTTCTTATGAATCAACGCCCGCAAGAGTTACCGTGAATTGCATTTTGGAAGGCTTCAAGACCCTTTAAGCTTTTGATTTAGAACACGTTTGTATCTGTCATTATGCTTGTTTAGTTATCTATAACATTATCTATAACATATATTAAGCGGGGGAGACGCCACCGCCCACTATTACTTTCTTTTACAAATATTCCATTTATGTCCCTCCCGCCCAACCATTATGCTTGGTGCCCCTATAATATAATTATATTATCTTTCTTGGGCATTAGCAATTTCTGGTGTAGTGGTTATTACGTGAATCTTTCATCTGCATGTCCGCCCATGGAGCCCTCCCAGCTCAACTTTTTCATTTCGTCGTGACCGCGGTGGATCCTTAATTGATAATATTTAGGGCCTGTTTGGTTGTTGGGTTGGACTGGATTGGGTTGGGCTGGGTTGGGATGGGTGAATAGTAATCTGTGAGGAGAAAGTACCCTTGTGAATAGTAACCAGGATTGGGCCAACCCTGCCCAACCCTGCAACCAAACAGGCCCTTACTGTTGATATCTTTGTATCTGTACCAATATATGCTATGAAGATGCGTAAAAGGGTATACATGTACATTTCTCTCTACAAAATCGCACGAAAAAAGTATAAGCATGTTTTCGTGTATGTGTTTGTCATCTCCTTAAAAATTTATAACATATATTAAGCGGGGAAGACATTTCCATATATGAGTAATCACATAATTACTTTATAGATTAGCTTAATGTATACATATACAGTGCTCTATGCGAACTCACTTGAAAAAGACATAGAAGCAAGTTTTTGTGCATGCGATTATCATCTCAGCAAAAAAAAAGTCATTGGATATTAGTAGTCCGCGTAAATACCTTATAGATTAATGTAATTATATATTATATTTTGATATACACAAGAAAAACCTGTTAAATATATCAACACTTCCATCAGGTATCCATTTCTATTTCAAAACTGTACAAATACGAATGCTTAAATCTTTACAAAATAGACATATTAGTGAATATGATATCCCAACACAACCACTGTGATAAAAAGGGATGGAAATGATCAGATACAAATATAAATATAGATGTTATCTTGTACTTATCTATTTCGAACTATCAATTTTAATGTGCATATATATATATATATTCATGAATGTGAATAACAAGTTATCCGATCCTTAAAAATAATTTAAATACACGTTTTTTTAAAAAATTTAGCTAATCGTCAATGTTTTTTTAAAATTAGCAGTAGTTAGATATAGTTTTGAAAAACAACGGCAATAAACGCTGTAATTGCTAATAACATAGCAACGCCTACGAAATTCGTCGCTAATATCATATATAAAAATAATTTTGCTATGAGTAATATTATCATTATATATTTAACAACCGATGAAGGTGACAATATTTAATAAATGTGTCGCTATAGCTTTTTTTTACCGTTGTTGTATTGCTTCATGTGTTGAAGTTTTTACAAAGTTAAACCAATTAAACCATATATAACTGTGTGATTCACTGTCTTTTTTTACAAAGACAAGCTTTATATTATAATAAAAATAAATATTATAAGGTAAAAATGAATGCCAATTATATAATAGATTTACTCGTGCAAAGCACAGGTATGCACCCTAGTTGTTGTTGATATGCGATGATGGCTCAATCTACACGTAGTTCTCACATTTTTAAAATTTCCCCTACCTTATATAGGTTTTTTGACAGGGGAGAAAACTCTTTACAAGAAAACTTTATGTAATCAATGTATCTTATTTACCTTTAAAAAAAAGTTTTTTAGAAAACAAAAAAAGAAAGATCATCCGCTTCTGTCAATTCAATTGATCTTGACAGCAAGGGACTAATGTTCGTGTATCTCTATGATTAAGGTTGCTATAAAATATTTGGGAAAAAAATGGGACTGTCCCCCTCACGGAGCTAACATGATTGGTTCCGCTCTTATTTTTCATAATTTTTTTTTGAAAGATATTATCATGTATTTTCATTTATATATCACACTAATATGTAATTCGAATTTCATCAGAAACAGAAACTCTTATATCCTTCATCTAGAACATGTAATTTCAACGGTCTAAATATTGATATAATCGTCATGTTCTAGATGGAGGGCATAGGAGTCTTCATTATTGACAAAATTCGAATTGTATATTGAAGGAATATATAGATAAATATACATGATGATATTTTTGAAAAAAAAGAAAACACAGAAAATTGAAATTGAGCGGAGATAGCACCATTGACTCAAAATATATAGAGATAAAAAATCAATAATCTAAAAAAATACAGACTATCTTAAAATATAAATGTCTCGATCGACTTGCCCTCGGAATGGACAACAACTTATATTAATTTTCTAACAATTTTATTGAGAGGGAAATAAAGTCTTATTTCTAATTTAAATATCACAATGTTTATACAAGAAAAGTAATAAAAGGGACAGAATTTCGAATTTATTGGCAATTAAAGCTATTCATATCTAGGGGTGTTCAAAAATATCCGGGTCAATAGGTACCCAGCTTGATCCGTTCATTTTGACCCTAAACTCTCGGGTACTCGTCTGAAAATGATGGATCGAGTACTCGTAATGTCATGACCCATGCCCTATATAAAAAATCCGACGGGTACCCGCGGGTACCCAGTTGGATGTTTATACGATAAATTGATTCATAAAAATGCAAATGGTTAGATACAAACACCAATATATATGTTACATGATTCTTATCCATTTTAAAAATATAGAAATGAATGCGGATATAATATCGGTGAATATGGAAAACATATTGCCAAGTCATTAGAATTGAATGCCGGAATTAAATGGAATGAAATTTATATGTTTGGGGTGGCTCACATATGTATTTATTTTGAAATCGAAATATCTATGGATGTCAAAATTTGAATTAACATATATGATAATGAATCGGATACGATCCAAATCGATATACATACATTCCGGCATCCAAACATGATGATAATGAATACAATTGAATACGAATTGTCCCCCCACCCAAACGCATGCCCGCGCTCGCGTCCATGCAACTCCCATGCCCACGTGCGCACGCCTGCGCCCACGCGCACACACGCACACACATAGTGTGGACTCACACATTGCGATAACCAATTGTGATGATAATTAATACACCCATGTACGAATAGGAATATATACTTATTATATTGTTTGTCATGTTGTCCTCCGATTATATATATTTACATCTCTTTATCCGTATTTGATTCATTATGAGGATGAACCTACGTGAATGTATCACCATTGGATCCGTATTCGATGGTATTCCTTCCAGTTGCATATATTCATATGGTTTACATTATCCACATATAGTTGTATACATCCTCATTAATTTACTTATCTACGTTTATTTATCCTTATTTAATTGCATTCCCTATCATTCAGATTTTCATATCCGACAATATCATTATGAATATGATACAGTTACGGATATACATAGTTGGACATATCGTTTGCATTTTTATATATGCCATCATTCATTAGAAGTGTCTCTCTTTATCTCCACGGGTATCTATGGGTACCCACGAATAGCCAATATCCATTGCCATTAATCGAGTACCTATTACAATTGGGTACCCGTTGGAATGGGACGGGTCGACCCGTGACCGTCACAATCAAATGGGACGAGTACCTGCCCCATAAACACCCCTATTCATATCTATGACTCCACACATAGATATGTTCTACAAGAATCGATATATAGATGCATATGCACGCATATCGAGGATGATTTGCTTTATACATATGCATAGACGTATACATGTTAAGTATATCGGTGCACATGAATCCAAGCATATGCTCTTATAACTTAACTTCCTTACTTTGAGAACAATTTGTTATCATTGTATTTAAATGAATGTAATTTGATTTTTTAACCTACATAATTCCAAGAGTACACATTAGTTTCAAGTGAAAAGGCAATTGGAGTGGGAGGGAAAGTTGGAAATTCTTAATTTGAAACAAAGTTAGTTTGGGTGGAGTTTTACTACCAAATTTAGTAATGCTAAAATGGCTCCTTCTCGTAGAGTTAATCTCGGAACTTGATACTCTTACTGGTGAATAAACGCATTTGGATAAATTAATTGGTCGAATTACTTTGAAATCCGTCCGTTGAATGGGCAGTTATAAATCTCAAAGGGTGTGGCATGACCTAATAAGCAGGCATCTGCAAACACCTTTTTCTTCCCACGCAAGAAAAACCTTCTCTCGCTCTTTGTTTTTCCACCGCAAAGCTATTTCGTTCTCTTCTCTCGATTGTAGTTCTTTGCAGTATTTTCGAGGACGATCATGTTAGTGTGCGTGGGCGAAGATCGTGTACCATCCTATCCCGGAAGCAACTCGTCAGTACCCTTACTACGAAAAAATTGAGCTATAGTGACGGTTTTTTCAAAATCCGTCACTAAATTAGCCGTTGTTAAATATATAGTGACGATATTATTCGTTGCGAAATAATTTTTCATACTCGAAATTAGCGACGAATATCGTATATGTCGTTATATCATTAGCAACGGTCTACATAGCAACACTTATCCATTATTATTTTTTAAATTTCTAATTAATCTTCGGTAAATTTTGAACTAAAAAATAGTGACGAATAGTTGATATTTTGAAAAATGGCAAAGGATAAACGCCGTTATATGGGCCATTACTAATGATATAACGACATATACGATATTCGTCGCTAATTTCGAGTACGAAAAATTATTTCGCAACGAATAATATCGTCACTATATATATATATATATATATATATATATATATATATAAGAACGGCTAATTTAGTGACGGATTTTGAAAAAACCGTCACTATAGCTAAATTTTGTTGCAGTGCCTACGCACCGGTATTGTAGGGACAATAACTTTTATAATGAAAGTCTATTACATCGATGCTTCAGTGTTCTCGTAACTCATTTGTTTGCCATATATGGTTTGTTCATTTGCTTTTATTTGATCTTTGCCCGAATGTGTTACGTTCTTGGTTACATTTTGTGATTGGGATTTGAATAAAAATTGCATGTTTATAATTCTGTTAATCTGCGATGTATTATTATTGGTATCCGGAAAGTTATTGTATAACGTATATCCATTTAAATCTGGTAACACGTGCTATTTTATAAAAACATACATGCGTACTTCATTCTAATTTTGATAATAATGGTAGTTGGATGTAAACATTCTCAGGTATCCAGAAGATAAATATGATCGCATCTGGACTCCATCTCTCCCTCCAGGCTCAACAACTAGGGGTGTCAGAAAATTCTCAAGTTCGATATTCGCTCAGGTTCGGCTCGCTAAAAGTTCGATTCAGATTCGGTTCGGAAATAAACGAACCGAATCTGAACACAAGTTTAGGTTCGATTAATTAAACGAACTGAGCCTAAAAATCACTGGTTCGCTCGAGTTCGATTCGTTAAAAGCTCGATAAACATACACATATACATATTTACAAATCATTATCAGTAGAAGTGGACCTTATTTTAAGATAAGTGGATTTTGTCTAAGGATAAGTGATATTTTGTCTAGAGATAACTGAATATTTACGTGATAAATAGGTTTTATCTCATTAAAAACTATCCAAAAATAAATAGTCACATCGTGGTTACAACATCCATCATCTATGTATCTAGTATTTTTCCCTTCTTTATCTTCAAATCAACAGAACAAGTATAAACATTACTTGTCGGATATCTCCACATTATTCTTATTCCTTATCCCCATCTGAACATATATAAAAATATACTATAATTATATTTTTTTCAAAGAGACGAATCCTTATTAATCTATTTTTTAAAAGATGAATATGAGTTAGATAAAGGAAAAACTAAATGAATATTTATTGTAATTGCAGACACACATATATTTCGATTTCTCTTCTCTTCACCCCCTCTTACTAGAGAATTCTTAAGTTCGATATTCGCTTATGTTCGATTCGTTTAAAAAGAGGTTCGATTCGGATTCGGTTCGAAAATAAACGAACCGAACCTAAACACAAGTTTAAGCTCGATTAAATAAACGAACCGAACCTAAAAAATACAGGTTCGTTCAGGTTCGATCCGTTTACACCCCTATCAACAACATTGTCCTCTCTTAGTCGTATGCGTATAAATAATGAAGCCGATGTACCGAGCGAAGTGATGCAGACTGCAGCAACACCCACAACTGGTTCTACAATCGACTTCGATTGGGCGGTAGACGAAAGCAGAGGCCCGCTCTATTATCACGTCTGGGAGCACTTCGCAGAACTCCAGTCTCTTTCCGCAAATGAGTTCAGGATCATCAACTTCGCAGAGAATGGTGAGAGGAGGATCCCCGAATATTCTCCCAAGTACTTGACTCCCGAAGCCTGGTGGAGTTCAAGTGCCCATCCTTACTCCAAACTACAATTTTCATTCTCAAAGGCTCCGACTTCTACCTTACCACCGTTAATTAATGCCATGGAGATTTTCGAACTGAGATTTCTGGAAGAAGGTTTCACGGACATCACAGATGGTACTTCTTTCATGGCATCATTATCTGCATCATTAGAAAGGATACCCTGTGAAATAATTTTGTACTTCGCATCAAATATCATATGAATAGACATGTCTCTGTTCTGAGCAGTATCTATTTTGATCTGGTATTATATATACAGTTGAGGCCATGCTGATGATCAAGTCTGCATACGGACTCCGGAGGAACTGGATGGGCGATCCTTGCTCTCCCAAGGACTTCCTATGGGATGGTCTGCGATGCGACTATGCTGTCAAACCTCAAATCGAACCGGACATTGAACCGATTAGTCTTCGGTTCGGTCCAACCGAGTTGGACCGTCAGTCCAAATCGGTCGGACCGGTGATGATGTCAGCATGACGTCATCATTCATATCGACTCGGAAAAAACCGGACCGGGCTTAATTTACTGCTCTGACGGTCGAACCGGTTTTTTGAACCGATAAAACCGGATAGATATATGTAATTATGTATTTATATATCAATGAAATAATCATTTAAAATGTCAAATCTTTCAATATAAAAATATGATTGTCTATTTTGAATAAACTCTACAAAGATAGTCACATTTTCTAGCATTATATATGAATATAATATTGTAATAATTTATTTATAGTTACTTTTAGAAAATTACCCCAAGAAAGTAGTGGCACAAGTTATATTCCAAAAAAGAGAGGGACGTAATTGAAATTGTAGAATTTAAGAAGGGTACAAGTGATAAAAACCCAATTATTTCATTATTTAAACCTTTATTTTTTAAAAATATATTAAATCATCAAATCCGAGTCAACTCGGTCCAACCGCCTGGGTCAACCCGGTCTGACCAGGTTTTTTATTTTCTTTTTTTAAAAAATTAATTACCTAAAACCGGCCAAACCGATCGGGTCGGGGCAGGTTCCGATCAAACCGGTCTACAGACACCTTGGAATATCATTTCTCATCGGTTCTGGTGATTCGGCAACTTTCAGCGTTTGTGTGATAGTAATTTTGAGTGGTTCATCAGTAGATTATTATGATGATGGAGTGAAGTTCAGTGAAGGTTTATTTACTATATTTATTCAAATCTCTTGCAGGGACCTATCAAGTAGTGGATTAACAGGTACCTTACCAACGTCTCTGGGTGATCTCAGCCAACTTCAATACTTGTAAGTAACATGCTCTCATATCATTCTCAGTTGTTTCGGTTACAACGGTGAATTCATCTTTTCTATGAAAAAAATTCTTGAATTAATCAAACAAGTTCGTCCTCCTCTGTTATTTTAGTCAATGTTCATGCCAATAGTGGCTCACTACCACAAAATGAGCCTATATGGTTAACAAATAACTTGAACACCATTAATATATCTTACTACGATAAACTTGAAACACGTATATTGTAATTTGCAAAAGTAAATAAATTAATTCAAAATTCCTATATCAACAGCTATTCTTCAAACATTCCTTCTAATCGTCTTTAAAGCTCAGAACGATGAGTACATAGGAACCTTACCGATAGGGATGGGCATGGGCCGGGCTGGGTCGGGCCCTGGAGGGTTCATGCTCAAGTCCATTTAAAAACTTCGGGTCTTGGACCGGACGTAGGCTCGCAAAATTTTTTTTGGATCGGCCCGAGCCCAGGCCTGGTCCAATTTCATTAGGCCGGGTTTGAGCCGACCCGGCCCATCTATTGGTGCTAGGTCGGGTCGATACACAATCTTCATATTTGACCACAATCTTCTCTTACGAGAGACGAAATTTCAATATTTCTACGCTCTTATCTCCGGTTCTCTTATAGCTAAGTTCTCTAAAAAGGGAAAAAGAGCTCCCTTCTTCATCGAAAACCTCACATTTTCTGCTTAATTAGACACCAAATGCTTGTCCATTAGCAAATTTAACTTTATAGAAACATCGATGCATCCACCTCTCCCATCGTTAAGCTAGATGACAACTTGAACTCTCGATAAACTCGTTGGTGGAGTTTAGCAATTTCTGTAATCCTTTATTAGCAATTGTTCTATAACACAATTCCTGTTTTCCTTCTGATTTTTTCCCTGTTTATACAAATTTTACATTTCTTAATCCCGAGGGTTGCAACAGCAGAAGCTTTCTTATGAAAAAAATCACATACTAGAATGCAGACATCACCTTACTCAACTAAAAAATCCATCTTAATGATATGAAGCAGTTGTGGTTGTGATCACGTCATGCAAGTAGCACTAAAATGCCAGCCAACAATAGCCTTTTCATCTAATCAGAAGGAACTTAGGTGTAGGGCATGGGGATGTGTTTGGGCTAGGGTCAATATCGAGCCGGTCCCTCGGACAGGATTTGGCTGAGCCGAGCCAAGTCCGAGCCCGGCCAAAAAAATTTCAGATCCAATACTTTGGCCCAAGCCTGGCCCATTATCCATTTGGACTTGGACCGGACATGATTTTTCGAGCTGAGCTTCGAGCCCAGCCTAATGCCCATCCCTACTTAACGATACTCTTTTTATGCGAACCTTTGTCGCCGGTAAACAAACGTGACATCTTTGCGAAATTAAGAGTTAGCAATAATTTAATAATGATTAATATTAATTCTCTCTCTCTATATATATAATTTGTCTCGGATATAAGGATTAATATTGATTTCTATGCAATTGGTATCGGTTCTTATAACATTAATTCTAAGAAATATTCGGTACTATAGGCAGATTTTGATATTGAGGATGTAGAAATCATATTGATTAAGATAACTATAATAAAATAGGGATATTTCTGCAAGACCATAGTAAATATCGTAATTACACTTTAACCCTTGGCTCCTTAAACTTGATAACTCTTACGTCATGATCCTCATCAGTTAACTTCCGTAAAGCCCACTGTTAAATCTAAGATAATATGTCAAAATTACCAATTTACTCTTCGAGATATATAAAATTTTCGATCTACACGATTACCTCATTGGTAGGGCGACGCTTAAAGCACAGAGTACGCAAATGATGGTCACAGTGTATATATGAATTACAGAGGGATTGCAAGGCAATTATGTTGTTTCAACTTTCAAGCGGGCATTCTTGTAAATATGGCCAGCGAGGAAAGAACGAAGCGATGTATAAAATACCATTGACATGCCGTCTTTTCTTTAGGAAAAATAGTCGAAAGACGTATTACGTTCAAGTATCACTACAAGAAAAATGAGTTGTGACCATGGAATATGGCTACGGAAACTTGTGGCCACAACAATTCCGTGACCACTAGTTTGTTGTAGCTACAATCCGTGGCCACAGTCTTCATACCAGAGTCGTGGCCATGACACGTTTTGTGGTCACGTGTAGTGGCCACGACATATTCGTGGTTAGAGAAGTCTCCCGACGAGACTTGTAGCTATGACTACTGACTACGACGTGTTGTGGCCACAAACCCCATATCAGTGGCCATAATTCTGTAGCTATAACTTGTTTTCCTTATAGTGTATGTCAACGATTTACTGTCTTTGTATTTTGTGCCTGAGTTAGCGGGTAGATCGAAGATGAGTTTTGAGTAGGCGTCGGGAAATTCTATGAGTTGTCCAAGTGCTTCGAGATGTCTAACTCTTAATTTGCAGGGATCTATCTTCAAACAATTTGAGTGGTGACATCCCTGCATTCTTTGCAAAGCTGTCGAATATCAACTTCTTGTAAGTAAAATAATGCATTGAAGAACGCAATCGATTTGTCATCTCGAATGCAAACAAAGACAGACATATTCAGTTTCCACTCTCCAGGAATATAACATGCACTGGTCTTAACGGAATTGTTCCAAAGGCATTTCAAGATAGGGTCGCTGCCAAGTTGCTCAACGTAGTTGCAGGTCCATGTATGACAGCATCAGAACCACATCCAAGGTATATGCATTGTTTGACAAGTTAAAAGGAATGCTGATTCCGCAAGTTTTGATCTCTACAAATATAATAATATTTATTGTAGGAAAAACAAAGTCGAGAAAATTGCAATTCCAGTGGCTGTTTCGGTTTTACTCCTACTATTGGTCGTGGGGATAATCTTCTGGTGGAAGAGACATCACAGTATGTGCATTGCCAATTACAGATCCTTTTAACTGTAAAGTTATTTTTGCAAAATGACAATTTTAATGCCTTGAACCAGAACCAATAGCAGTAGAACCAAGACCAGTAGAACTAATGCGAGTGGAACCAAAGCCAACAAGAGAGAGCACCTCTGTTGTGTCAACATACCAATCAGAAAAATGCCGGCTATTCCGGTCTGAGGAGTTGGAGCGCATGACTAATAACTTCACACATTTGCTGGGCAAGGGAGCTTCATGCTCGGTGTTCCTTGGCCACCTAGAAGATGGAGTTCCTGTTGCCGTGAAGAAGCTCCTAATCTCTGACCCATCGATTATACAGTTCAAGGACGAGGTGAGTATTATAATGCAATTACGTCTAGGTATTTTGGTATCTATGTTGGTGAAACCCAATCATTAATGATAAT
The DNA here is from genome assembly GCA_037367405.1 of Ottelia alismoides. Taxonomy (NCBI): domain Eukaryota; kingdom Viridiplantae; phylum Streptophyta; class Magnoliopsida; order Alismatales; family Hydrocharitaceae; genus Ottelia; species Ottelia alismoides. The sequence goes on from JAZKJV010001545.1 coordinate 126,239, forward strand.
AGGTTGTGGGCTTCGTGATCCTCTTGACAAACATAATCTCTATCTCCTAACGAATAATATTCACAGTCTTGATTTGGACGGCTTACTGCATTCCCCTCTTTTCTTGTTTCATACATTAAAATCTCTAGATTTCAATCAATCACAAGAACATATACATTAACCAAGTCCCTCATGAAACCTTAATTATATCTCACAATAAAAAGATACACAAAACCCTAGATATTTTTGAAGGCTAGAATTTTGTCTCCTTTATCTTTCTAGAGGGTAGGAATACATATCTAGATCCAAAAGCTTAAATAAACCCTAAACCATAATTCATTCATTTACAAAAAAATAAAAAAAAATAATTTCCAATTTTTCATGAATTATTCGCTTAAGTTCCTAACGAACCATATTTATCTCTATTTAATATTGTTGAATTAAGATGTCAAGTTGTCGTAGTAAAGTCGAGATAAATATTGATTGGTTAAAACCACATAATAATGTTATGAATGTGAATGTCATGTTATTTTTTTACTTAGTGAAGTCCAATGTCGAACAGAAGGAAGCAATGAAGATTTTAGTTGTAATTTCTATCAATTAATGTGTTTCCAAATCAATGTGTGATTATTAATAAGGTGTATCCAAAATGCAATGCTTTTTGGAATTTTAATTATATATATTATTAGTTTATTTTTGCAAAAGTTTTATTTTTTTATTGTTTCTTAAAAAGTAGAAGGAAGAAAATAAAGATATCATTACGAGGGAATTAAGGTGATGACTTGTAAATTATTGTTAGAATAAGTCACATGAATGCTAGTTAAATTGTTCCCTTAGATTGTATGCAATGAGGAATCCGAACCTTTTTAAATTTATAAATTAATGATGAATAAATATGATGGAATAATTATTTTTTTGTCTTTCAAAATTTAAATATGAAAATGTAGTTTTTTTCAAATTAAATATATAATATGCAATATAGGATGAAATAGAGATATCATTTGGGGATGGATATAAGAGGAATAAAGTAAAATTTATGATGCAAATCCTTGATTGGATGTATTTTAATTTTTTAATAAGGTAAACTATGATAATAAATCTCTTAAAAATCAGAGATGATAGAGCAATGAATGGGTATCTAGGACTATTTTTACGTTTTTGAGAAATGATGTATTATTTGACCTAGAATACAAAATAATAAATATAAAGAATAATTTATCGAGAGAAAAAAATTCAATCAATTTCAAAATATCAAAAAGCTAAAAGTGTTCTTCGATGAAAAACTTCACAATGAATGTTTTCATCATTATTTCCAACTAATATGTGAATTTAAAATTAATTAACAATGTAAGAATCAATGTTTCACATAAATATCCAAATTTGACTACAATATGTCAAATAGAAGAGGTCTAATTGACCATAAAAACGAGACAAAAATCATTTTTTTCTGACCAAAGATATGCAAGTTATTCTTTAATGAAGTCAGGGAGCATTACCGTAATAAAAATAAATAGCTATAAAGTAAAAATATTACTTTGAAGGAATATTTTGTAATTTTCAAATCTCCGACGAACTTCACTGTAAATTACCCCAGATATGGTTATCATTATAATTCCTAAAAGTTACAAGGGTTTCCATGTATATAGCTAAGGCACGTGAAATTTACATGTGATAATTGGCCTTCATTACAACAGCTATGAGCAGGGCTTCAGGCTTCGATCAAGTAGCTAAGTGTCACAGGGTCAAAATCCCGCTATCGATTTCGACCGATCATATGAGGCGTTAGCTAAACCGTAGCTAACCAGCCTTCCCAAGTAGAACGGTTACGAACGCGCTCCAACTCCTCTCGATACTCCTGCTTGCTAACGCACCGACGCTCAGGCACAAGCAGAAGCTCGACTCTATGAATCGTTTAGGAACACTCTCAAGAACTCGCTCAAGAACGCTCAAGAATACAACCCCACGATCACAAAAGCACGGAGACAAAGCTCTTCTCTTATAAGAAGGGGAACTCTCTCTGAAGTGGGTGGACACTCCACACTTGTATCTGTGTATTTACAAATGAGCCACCACCACTCCTTTTATACAAGACTCAAGGCAACCCAAGGGACACTTATTATTATATTTACGATAATAATACATAAAGACACAAGAGACCCTTCGATTTCTTCAGCAATCCTTCGCGTTCCTCAGCAACTCTTCGTCTGCTCGTTTCTTCAACTCCCTTATTGTCCTTTCTTCTTCCTGCACGGTTGATGCCCAGTCATCAGCACACTCGCGTTCCAACGCTTGCTGATGCAGCTTTACCGTAATTCACCGAGTGCCACCGAACACTCGGTCTTGTGCCAAAGGGAGCCTGCAGCCTCCCGACCCTCGTGCGGTAAATCCTTCCTTAGCGTTCTGCATGCTAAGGGAAACTCCTCCAGAACTTCGCTATCGTGGCCTCCAGACCACTCTCGTATGTGTACTACCGAGCATGCTCGACAATGCTCATACTCAGCACCTGCAATGCTCCATGCCTTTGTGGATAGACACGCATCAGTACCGATACCGTACGCCTTTGTGTGTATGCCTCTGTAACCGTACCGCATTGCTCCTCAATGCATACTGCTTCACTTCATACCGCCCTTCTGCGCTCGCGTACGTACCCAATACGTGCATCCACCGTCATGTCTTGCATTGCTGCCTGTACTCGTTGCTCACACTGCTAGAAGCTTCACGACACTTTGCTACCAAGCCAGTGTCCTCTATGACACTTCTCTCTTGTAACGTATGGTTGAGCCTCCAGACTCCCATGGATAACCTTTCTAATACCCACGAAGTCCAGCTCCATCGATCATTCTCGAGCATCCGGCTACCGTGTCTGCATGATCATTCTCGATCACGGAATTTGAGGTGTGACAAGACTTCCCCACCTGAAGAATCGGTTGTCCTCAACCGAGCATTCCCTCTTCAACTGGCATCCTATCACGATCATCCATCTGCTACGCATCTCCTGACGCTGCTCAATTGGAAGGGCGGTGCAATCTTACACCGCCTCCCTTCCTGCACCTGGTCTTCTCACGAACCACGTCCCTCCATGATTTGGTCTTCAACATGAAAAGTGGTGCTTCCTTGTCAGCTCCCATTTTTGGTGTATCCCTCCTGGATACAACAGCTCTATCGCTGGGGTGTGGCAGCTCCAGCTCCACATGTGGAATACTCACCTCCACGCACGCTCGTTGACGATTGATAACCGCCCGACTGACTAAGGTAAAGGTAAAGAAATGGTCGTTGCGAACTCAATCAATCAGACTGGGTATATCAAGAAAAATCAACCACTCAGAACATGTAAAACTAATCGAGCACAAAAGAGAGCGGTCCTGCTATGAGATTAACCTGGTATAGCACCCAGGGTCGAACACAAGGAGCACAGATTGGCCTCGCGGCCTACGATGTAGTCAGAAATCCGAGAGAGTATTTTTTAGTGTTTTTAAGGGTTTTTATATTTTTTTAGGATTTTTGGAATATAAAGAAAACAGGAAAAGCACACAAACAACTAACTTGAACAATTTATTTAATGCATTAAAAAGCAAGCAAAAATTCAGACAAAAATATTTTTATGTGTTTTATATTTTTTTATGTTTTTGGTGAATTTTTGAGATTTTTCTGATGTTTATTTTATTTCCTAAAAATCAAACAGTGCGAAAAGCAAGGGGTACTGTCCAGCTAGGCCCAAAACCCAAAGATAAAATATCTAAGGATCTCAAAGGGACCTGGAGGTAATTTTCCTGTATACTAGAGAAAACAAGGAAAATTTGAGCACCAAAATTATTGTTTTTGAGTTTTTAAATTATTTATTATGATTTTTAGGAGTTTTGAGGTGTTTTTAAGTTTTTAGGGTTTTTACTCAATGAAAAATAGCCAAAATTGGCTAGAAAATCAAGGAACACAAAATAAACAGTAACTAATTTTTATGGAATTTTTAAAAGGGTTTTGATATTTTTTTGGAGTTTATGACTCTAAACAGTAGCAAAAATAAGGGTTTTTGGATTTTTTAAAAATAGCAAATGAAATCAAAAATGTCCTCAAAAATTCACAAAAATTCTACACCATGGCAGGAGCCATGTGTCTAATTTTCATCGAATTTGGAGGTGATTTGATATTTTATTCAAAAATAAAGGGGGGGCACTGTGCACAGGGACCAAAGTGCAAATACCCAAAGTTCTGGGGGTCCTGGTGCAAAATACCCAAGAAATCACGCGCGAGGCGCGTGTCTGGGGCACTCAGGGACCCAAATATAAGAAAAATAAGTTCCGAGGGCTTATTGGTAACAAGTACCAAAAGTCCAGGGGCTTATCTGCAAATAACCCAAAAAAATATCGTACATGGGGAATTAAATCACGCACAGGGGCATAAATGCAAATAAAGAAAACTTTTTATCCAATCCGTAACATCCAGAACTACAGGGTTTATATTGCAAATAACCCAATAAAGTTCACGTGACGAAGCACGTGGTCCACGTAGACAGGGGTATAAGTGCAAATAAAGTAAGTACGAGGTCCTTAATGCAAATATCCCAGAAAATAAACAACTTAATTTAAAAATTACAGGACTAAAATGAAATAAAACAAACAGAGGGGCCTAAGATGAATTTACCCCTTTTATTATTATCGACGGCCTGATGTGCGCCACGTGGCTGATCGGACGGTGGAGGACGGGTGCGACTTTAACTCTGGAAGGGATGGCCTGATCGAACGGTGGAAAGTATTCCACGTGGCAGATCTGACGGTGACGAAGCGTGGTGGAGATACTCTTGGTGAATCGACGGCTGAGAGGAGGACGCGTGGCGAATCTGACGGTTGAGGCTAGCTGGTGCCTCTCTCTCTGCGCGAGCGGTCAAGATCGACCCTCGGGATGATCGGACGGTGGCAGTGCTCCGCAGATGAATGGTTCTGATCAGATCTGGAGCGAGGAGGATGATCTGACGGTTCTGGAGAATCCTGGAAGAACTGGTCGCCGGCGAGATTCGCCGGGCTCGTGCGTGCGCTAGGGTCCTCTGGAGAGCCTTCTGGAGGTCGGAGAAGAATCGCGGAAGGCTCCCGCGTCTGCTGGTGGTCTCCGACGAGCACACCGAGCTCCGAGGAGCTCGAGCGAAGGCGGCGGAGCCGGGTCTCCTGGCTGGATGGCGAAGGGTCTCAGATGACCCTTGTCTTGACCTGAAAAGCGAACCAGAAGACTCACGGGTCGAGGGCAAATTGCCTCGACTCGGTTAGGCGGCGTGAAGGTGCATGGTGCGTCGGAATGGAGAGCTCCGGCGAAGGTGGTCGGCGGAGGAGCTCGATTCCCAGATCCTGTGCGATCTGGGTTGGGTGAATGGGTGAAGAAGATGCGGAGAGGTCTGACGAAGATGATGGTCGGGTCGGAATGGCAGATGGGAGATCAGAGGTGGCTGGCGACGGCGGCGGAGCTACGCTACCAGTAAGCTAAAAATCGAAACCTACGCTAATCTACGGCCTAAGTGATCTACCTGGGTGGTCGGAGAGACTGGGGAAGAGCAGGTGGTGCTCCTGGTCGTAGCCTCGAGGGTCGTCTCGTCCCGAGGCTCGGTGCTCACGCTGGTGGCGGAGCAACGGCGGCGAAGAACGCCGGATCAGTGGATTCGCCTCCTCGCCTCGCTGCAACAGGGGCGATCGCTTGCTGTCACTCTCGCAGTGCCTCTGGAGGTCACTGGGAAGAAGGAGAAGGTCCAAAGATGAGCCGCAGAGGCGGCGGAGGTCGAGATATATATGGAGGCAGGGCCGATTAGGGTTGGGTGGAGACGACTATGGAAGGCGTGGATCCTTCGGCGAAGGATCTGGCGAGGATGTCGGATGATTGGCGAAGGATCCGGGCACGGGGTTTGCGGAGGCGACAGGCTGGAGACGCGTGGAGAAATCGGCGAAGTCGGGTCAACAATCCCCCGTGGACCAATCAGGAGCTGCCAATTATTGATTTCTTTGTTTATTTATTTTAAGGTAGAAAATGGCTGAATTAAGAAAAACTTAAAACATGAAATATTTTTCTTTTATTTTTTTCTATTTTTTGGTGATTTTTAATTAATTTTTGGAAATAAGAATAATGTATGTACATGATATAGGAATATATACACTATGTAGGCTTTTTATTTTTTTGATTTTTTTATTGTTATTTTTATACAATTTTATTCCTTATTTATTTATAGAATAAAATGAGGAATAAAAGGATATTTTTATTTTATTTTTATCACTTATATACATGGGTGGAATAAATAGTTATATATATTTATATACATAGTATATATACACTGTATTTTTGTATTTTTAATTTTTGTTCTTTTTATTGGATTTTTGTTGTGTTTCTTTTTATTTGCTTTATTTACAAAATATACCATAGAATATTCACGAAAAGTTTTGAAAATAAATACATTTATTTATAGGGTTAAATAAATAAAGGATGATGGTCTATGTACATGGTGAAAGGGCATTTTTGGAATTTTGATTTTTAAATTTTTATTTTGTTTTTAATAGTTTCTAAATATATACAAAATGTATACAAGCATATTTTTGGGTGAGGAAAATATAATTTTATTTATTTACAAAAGTATGTACACATGAGCTCCTATCTCCCTCTACTTTGGCTTTTATGCGGTCAGGCCCATGCTGAGCCCTCCCTTGGGTTAGGTTGCTCAATATTTATTCTAAATATTTCCCTCTTTTTCTTTTTACTCTTTATTCTTTTATTTTTTGCACAAAAACATGCTAATTATATCTTTTTACACAATGCATGCTTTTGGTAATTATTTGTATTTACACATATTTACATGTATTTGCAAAGGTTTTTGTAGCTAAAATAGAAGAATAAAGAGTGATGAATGGGTATTCATCACCCCCTATGCTTAACTTTGCTAGTCCCTTAGCAAACACTTATTTGAAAAAGAAGTGAAAAAGAAAGAAAAAGAAAAAGAAAAAGAGGATGTACATGGATCAAGGTTGAATTATTAAACTTTCCTTTATTAACTTGAAATATGGAGCTCGATCAGATCTTTGGATTATTAATGTGTCGGAACCTTATTTGGACTTAAGCTTAAAACTCAACAGTCTCCAAGTTCCACCAATCTATGGGCAAGACTCCTTAATAAACCAGATCAGAACAAGTCTACATACACAAACTCTAATGACCATGAATCCTTCCATGCGGTGTAAGTGATATGTGGCTCCCCACCTCAGAAGTAACAAAGAAACAACCTCCCTCAACCTGGTAACTCTAATGCCTCGGTCTAGCAACTCTTTCCTCGAGAAGCGGGGTATTCCCTTCTAAGTTCAAGTGCAACCGGCTCAAGAAGAGGGGGTAGAAGTATAGAGTTTTGGAAGCTTAGCCAGTGTAGCTAAGTCTCCCGCTGCAAGCTTCATTAGATGTAACATGGATACCATAAGCTTTGCTTTATTTGACTATATACACTCCGGTGGGGTTATTAAATTTTCAATCCGACCCACCACTTTTTTGGAGTTCTTTTTGCATTTTTGAAATTTTTTTTCAAAGAATTCTGTACAACATATCTACATGGTGCAGCATATAAGAAATTTCCCCTTGAGCCAGTAGACTATCCCTCTTTTGAAGCTTTATTGCAACCCACAGCTTCTGTCTTTAGCCTTCATCACCACTAGACCAAGTTGAGGTGCACTTCCTTCACTATAAGAAGAAGAGAGGTTCCGCCTAGAAGTACTACCCTCATATGCTACCCCAAGCCAAAGGAAACTGCCTCCTCACCACCTCATCCGTGGAGAGCCATGTGTAAGTGCAGGTGCAAGTCAAACCATTGTCTCTAAGAGTTATGTGTGTGTTGTTAAGTGCTCTACTTAGGCTCATCAAGATGACATATGCTTATAGCCTAGTGGACTCAAAGAATTAAGTCCTTATGGACCTGAAAAGCCTTAAACCTAAATCCTATAAGGTTCCTCTTAAAGTTAAGTGGATTAAGATCTTATTCAAGCTCCATTTCTCAATTTAATTCCAGGCTTAGTTTAAATGTCAACTCTCATCCAGGAAAAACTATATACATATATGTACACAAGATGCTATTTACAAATATTTTACAATCATGCAAAATTTTTGAAAAATGTTTTGAAATCATGGATGAATGATGCATGAGGTGCAAGTTTTGCAAAAAGATATTTACAAACATTTACACAAGACTTTTGCAAACTTTTGATTTTCGAAACATTTTGGAAAAATTTTGTACTATATACATAATTTTGATACAAAAATATTTACACAAGCTTTACACAAAAGATTTTTGAAATCATTTTTACAAAAAATACTTTGTACACTAGCTATGTATGTGCAAGATAAAAGAGGTTTATGTACATGAAAAATTTTTAAATTTTTGTGATTTTTAGCCCATTTTACCATTTTATTTATTAACACACTTACACAAAGTACGAGTTATGGGTAAAGTATATATGAAATATATACACACCCCCCCTATACTTAGCTCGAACGATGTCCTCAGAGTGATCAAGAGCGATGAAGAAGACATAACTCGTGCTTAGTAAAAGGGAAGTGAAAAGGAATGGCTTTGTACAGAAACGAATAAATGAATAGAATGAGAGGGACTCGGTGGTTTCCCCCTATACTTAGGATTAACTAATCCTAAGTATAGCAAGCTGTACATGAAGGGAAATCCGAGTGAAGAATATACAGAGTCTGCCCCCCCCTATACTTAGGGTAAAATATCCCTAAGTATAGGCAGCAAAAACAGGAGCAGAAAGAATGAAAAGAATACTCGCAGGTCCGACAATCCCCCCTATACTTAGGGTAAAGTACACCCTAAGTATAGCATAATCACAGGATGAGAAAAGGGATGTGGGACTAAAGAATAGAATGATATGGACAACTGGATCTATACAGGCGGAGGAACAGTGAAAATCAGGCGTGAGATGCAAAAGATGTGAGTCAAGAGACCACATCTCACGCAAAATGAATTGGGGCAACAATAACGTCCCGCGGCTCTTGATCTAGAAATGGCTTGAGCCGCTGGCCGTTCACTCGAAAGGTACTCTCAGAAGATAACTCAGATATATCAATGCTACCGTTATCGTGTACCTTCCTGACCAAGTAAGGTCCCTTCCATTTGCTCTGTAGCTTCCCTGGAAATAAACGTAGCCTTGCATCAAACAACCATACTCTCTGTCCAATCTCAAAATGCTTGTAGCTGATATGAGAATCATGCCACTCCTTCACTTTCTCCTTATAATGTAGGCTGTTTGAGAAAGCTGTATCTCTAAGCTCTTCCAAGGCGGCTAACTCTGCCCTCCTCTGGTCTCCTATACCATCTGGATCCATAAGAATATCTGTAACTGCCCAAAGTGACTTGTGCCTCAGCTCAACAGGTAGATGGCATGGCTTGCCATAAACGAGATGAAAGGGAGATGTGCCCAATGGAGTCTTGAAAGATGTCCGATATGCCCACAAGACCGAGTCCAAAAGCTGTGACCAATTCTTTCGGTCAGGGCGGACGACTTTCTGCAAAATATTCTTGATCTCCCTATTCGACACCTCAGCTAGACCATTCGTCTGTGGATGGTAAGGTGTGGCAACACAATGGTCTATACTGAACTCGCTAGCAAGGGCCTTCACCTGGTCGTTTACGAAATGAGACCCCCCATCAGAAATCAGAACTCGTAGAACCCCGAACCGCGTGATGATATGCTTTCTCAAAAATCTGCAAACTGTCCTCGCATCAGCGGCTCGGGCGGGGATAGCCTCAACCCAACGACTCACATAATCAACGGCCAGCAGAATGTACTCAAATCCCTGACTCTTAGGGAATGGACCCATGAAATCGATGCCCCATGCGTCAAAAACCTCACAGACGTGAATGGGCTGCATCGGCATCATATCACGCTGTCCACAAGTGCCCATCCTCTGACAGTCAGTACACCTCTTCACGAACTCATCAGAGTCCTTGAAGAGTGTAGGCCACCACAAGCCGGATTGGAGCACTTTCTGTGCCGTTCTCCTCCCAGAATGATGTCCTCCTGCCTCAAGCTTGTGGCAGTAAGTGAGGACACTATGATGCTCCTCCTGAGGAATACACCGACGCCAGACTCTATCCCCTCCTTCGTGGTAAAGGATGGGATCCTCCCAGTGGTAGGACTTGGCCTTCGCAAGGAAGGTCTCACGCCTCTGCCTGGGCCAATCTTGTGGGACTTTCCCAGCAACGAGAAAGTTCACAATATCGGCATACCACGGGAGTGAGGTGATAGCAAGGATCGCCTCATCTGGGAAGGTATCTCGAATAGGATCAATCTGCTCAGAATCCTCAGGCTGCTCTAGTCGGGAAAGATGATCCGCCACCACATTCTTGACTCCAGGCTTATCCTTGATCTCAATGTCGAACTCCTGGAGTAGAAGGATCCATCTAGTAAGTCTGGCCTTGGCATCCTTCTTTGACATGAGGTATCTGATGGCGGTGTGGTCAGTATACAAAGTCACTCTAGATCCAATGATATACGATCTGAACTTATCTAGGGCGAACACTACTGCTAGCATCTCCTTCTCTGTGACCGTATAATTCCGCTGGGCGGAATCCAATGTGCGGCTAGCATAGTGTATGGCAAACGGAACTCCGTCCCTCCTCTGCCCTAGCACGGCCCCTACGGCAAAATCAGAGGCGTCCGTCATGATCTCGAATGGGAGAGACCAATCGGGTGGCTGAAGGACAGGAGCCTCAATAACACACTGCTGGAGAGTCTCAAAGGACGAGAGACACTTGTCATCGACAAGGAACTCGGTGTCTTTCGTCAAGAGGTCAGTCAACGGTCGGGCAATCTTGCTGAAATCATGAATGAATCTCCTATAAAAACCAACGTGCCCCAGAAATGACCGTAGCTGCTTCAAATTGGACGGCGGTGCGAGTTTTCTAATGACGTCAACCTTGGCCGGATCAACCTCCATGCCTCTGTTGGAGATGATGTGGCCAAGCACCGTCCCTTGAGTCACCATGAAGTGACTCTTCTCCCAAGACAGAACCAAGCGGGTAGCAATACATCGCTGGAGCACTCGGTCTAGGCAGTCAAGACAGGAATCGAATCCATCGCCGTAAACCGAGAAGTCGTCCATGAAGACCTCCAAACACTCCCCTACCATGTCCGAAAAGATCGACAGCATGCATCTCTGAAAAGTTGCAGGGGCGTTGCATAGCCCAAATGGCATGCGTCGAAAGGCGTATGTACCGAAGGGACAGGTAAAGGTGGTCTTCTCCTGATCCTCAGGAGCGATGGCCACCTGATTGTAGCCCGAGTACCCATCCAGGAAGCAATAATGGCTCTTCCCTGCCAGTCTCTCTATGATCTGATCAATAAAAGGCAGGGGGAAATGGTCCTTCTTGGTAGCCTGGTTGAGTCTCCTGTAGTCAACGCAGACCCGCCAAGAGGTGGGTACTCGTGTAGCAATCTCCTCTCCCGACTCACTGATCACAGTCGTGATGCCCGTCTTCTTGGGCACCACATGCAAGGGGCTGACCCACTTGGAGTCGGAAATGGGATAAATAAAATCTGCGCTCCACCATTTGGATATTTCCTTCATCACGACCTCTCTCAGGTTGGAGTTCAGTTGCCGCTGGAACTCACGCGACGGCTTCGCCCCCTCCTCAAGATAGATATGGTGGGAGCACAACGAGGGACTAATCCCATGGAGATCTGCTACGCTCCATCCAATTGCCTTGCGGTTCTTTTCAAGAACCCCCATCAGACGGGATTCTTGTTCTCCAGTCAGATCGGCAGAGATGATGACTGGGTACATCTCAGACTCTCCCGCAAGGAATCGATACTTCAGCGAAGTAGGGAGCGGCTTTAGCTCTGGACAGCTGGGTGCTGGCAAATCTGGCTTCTGAAGAAGATGTGTGTATGCTGACAATTCTGCCAGATCTGCCTGGGAAAATGATAAAGAACTCTCACAAGCTGGATCTGGAGAAGGCGGGTCCTCTGCATTGTCTCTGATCTGCTCTACCTCTACCTCCTCCTCATCTATAGGCTCAGGTGGATCCAGGTCTGGCATCTGATCATCACAATCTGCCCAATCAGATTCTGAATCCGAGGGATCTGTATCAACTGCGGTGGCATCAGTACCACCGTAGAGCAGGGTGGCCTCAGTACCACCATCACTGAAAATCGTGTCGCGATCAAGGTCCGACTCTGCTGACTCAATAGTATCCTGAACCAGGGCTGTGCTCTCCAGACTATCCTCTGCTATCATCTCTGCATCAGCTGTATCTGAATATGAGAGGATGGTCTGTGCTGCAGGATCTGCCCAAGCTGCCTCATCATCTGTGATCACAAAATCACAGTCCTGGTGTATGTCTGGCTCTGTATCTGTCAGCTGTTCTGAATCTGTACTGCCCTCTGAGCGGGATCTATCTCTGGCTCTGTGGTCCTTAACCGTCTCTATTTGTATACTCTCGCCCTGGACGCGAAAGAATACCTTCCCACTGTCATGGTCAGTCACCGCCTTGGCTGTGGCCAAGAACGGGCGACCGAGGATGATGGGGGAATCGGTCAACGAGTCAGGGGTCTCCATGTCCAGCACTACGAAGTCCACGGGGAATTGCAAACCCTGAATCGTGACGACAACGTCTCGCAACAACCCCTTTGGCCTCTTGACAGACCGATCAGCAAACTGAAGGTATGTCCTGCTCTGTCTAAGAGTGCCCAACTCTAAGTGGTCGAGAAGGGCTGCCGGAAGAAGGTTGATCGACGATCCGCTATCTAATAGAGTACGGTCGAACCTCTGCTCACTAATATGACATCTGACATACGGGGCTCCTAAATCTGGCCTCTTGGTCGGCAGATGGTTCTGGATCGCGTAACACGTGGCTTTTGTCAACACATGAATTTCTGCGGTGTTGTTCCTCTTCTTCCTCCTGACTGTGGTCCTGTCTCTCAAGGATCGCTGAAGAAGAGGGATGTGCTGCAAAGCCTCATGGAGGGTCAGCTGGATGTGAAATCGGTCTATCATGCTATGGCTGAACTCCTCCTGCTCTCTCTTTTTTGGATCTTTTTCTCTTTTCTTCCCCTTCCCCAACTCAAGGGCTCTAGGAAAGGGGATCACAGGGTCCTTCTCAGATGAAGGACTAGGAATAGGCCTAGACGGTTCGATGACCGGATCCTCACATACGTCATACACCACAGTGGGATCAGAAGAAACTAAACCTTTTCCTTTATTCAAAATAGAGTCCTGAGATACATTCATACGAGGAAAGACAACATCTCTATCAGAATGAATATTGGTGGCCTTAGTACCACCTCTAGCTGGCTCTACAACTAGACGTCTTGCGGCCTCAGTACCGCCGGTGGAATCAGCATCTCGGGTGGCATCAGTACCATCGTCATCATCATGTGCGGCTTCAGTACCGCTCTCCTCTTCCTCATCTGGCGCTCTAGATGGATCCTCGCGTTGTCGCTCAGATGAGGCGCCGCCTGCTGGTCTTCTACCGCTCCTAAGTGTAACAAAATCAGCATCAAATAGATCCGATGACATATCATCAAATGAGTCACTAGGAGTGGTAGGCTCAGTGTGAACTACCTGCTCAGACTTCCTCTTCAAGCTATTCGGATTAGGCTCGATCTGTGCAGGGATGGCGGCCTTCCCTCTCATCAGGTCCCGCATCTCCTGGCGGAACTCGTCCATCTCCCGTCTAAATGTAGCCTGCTGCTCTGTAAAGATGCGGGCTAGATCATCCAAGGCGGGGCTCTCATGGGAGCCCGACGGGTTGCCTCTCTGGTAATGAGGCTGCTGGACTTGGTGCTGCTGCGGCTGAGAGGGGTAAGAGGAAGGATGTTGCTGCTGGTGAGCCTGCTGCTCACGTCTCCAAGTCTGTCCCTGCTGCTGGTAGGGACGAGGTACGAAGGATGATGGCTGGTGTGGCTGGTATGCTGGGGGCTGCTGGTGATCTCTCTGCTGGGAGTACTGCCCTCCCTGACCAGCTGGCTGCTGTTGGGACTGGTTACCCCCATTCCCCCACCTGAATCCGGGATGGTCTCGTCGGATTCCAGGTTGAGGACGGTCATACCAAATCCCGTTGACATCCATCAACGGTTCCTCATCGTAAGGGGCTGGTGGGAGTACTCCCAGAGGCTGATCCGGCTGATATACCACCATCTGTAAGTCTGGAGATGGTGGTGACTGGTAAGAGGGCTGCTGCTGCTGGTACGGCTTCGCCTGTACAAGGTGAACTTGTCTAGGCTGCTGCAAGGAGCTGGAGCGCTGGGACGAGCTGCGGCTGCCGCCGGATTCGCCTCGCGACTGAAGACGGGGCTGAGAAGCCGTCTGTGCCTCCTGAAGACACAAGAGATGGGTCTTCACGTCGCTCAGAGTTTGTGCCATCTGCTCCATCTGAGTTATGCCCTGGCACTGCTTCTTCTCTATTATTTCCATGCGGTCCAACTTCTCGCTGATAATCCCCATGTCCGCCGCGGCCGACTCTGCCTGTGCGGCTACAACTGCGGACGAACTGGATGGACCTGCATCAACCCGTGCTATCCGCTGGTACTGCACGGGTCCTGGCGGATGCTGAGATCTCTGTGTGTACAACCGAGTCTGGGACATCACCATGTAATTTTCGGCCATCTCCTCGTAGATGGCCCAGACTTGGTTGTGGTCCTTGGCAAAGTAGGACCCGCCGCAAGAAGCATTCACCAGACCCTGAAGCTCTGGCGTCATCCCACTAAAGAAGCTCTGAACTAGGTTCGGCTTGGAAATGTCGTGGTGTGGGCATCTATCCAGAAGCTCTCTGAACCTCTCCCATGCCTCGTGAAACTGCTCGTTAGGGAGCATGGAGAAGTTGTTGATCAGGGCCCTCGCTGCATTCGTCCGACCGAGTGGATAGTACTTGTTCAAGTACTCGGTGCGGAGCTGCTCCCAGGTGTAAACAAACTTCCCTAAATGCTTCAGCCAGGCGGCTGCTCTATCTGCCAGTGAAAAAGGGAAGGCCATCATCCGAATCGTATCCTGGTCCACATGACGGTCGTGGACAGTGCTGCAGATCATCAAAAACTCCTGGAGATGGAGGTGGGGCTCCTCAGTGGCAAGTCCGTGAAAATGAGGAAGCATCTGCAGGGTGTTCGGAGGGAACTTGAAATCCCCCACGATAGCAGGTACCACCACCCAATGGTGCATCAGTGTAGATCCGGGGTTGTGTAACTCCCGCATTGTTCTCGGTGGTCCTGCTGCGGAGGCGGCTGCCGCTGCGGCAGCCGCTGCTGCGGCTGCTGCGGCTGCTGCCTCTGCATCAGGAATGTCCTCAGGCTCGCTCTGATCTCTCTCTTCTCTGAGTCGCTCCAACTCCCTTCTCATCTCAATCATGAAAGCTCCCTGATCGCGTAGCTGCTTCTGTACTGTCTCTAATGATGCGATCAGAGTGGAGTTGATTGCTCCCTGGTCTAGTACAAAATGTTCGGGTTGTCGGGAGTCTGGGTCTGAACTGCCGGCTCCGGCCATAGTGACGTCTGCAAAATCAGATGAGCCCAACTCAGGTTCTGTCAAATCAATTCGTCTTTCCTCGGGCTCATGTCTCTCAGTAGCAAAAGAAAGGGGATCGAGGGAGAACAGGGTGGAATCGTACTCGGGCCCGGAGAGCTGGTCTCGACTCTCACGGGCCAACCTAGATGGTGAAGTAGACGCGCCTGAAAGCGGTGTAGCCAGAGGCTGCCTAAGAGATCGTCTACCCATCATCTTGATCTGGCGAGTAGGGCGGATGTGATCTGGAGAAAATATGATCGCAAAGCAAACCCCCGGTTCACCAACGCAACACAATCTGAAGACCGTGAAAGCTCGGTCAATTTATCTTGTCAATTTTATTGGGTGAACACACAAAATATCAGAGCGCTTACGTGACCTGTTAGGATACCCGATGCTACTCCAACCGACTGGCCCGCACGGAAGAGTCGGTAGTCAGCTAGAAATAGCACCGGAGGGTTCTACCTAGGGTGCGGGTCACTCTCTCGCGCATCCAAACCATACAAGGAGGGGGTTGCTCTCCCCAAGACAAATTTTTAATGTGAGTGTCTTTTAGGGTCAATAGTGTTATCCAGTCCCAATTTTTTTGTTTTTCTTTTTAATTTTTTTTTTCAAAATAAATACAAGCGGCCTAATGAATTTTCCGATTCTCCTGATGATTAAGCCAAAAACAGAGGGAGAAGACGAAAAAGCCGATGCGCGAAGAAATCAATGATGCATGCAGAGAACGAAATGCGTACCTTATCTCCAGCACTCTTCATGCAAATGATCTGCGCAGAATTTAAAGACAGAATTAAACTACCTAAATGGTGCAGCAAGGAAAAACCGAGTCTTAGATGAGCAATTCCTAGCGCAGAACCGTCTAACTCAGTCACTTGCCCTTGATCCAAAGAGTCCGGTCTTGGCCCACCCCTCCTCTTCTCGACAGGTCGAGTTCAGGAGTAGCGCTTCCGGGGCAGGCTCGCGGCGCGTAGGCTCTCAGGAAAGCGACCAAGTTATTTTTATTATTTATTATTAGTAGGTCCAATTAACGATCTATAGGAACAGATAAGCAATTAAGTGTGGGGACCCTACTAATTACGGCACAAGCAAGAGAAATTCCTAAATCTAGGGGCTCGAGAGAAACCGCGTAAACACCGGAAAAGGCAGCTAGCTATCAAAACCGCAGAAAAAGCCGCGAAAATCCAAATGGGTCCCCCGAGCACACCGGTACTCGGCGAAACAGACCCGCTAAGTTACAAGTGTCCACAAATGTCCAAGTTCTAAATTATTACAAACAATATTGTTCTCTCTCAAAATAAAATTCTTCTTCCTCCTCTCCCTGCTGTTCTTCTCATGCGGGTCCTCAAAAATAAACTCCAAGTTGTCCACGCAGTACCTCGCACCAAAAATCAAAGAGAGAGAGTGTCAGAGAACAATGATAATATAGAGAGACAATATGGAAAAATGACTACAAAGCCGTGCTCCCCGGCAACGGCGCCATTCTGATAACCGCCCGACTGACTAAGGTAAAGGTAAAGAAATGGTCGTTGCGAACTCAATCAATCAGACTGGGTATATCAAGAAAAATCAACCACTCAGAACATGTAAAACTAATCGAGCACAAAAGAGAGCGGTCCTGCTATGAGATTAACCTGGTATAGCACCCAGGGTCGAACACAAGGAGCACAGATTGGCCTCGCGGCCTACGATGTAGTCAGAAATCCGAGAGAGTATTTTTTAGTGTTTTTAAGGGTTTTTATATTTTTTTTAGGATTTTTGGAATATAAAGAAAACAGGAAAAGCACACTAACAACTAACTTGAACAATTTATTTAATGCATTAAAAAGCAAGCAAAAATTCAGACAAAAATATTTTTATGTGTTTTATATTTTTTTATGTTTTTGGTGATTTTTTGAGATTTTTCTGATGTTTATTTTATTTCCTAAAAATCAAACAGTGCGAAAAGCAAGGGGTACTGTCCAGCTAGGCCCAAAACCCAAAGATAAAATATCTAAAGATCTCAAAGGGACCTGGAGGTAATTTTCCTGTATACTAGAGAAAACAAGGAAAATTTGAGCACCAAAATTATTGTTTTTGAGTTTTTAAATTATTTATTATGATTTTTAGGAGTTTTGAGGTGTTTTTAAGTTTTTAGGGTTTTTACTCAATGAAAAATAGCCAAAATTGGCTAGAAAATCAAGGAACACAAAATAAACAGTAACTAATTTTTATGGAATTTTTAAAAGGGTTTTGATATTTTTTTGGGGTTTATGACTCTAAACAGTAGCAAAAATAAGGGTTTTTGGATTTTTTTAAAAATAGCAAATGAAATCAAAAATGTCCTCAAAAATTCACAAAAATTCTACACCATGGCAGGAGCCATGTATCTAATTTTCATCGAATTTGGAGGTGATTTGATATTTTATTCAAAAATAAAGGGGGGGCACTGTGCACAGGGACCAAAGTGCAAATACCCAAAGTTCTGGGGGTCCTGGTGCAAAATACCCAAGACATCACGGTCGAGGCGCGTGTCTGGGGCACTCAGGGACCCAAATGTAAGAAAAATAAGTTCCGAGGGCTTATTGGTAACAAGTACCAAAAGTCCAGGGGCTTATCTGTAAATAACCCAAAAAAATATCGCACATGGGGAATTAAATCACGCACAGGGGCATAAATGCAAATAAAGAAAACTTTTTATCCAATCCGTAACATCCAGAACTACAGGGTTTATATTGCAAATAACCCAATAAAGTTCACGTGACGAAGCACGCGGTCCACGTAGACAGGGGTATAAGTGCGAATAAAGTAAGTACGAGGTCCTTAATGCAAATATCCCAGAAAATAAACAACTTAATTTAAAAATTACAGGACTAAAATGAAATAAAACAAACAGAGGGGCCTAAGATGAATTTACCCCTTTTATTATTATCGACGGCCTGATGTGCGCCACGTGGCTGATCGGACGGTGGAGGACGGGTGCGACTTTAACTCTGGAAGGGCTGGCCTGATCGAACGGTGGAAAGTATTCCACGTGGCAGATCTGACGGTGACGAAGCGTGGTGGAGATACTCTTGGTGAATCGACGGCTGAGAGGAGGACGCGTGGCGAATCTGACGGTTGAGGCTAGCTGGTGCCTCTCTCTCTGCGCGAGCGGTCAAGATCGACCCTCGGGATGATCGGACGGTGGCAGTGCTCCGCAGATGAATTGTTCAGATCAGATCTGGAGCGAGGAGGATGATCTGACGGTTCTGGAGAATCCTGGAAGAACTGGTCGCCGGCGAGATTCGCCGGGCTCGTGCGTGCGCTAGGGTCCTCTGGAGAGCCTTCTGGAGGTCGGAGAAGAATCGCGGAAGGCTCCCGCGTCTGCTGGTGGTCTCCGACGAGCACACCGAGCTCCGAGGAGCTCGAGCGAAGGCGGCGGAGCCGGGTCTCCTGGCTGGATGGCGAAGGGTCTCAGATGACCCTTGTCTTGACCTGAAAAGCGAACCAGAAGACTCACGGGTCGAGGGCAAATTGCCTCGACTCGGTTAGGCGGCGTGAAGGTGCGTGGTGCGTCGGAATGGAGAGCTCCGACGAAGGTGGTCGGCGGAGGAGCTCGATTCCCAGATCCTGTGCGATCTGGGTTGGGTGAATGGGTGAAGAAGATGCGGAGAGGTCTGACGAAGATGATGGTCGGGTCGGAATGGCAGATGGGAGATCGGAGGTGGCTGGCGACGGCGGCGGAGCTACGCTACCAGTAAGCTAAAAATCGAAACCTACGCTAATCTACGGCCTAAGTGATCTACCTGGGTGGTCGGAGAGACTGGGGAAGAGCAGGTGGTGCTCCTGGTCGTAGCCTCGAGGGTCGTCTCGGCCCGAGGCTCGGTGCTCACGCTGGTGGCGGAGCAACGGCGGCGAAGAACGCCGGATCAGTGGATTCGCCTCCTCGCCTCGCTGCAACAGGGGCGATCGCTTGCTGTCACTCTCGCGGTGCCTCTGGAGGTCACTGGGAAGAAGGAGAAGGTCCAAAGATGAGCCGCAGAGGCGGCGGAGGTCGAGATATATATGGAGGCAGGGCCGATTAGGGTTGGGTGGAGACGGCTATGGAAGGCGTGGATCCTTCGGCGAAGGATCTGGCGAGGATGTCGGATGATTGGTGAAGGATCCGGGCACGGGGTTTGCGGAGGCGA
This sequence comes from Ottelia alismoides, assembly GCA_037367405.1. Lineage (NCBI taxonomy): Eukaryota > Viridiplantae > Streptophyta > Magnoliopsida > Alismatales > Hydrocharitaceae > Ottelia > Ottelia alismoides. The sequence continues at coordinate 145,882 of JAZKJV010001545.1, forward strand.
CAGGCTGGAGATGCGTGGAGAAATCGGCGAAGTCGGGTCGGGCGCGGGTCTCCCCAAAAGGAAAGAGTCCGCGGGGGAGTTGACCGGGGTCAACAATCCCCCGTGGACCAATCAGGAGCTGCCAATTATTGATTTCTTTGTTTATTTATTTTAAGGTAGAAAATGGCCGAATTAAGAAAAACTTAAAACATGAAATATTTTTCTTTTATTTTTTTCTATTTTTTGGTGATTTTTAATTAATTTTTGGAAATAAGAATAATGTATGTACATGATATAGGAATATATACACTATGTAGGCTTTTTATTTTTTTGATTTTTTTATTGTTATTTTATACAATTTTATTCCTTATTTATTTATAGAATAAAATGAGGAATAAAAGGATATTTTTATTTTATTTTTATCACTTATATACATGGGTGGAATAAATAGTTATATATATTTATATACATAGTATATATACACTGTATTTTTGTATTTTTAATTTTTGTTCTTTTTATTGGATTTTTGTTGTGTTTCTTTTTATTTGCTTTATTTACAAAATATACCATAGAATATTCACGAAAAGTTTTGAAAATAAATACATTTATTTATAGGGTTAAATAAATAAAGGATGATGGTCTATGTACATGGTGAAAGGGCATTTTTGGAATTTTGATTTTTAAAATTTTATTTTGTTTTTAATAGTTTCTAAATATATACAAAATGTATACAAGCATATTTTTGGGTGAGGAAAATATAATTTTATTTATTTATAAAAGTATGTACACATGAGCTCCTATCTCCCTCTACTTTGGCTTTTATGCGGTCAGGCCCATGCTGAGCCCTCCCTTGGGTTAGGTTGCTCAATATTTATTCTAAATATTTCCTTCTTTTTCTTTTTACTCTTTATTCTTTTATTTTTTGCACAAAAACATGCTAATTATATCTTTTTACACAATGCATGCTTTTGGTAATTATTTGTATTTACACATATTTACATGTATTTGCAAAGGTTTTTGTAGCTAAAATAGAAGAATAAAGAGTGATGAATGGGTATTCATCACCGATCTTTATCATTCCCTGTAGACTTACCCATGTCCTGAGAAATGAGTACCTCCTGCGCTCCGAGCGTCTTTGGTATCTTGCCTCCTGCAAGATCGTTGGTCGTGTGGTTCGTCACCACTCCACCCTTGTGGACGTGTAACTCGTTGTCCATGCTGCATCGCCCTCCAGAGCTCTACCTTGCCTTCTCGTGCACAGATGTTCTCCTATTCGTGGCTTTAGTTGTGTGCCTCCTACACACACGTTGGTGCTCAGCATGCACCTGCACACTCCTACGCATCCTCGAGCGAGCCTTGGCGCATCCAAAGCTCTTTGTTGTGGACTTTCCTCCCTCCACCGAATTTGAAGCTCCAACTCGAAGTGTTGTGAGGCGTACCTTACACATAACACCTATTGCACCCAAGCATACCTCATGTTCTTCTTCATACTCGTCGTCTATACGAAAAGAGTTCGGCTTCTCCTTCTTTGGGTACTCCCGTGCCTGATGTGGTCTATCGCATATGAAGCACCCCTTGCTCTTGGGTTGCTCCCTCTTCTTGGAGTACTCTCGTTCCTCCGTTGGTGGATCATGGGCAACGCCTTTGGCCTTCTCCTTCGACCGTGCCTTTAGCTTGCTGGTGAAGTCCTTCTCTTCAGCATTGTGACTTGATTGGGTCCCATAATCAACCAACGCATCCGCCACCACGATTGCTTAATTCATGTCCTTCACACTCTGTCTCCGCAGTTCGGCTTGCGCCCAGCTTTGTAACCTGATCGTGAAATTGAATAGTTTGTCCCCTTGATGTCCAACAACAAAGATGTGAACTGCTTCGCGTACTCACGAACTGTGCCTGTCTGCTTCAGGCGTCGAAGAGCCTCCCGTGCAACCCACGTAGTGTTCTACCGTAGGAACTGCTCTTTTAATTCCGTGACTAGATCATCCCATCTGGAGATCTTCGGTCTTGCCTCGTCTGCTGCACGGCTCCTCCACCATAACTTGGCATCGCTCGACATGTACATCGATGACAAGCTCACTTTCTCATCTTCCATCGTCTTGGTCTCCTCAAAATACACTTCCATATCCCATAGGAAGTTTTCCAAATCCTTGGCACTCCGTGTACCTGTAAAGGGTTTGGGTTCCAGTACCTTATGTCATTGCCCTCCATGGAGTTCCCACTATTCGCCAATGCCTTCTTGACGAGATAGATCTCGTTGTGTAGATCCTCCATCATCGTGTTGAACGCCTCCAGTTTGTCCTCCAAGGACTTGATCTGCTCCGCTGAGCATTGGGTCTCGTCCCCAACATCCGATCCTTCTGAAGAACAATCCTCCAAGACGGCGATGCGGTGAGCATGAGTCCTAATGGTGGATTCCACTTCTACCATCGCCTGCTCCAGTGTTGCTACGTGATCAGTAACAACCACCATCTTCGATCTGTAGATTGAAGATGAACTTGAACCAACAAGTTCCTTGGTTTCCGAGATTGACTGCACCGACACTCACTCCTATCTTTGCCCGCTTTCTCGGCACCAACCAAGATCTGTTATCTGCTCCTTGCTTTGATACCAATTCGTGCCAACGAAATGTATCACAAACCGTGCTCTAATACCAGATTTCACAGGTTCAAAATCCCACTATCGATTTCGATCGATCCTATGAGCGTTAGCTAAACCGTAGCTAACCAACCTTCCTGAGTAGAATGGTCATGGACGCACTCCAACTCCTCTCGATACTCGTGCTTGCTAATGCACTGACGCTCAGACACAAGCAGAAGTTTGACTCTATGAATCTTTCAGGAACACTCTCAAGAACTCGCTCAAGAATGCTCAAAAACACAACCACACGATCACAAAAGCACAGGGACAAAGCTCTTCTCTTATAAGTAGGGGAACTCTCTCTGGAGTGGGTGGACACTCCACACTTGTATCTGTGTGTTTACAAATGAGCCACCACCACTCCTTTTATACAAGACTCAAGTCAACCCAAGGGACACTCATTATTACATTTACGATAATGATACAGAAAGACACAAGAGACCCTTCGAGTTCTTCGGCAATCCTTCGCGTTCCTCAGCAACTCTTCGTCTGTTCATCTCTTTGACTCCCTTATTGTCCTTTCGTATTCCCGTACGGTTGACGCCCAGTCAATCGCCCAATCATCAGCACACTCGCGCTCCAATGCTTGCTAATGCAGCTTTGTCGTAATTCATCGAATGCCATCGAACACTCGGTCTTGTGCCAAAGGGAGCCCGCGGCCTCCAGACCCTCGTGCGGTAAATCCTTCCTTAGCGTTCTGCATGCTAAGGGGAGTCCTCCATAGCTTCGCTATCGTGGCCTCCAGACCACTCTCGTAGGTGTACTACCGAGCATGCTCGACAATGCTCGTACTCAACACCTGCAACGCTCCATGCCTTTGTAGATCGCCACACATCAGTACTGATACCGTACGCCTTCGTGCGTACGCCTCTGTGACCGTACCGCATTGCTCCTCAATGCATATTGCTTCACTTCATACCACCCTTCTGCGCTCGCGTACGTACCCACTGTGTGCATCCACCATCATGTCTTGTACTGCTGCCTGTACTCGCTACTCGCACTGCTACAAGCTTCACGACACTCTGCTATCAAGCCAGTGTCCTCTGTGACACTTCTCTTTTGTAACGTACGGTTGAGCCTCCAGACTCCCATGGATAACCTTTGTAATACCCACGCATTTTCGGACTCCTCCTGAAGTCCAGCTCCATCGATCATTCTAGAGCATCCAGCTACCGTGTCTGCACGATCATTCTCGATCACGGAATTTGAGGTGTGACAAGACTTCCCCACCTGAAGAATCGGTTGTCCTCAACCGAGCATTCCCTCTTCAACTGGCATCCTATCACGATCATCCATCTGCTACACAACTCCTGATGCTGCTCAATTGCAAGGGCAGTGCAATCTTACACCGCCTCCCTTCCTGCACCTGGTCTTCTCATGAATCACGTCCCTCCATGACTTGGTCTTCAACATGAAAAGTGGTGCTTACTTGTCAGCTCCCATTTTTGGTGTATCCCTCCTGGATACAACAGCTCTATCGCTGGGGTGTGGCAGCTCCAGCTCCACATGTGGAGTACTCACCTCCACGCTCGCTCGTTGACGATCTTTATCATTCCCTGTAGACTTACCCATGTCCTGAGAAATGAGTACCTCCTGCACTCCGAGCGTCTTTGGTATCTTGCCTCCTGCAAGATCGTTGGTGGTGTGGTTCGTCACCACTCCACCCCCATGGACGTGTCACTCGTTGTCCATGCTGCATCGCCCTCCAGAGCTCTGCCTTGCCTTCTCGTGCACGGATGTTCTCCTATTCGTGGCTTTAGTTGTGTGCCTCCTACACAAACGTTGGTGCTCAGTGAAGGATATGGTTAAATCCTCAAGCGCATCACGGAAGCGTGATCGTCGTATCGAATACGACGAAGAACAACTAGTCGCACTAGTTGTTCTACGCAGCGGAAATTAAAATTTTTCATGTGACGAAACCACATGATCCAAGAACACTTCTTGGATCGTTTCGTCTAAACCACAACCAAGTATTAGGTTTACCTCTTGAAGCGTGGTTGCGATCAAGTCTCTGAACGAAGAGACCTCCTGTCTCAAGTCCGATCCGTCGGAGGAGACGCTTGCGAGCGTGGGGATGAACCGCGTGCTTCTCGCAATCCATGTTGATGATCCAAGCGGCGGATCTCCTGATCTCGACACACGAGATCCGATGTCTTCTTCACGAGCGGGGCGCACCGAAGGAGACGGAGATCCACAAGCAAACCATCGGGCAGCATAATGACGATGCCGTGGCGATGGAGAACCTCTCTAGGGCATCCATGGTGGACGGCCACATGAGAGAGATGGAGAGAGGACGTGTAGAGAGAATGAGAGAGAGAGAGAGATTTGTTGCCTCAACTTATGTGTCAAGAAGAGCAATGGGGTGCCTCTCCTTTTATAGGGTTTTGGGATCCATGGATCTCAATCCATGTGTCAACACAAATCCAATGGTCCACATTAATTTGTGTTTCTTTCAATGGTCATGATTTGTTGCTAAAAACACAACAACAATTAATTTAATTTAAATTAAATATATGTTGATAAATCAACACAATTTAATTACAAAATTAAATCATCAATACATGGAGATAATGAAAGGAGAGAAAGCCTCCTTCCATGTGGAGAGGGGGGACGGCCTCCCTTTCCTAATGGGAGTGGTGGCCGTCCACCCTCCTCCATTAGGAAGGTGGCTATTTCACCTTTTATGTAATCTCCATTATTTGCAACAACTTTTGTTGCAAATTATTTCACAAAAATAAATCCAATTTATTTTGTGAACATTGCAATCATGCCATTGAAAATTTGTGAATCATATTCACAACCCAAAACAAAATGTAAATTACATTTTCAATTTGATGTCCAATGTGAATCCAATTCACATTAACATTTAATTAACAAATGTAAATTACAAATAGCTCTCTCTTATATATTATAAATCACATTTATAATATATATGACTAATATGGATATTGCTATCCACATTATTCATATCCATGATAATTAAATCATATTTAATCATCTTGGATCTCTATTCTCTTGTGTCCAAATAATATGAATCACATTCATATTACTTACATCTTTGATAATCTAATTATCTAAGATAGCTCTCTTTATAATATGAATCAAAATCATATTAATCATGATAATTAAATCACATTTAATTATCCATATTCTCAATGCTCGGATACATATATCAACAATAGAATTATCCATGAACTCTTTCAAGGATAATGCGCTTTCTCCGCGAATACTTGGAGATAAGGACAGGGCGATTGTATTGTTCCACGTATAGTGACATGGATATTGAGATCATATCTCAAATCCAGATCGCGGGCCTCCCAAAGATGCTTGATTAAATCAAGACCGTAAATCTAATCTTCTTATTGCATCTGAATCACATTCAGATCAATGTCCAACACTTGGACCAAGATCAGATCACTTCTCTACTGAGAGGAGTCACTAAAATCCAGACCCGTTTCATCACTCCCTAGGAATGGAAGCGTCATGGTTATACAATCGTTTATGATCACATCACCCTCAGGTATTCCCAATACCTGTACATCCTGCATACTGGAAGACTCAGACTAAACCCGAAGTATTCGATCAACTTTATACTGTCTACTTCATGGTTTTATCAGTAAGTTTCTCATTCGATCATTGGGAGTCGGTATCGATCATATACATTCCAAAAGCATATATCATACCTAGGTCTTGATCATATACTTTCCAAAAGTATATATCAAACCTACAAATTCAGTCAAGCTTCCAAAGCGGGACGACCGTGCGCACGGAATTTGATTCTTCCCAATATCTCATGAGTGAGCTCATGTCTTCCGGTTCAGTAACTGAACATGTATGATCCCTTTGAGAGATCGTATTACTCATATGCCCTTATATGCACACCAGCGCGCCGGTGTGTAGACCTTGATTAGGTCATCAACCTATTGGTCTGCCAAATGTACATACTTAGACATATAGCAACACATCTGTCTCCGGTCAGAGGATGCGTGCCTATATCTTGACAGCATACGATATAGGACTTTGGTTATCTCGATCTCGTTAAGTCAACTCTTTGACCTAACTAATCTGACACCTCTGAATCTCTATTCCTATGCAGAGGACCTGCATCAAGAGGTCGGTCAGATATCAACCTTCAGAGATAAGGATTGCCATCTCCTACTCAGGCTGGAGATCATCTCTTAACAATCATTTGACGGTGCTTGATGAGTCCTCAATCTAACTCTTTAGATATTCATCCAAGCACCAGCCTCTATGATTCAATAGTTGAATCAACAGCTGTATGATCATCAAGATGGCCATGGTACATAACCCTAATTGTACTAAGGGACCTATTATGCAAATTATTCATTCTTCATTTTAGATTAAGGAGTGAATTGCAATAACATTTATTGCATAATGGCTCGCCGTGGGCTCGCATTTCCAACAATCTCCCACTAGTCCAAAGAGCCATTAATGGGCTAATCATTTAAACCCGCACTCATGTGACAATCATAAGCTATTTAGAAAATAGCTAGGTAAGCTGATCAGTCCCGCGAGACTATGCCAAGTCCTTTTACGGCACTTGCATATCCCCAGTAACAGTGCTCGCATCTAATGCGAATGTTGCATCTCATGCAACCAATAGTCAATCTAGTTGGTTACATTGTCCCTGACATCATAACCAGTATCCCCATAATCCTTATTAGAATACCTTCATTCCCGGATATCTCTATCTCCTAAGGTATCTAAAGTTTAGACCTTTATAGATCACTATCTACATGGTCTTAAACTTTTGAAGATAAGACTTTGAGATTACTATCTCAAAAATCTCCTCATCTATGAAGATTTTGTTATTACTGCAATCAAGTGTTTTATCTCTACAGTAGGATTAGTAACAATTTACTACTCCCACTGCATGACAGACATCTGGTATTTGTACACTCTAGCATACACTCAGCTTCTCGTAACTAATGCACAAGTGCAAGTAGTTGTAGCATTTACTTCCTCAACTCTTTGAGGTGCTATCCCTTAAGATAGGTCAGTACCATATCTTAAGGGTTAGAAGCCTTTCTTGGAATTTCTATGAATAGAATATGTCCAAGGTATACTACAAATGTGACAGTCCAATTATCCTCTTCTCTTGGCTTCTGAACAACTTCAGAACTAAGATCTAAGAGGTATCTTTGAAATCATATTTCAAGATATGGAATAACCAGAGAATAAAACACTTATTATTATCCTTATATCATTTTAAATGATCAGGATATCATCTACATTCAGCAAGATGAACACAAAGGCACTCCCACTAAGCTTCACATGGCTCATCAAGATTCTATCTGAAATCATAACAATTATAATTCCATCAAATCTTATGGTCCAACTTCAAGAAGCTTATTTGAGTCCATAGATGGATTCCTTAGTTTGCACACCTTGCTTTCCTCAACCATGAAGCCCTTGGGACAACTTCATGTGAATATCCTCATAGAGGTATTTATAGAAGAATGCAATGTTGACTTACATCTTTGAAGATGCAATAGTCAAGTTGTGCAACCAAGATTAGCAATATTCTGATGTTTTTAAGCATGGTCACCGAAGAGTAAGTCTTATTGAAAGCAATGTCTTCTCTTCCGGTGTGTGGCTCATGGCTACGAACCGTGCTTTGAGGGTCTCTACCTTCTCATCAGGTTTCCTTTCTCTTGAAGATCCATTTACACCTTTACAGGTCTTACCTATATAGGTGGATCCTATAGGGTCCATATACAACACTTGTATATGAAGTCTACTTTAGACTTTTATTGCTAACATCCATCTATCCATGCGATGATCTTCATAAGCTTCATCACATGAAGTTCGATCATTGTCAGATTTCTCTGACACATGGAATCCTTCCTCAAACTCTTTTGAAGAGGTTTTAGTGTTTCATCTTCAATTATCTTTTTAGTTTCCAATTTCAGGAGCCTCATTATCTTTTCAAGATTAAATGAGTTCCTACACTTCATTTTCATCTTGATTCTCAAGAGTCTCAACCTCCAAGAATCACATTCTCAGAGATGAGATATTTCAAGAATCTCAAGGTCATAAAGTAGGTATCCAATACCATCCTTTATTTTCCTAATGAAGCAGCACTCTCAAGTGCTAGATTCCATCTTGCATGGAACCTTATTAAGGATATACATTGTAGTCTCTACTACACATATATACCTGGAAACTAAGGGATAATTATGCTAAAAATCATCATTGATAAGATCATGTCACACATGATCCAATTGTATCTCCCTATAACTCTATTGAGTTAAGGTGAGTTAGGAGGATTGAGATAGAAATGATATTCATATCTCCATAAGGTATCCTTTGAATTCATCTAACAGGTACATGCTACCTTGATTAGATCAAATTCATTTTATCTTCCTTCAAACTTTGGTTGTAGACCAAAATTATGAAATCTTTGAACATTTCAAAGGTTTCTTCAGGTGAAGAGAAGAAATTTCATACATAATCATTAATAGATATCATATATCCATAATGTTTACTATGATATAGATGATCTGCATACATCAATATGTATGAGATCCCGAATACCTTATCATCTTACACCATTCCCAAAGAAGGGTGTATTGGACATTTTGTTATGAATACAATATTCATAAGCATGTAAGCTTTGAAATTTTAGACATTCTAAAGTTTCATCTCTTACTAACCTATTGATCAAATCAATAGACAAATGTCCAAGGCTTGATGCTAGATCATTGTCAAATGATCTTCATCCTCCTATTGATCTTAAGGTTTAATTTCAGTATTTAGAAATGTTAATGAACCATTCATTAATTTTCTAATTTAGTGAAGTCCACTAGATTATTAGATTACTATCTGAAATATATACATCATAACTCTTTATGATAGTTCTATCTCAGATTCATGTTTATTTCTAACATTTAGAAACAAACAATGAGTGTATTCTTATATCTAGGTCATAGAGACATTCTCTAAGACTAAGGACTCTCCCACTGAAATTAACAAGTCTATCAATCCATCAGAGATTGTTTCAACAATTGCATCAATATCCATGTGGATAACTATAAACCTTTAAGATCAAATTTTCCAGTCTTCTAAAACATATGCAACCTATTGCAAATGTCATCAGAAGATTGAGATACAATTATTTGACTTTATCTTATCAATGATTTATGTAGATTAATCTGATGCTCCATCCGAGTCCTTCTCTAAGGATTCTAGATAGACTTGATAGTCATACTATCAACACATCACCTTATTGCAGTATTGGCATTCATCCAACTCTTCGGATGACATATGGAAGTCGTAGATGTATAGTCAACTCTTTGACCATACTTCTTACTCGGGTCCAACCCATGCTTCCACTGCGCTCCCTTTATCTATAAGCAACCATTGCTTAAGACTAAGGATCTCTTATGTAAGAGCATTTCAACATTTATACATGCTTCATTAAATTCATACAATATGAATATTATGAAGCTTCATGAATGACCAGAGTATAGATAGTAGAATGATGACACTCATCATCTACATCCATCTAAACTCTTAAAACATAGGTTCAGGTAGGTACTCAAACAATTTGAATACACCATCTCTTATAGAGCCACCATTCTGCATGATGTAGTGAACCATCTCATTCATGTTAAATGTCAAGAGCACATATGTATGCCCGAATATCTTCATAAATTTTATAAGGATTATTTGACAATTGCGATCATCATCGACATGTCACTTCCAAAGTACATCCGATGAGAGATCAAGACTATAGAGACATACAAACCCTAGGGTTGTAGTCTTATTATCTATTTAATTGTCATTCCTCAATATTATGAGGAAACTTGCACATTGCAACCACATACATTATGTGTCCAATTGCAAGTACAATATCTGGATCATGAGTCCAATCCATGATATTTTACTGGTTATTATTGAGTATATCATTGAGTGGGTTTTAATGAAGGATTATCTGAAATAAGAAATTTGCATAAATATATAAATATATATACTTTACTTTGATTTAGGATTTTTATATCAAAGTTGTCTTGTCTTGTCAACACTGAAAGTTCATTCCCTTAATCACTTTCAATGTAAGAGATATACTTACCATTATATCTCAACAAGATCTGGGATCTCCTTCCTTATCTTTGTTACATCCCAATAATATGAGAATCTGCAACTCGGATAAAAAGAAGCGGGAACATATTCCGCTTTGCAAGTCCAACTTGCATTTCCCAATTCGGTCTTTAACACCCGAGCCCACCACCCCTAAGGCGATGTTGACCCGTCGTTAATTGATCCAACCGTCAACAGGAATAGTACTCGCTATACGCAATCCAATATCGCCCCAATAATATGAGGATCCGATATTGGGGTCACTACGTATACAGCCTTACTCTTTCGAGTAGCAAAGAGTCCGATCCAGATGCGCTTGCATACAGGAGCTGTCACTTCGGACAGGCGTCTCCCACATACAATCCCTGGCGACGGAACCCTTCGCCTTGACGGGAGACCATGGATGTCACTTATGTGATCCTCCACCTCATATTCAAATTTTAATTAATTATCGTGAATCACATTCACATAATTAATTCTTCCAAGGGAATTATTAACTCTAATAATATTAGAGTATTTCAATCTTAATTAGATTCCAATTAATCTAATCATATTAAATTAATGATCCAATTAATATCCAACAAACATTTTAATAGTTACTTGAATAATGGTATTATCTCAAATACGTATTATTTCGAATTTTAATAATTAGAAAAATACATCTTAATCCCTCGGACATTATCCCGGCCCTACCCGCTGTCATGGCCAGTACCGACGAGAGTGGGACGGACCACATACGTTGCAACCCGCAACCCCAATGCTCTCCGACTAGGCACCATATCCGCCTCGGGAAAGGATAATGCCAAATTGATTAATTTGTACTTGAGATGATCATCGGTTCTTCAACCGAAATTGTACCATATAGTAATAATCAAAACATTTTTGATTAACATTATAATGAGATTTGCTAAACAAATCCCAAGTCCTATTCAAGCAACATGTTTGTGGAATGTTGATCATGTAGATCATGTAACCAATCTTGATCTAGATCACATCTAATCATTTGTTGGTTAGGGCAAAGTCATTTAAGGACATAATTATCATTAAATATTTCACAAATATTTATACATAATTATTCCATGAAATTAAACAATTTAATTTCACTAATTAATTAAATGACAATCACTAGGTTCTTGATTAGGAAAGTATTTTCAGCAGTGACCCTCACTTACTAAAAATACCATATCTAAATCAATTTAAATCCAAATTAAGCAAAATAAATTTCTAAAGTTTGCTAACTTGATTTACAACAGAACCCAAGTGATTTGCACGCATTTCAAGGCGTTTCAAATCCGCAATTAACATCTTAATTACGTCATGATCCGCAGTCCCCGAAACAGTGGATACATGTTCACTAAAATGAGCATATCTAGAGCAAACGGAATCGAAATCACGCAAACTCAGATCCTACGGTTTCCTTATTTAATGAGGAATAAAATCCAAATATTATTTTCGTGTTTAAACAATTTAAACAGTGCCGAAAATAATATCAAAACAGAGATGCGAAAATGAAATGCAAGAAAACTTTCGCAAACTCTAATGAACCCAAGTCGTCCTCGGTTTATGGATCGTATCCAAAACCACCAACCTGGCTCTGATACCACTTGAAGGATATGGTTAAATCCTCAAGCGCATCACGGAAGCGTGATCGTCGTATCGAATACGACGAAGAACGACTAGTCGCACTAGTTGTTCTACGCAGCGGAAATTAAAAATGTTCATGTGACGAAACCACATGATCCAAGAACACTTCTTGGATCATTTCGTCTAAACCACAACCAAGTATTAGGTTTACCTCTTGAAGCGTGGTTGCGATCAAGTCTCTGAACGAAGAGACCTCCTGTCTCAAGTCCGATCCGTCGGAGGAGACGCTTGCGAGCGCGGGGATGAACCGCGTGCTTCTCGCAATCCATGTTGATGATCCAAGCGGCGGATCTCCTGATCTCGACACACGAGATCCGATGTCTTCTTCACGAGCGGGGCGCACCGAAGGAGACGGAGATCCACGAGCAAACCATCGGGCAGCATAATGACGATGCCGCGGCGATGGAGAACCTCTCTAGGGCATCCATGGTGGACGGCCACATGAGAGAGATGGAGAGAGGACGTGTAGAGAGAATGAGAGAGAGAGAGATTTGTTGCCTCAACTTATGTGTCAAGAAGAGCAATGGGGTGCCTCTCCTTTTATAGGGTTTTGGGATCCATGGATCTCAATCCATGTGTCAACACAAATCCAATGGTCCACATTAATTTGTGTTTCTTTCAATGGTCATGATTTGTTGCTAAAAACACAACAACAATTAATTTAATTTAAATTAAATATATGTTGATAAATAAACACAATTTAATTACAAAATTAAATCATCAATACATGGAGATAATGAAAGGAGAGAAAGCCTCCTTCCATGTGGAGAGGGGGGACGGCCTCCCTTTCCTAATGGGAGTGGTGGCCGTCCACCCTCCTCCATTAGGAAGGTGGCTATTTCACCTTTTATGTAATCTCCATTATTTGCAACAACTTTTGTTGCAAATTATTTCACAAAAATAAATCCAATTTATTTTGTGAACATTGCAATCATGCCACTGAAAATTTGTGAATCATATTCACAACCCAAAACAAAATGTAAATTACATTTTCAATTTGATGTCCAATGTGAATCCAATTCACATTAACATTTAATTAACAAATGTAAATTACAAATAGCTCTCTCTTATATATTATAAATCACATTTATAATATATATGACTAATATGGATATTGCTATCCATATTATTCATATCCATGATAATTAAATCATATTTAATCATCTTGGATCTCTATTCTCTTGTGTCCAAATAATATGAATCGCATTCATATTACTTACATCTTTGATAATCTAATTATCTAAGATAGCTCTCTTTATAATATGAGTCAAAATCATATTAATCATGATAATTAAATCACATTTAATTATCCATATTCTCAATGCTCGGATACATATATCAACAATAGAATTATCCATGAACTCTTTCAAGGATAATGCGCTTTCTCCGCGAATACTTGGAGATAAGGACAGGGCGATTGTATTGTTCCACGTATAGTGACATGGATATTGAGATCATATCTCAAATCCAGATCGCGGGCCTCCCAAAGATGCTTGATTAAATCAAGACCGTAAATCTAATCTTCTTATTGCATCTGAATCACATTCAGATCAATGTCCAACACTTGGACCAAGATCAGATCACTTCTCTACTGAGAGGAGTCACTAAAATCCAGACCCGTTTCATCACTCCCTAGGAATGGAAGCGTCATGGTTATACAATCGTTTATGATCACATCACCCTCAGGTATTCCCAATACCTGTACATCCTGCATACTGGAAGACTCAGACTAAACCCGAAGTAATCGATCAACTTTATACTGTCTACTTCATGGTTTTATCAGTAAGTTTCTCATTCGATCATTGGGAGTCGGTATCGATCATATACATTCCAAAAGCATATATCATACCTAGGTCTTGATCATATACTTTCCAAAAGTATATATCAAACCTACAAATTCATTCAAGCTTCCAAAGCGAGACGACCGTGCGCACGGAATTTGATTCATCCCAATATCTCATGAGTGAGCTCATGTCTTCCGGTTCAGTAACTGAACATGTATGATCCCTTTGAGAGATCGTATTACTCATATGCCCTTATATGCACACCAGCGCGCCGGTGTGTAGACCTTGATTAGGTCATCAACCTATTGGTCTGCCAAATGTACATACTTAGACATATAGCAACACATCTGTCTCCGGTCAGAGGATGCGTGCCTATATCTTGACAGCATACGATATAGGACTTTGGTTATCTCGATCTCGTTAAGTCAACTCTTTGACCTAACTAATCTGACACCTCTGAATCTCTATTCCTATGCAGAGGACCTGCATCAAGAGGTCGGTCAGATATCAGCCTTCAGAGATAAGGATTGCCATCTCCTACTCAGGCTGGAGATCATCTCTTAACAATCATTTGACGGTGCTTGATGAGTCCTCAATCTAACTCTTTAGATATTCATCCAAGCACCAGCCTCTATGATTCAATAGTTGAATCAACAGCTGTATGATCATCAAGATGGCCATGGTACATAACCCTAATTGTACTAAGGGACCTATTATGCAAATTATTCATTCTTCATTTCAGATTAAGGAGTGAATTGCAATAACATTTATTGCATAATGGCTCGCCGTGGGCTCGCATTTCCAACACTCAGATGCACTTGCACACTCCTACGCATCCTCGAGCGAGCCTTGGTGCCTCCAAAGCTCTTTGTTGTGGACTTTCCTCCCTCCACCGAATTTGAAGCTCTAACTCGTAGTGTTGTGAGGCGTAACTTACGCATAACACCTATTGCACCCAAGCATACCTCATGTTGTTCTTCATACTCCTCGTCTGTACGAAGAGAGTTCAGCTTCTCCTTCTTTGGGCACTCCCGCACCTGTTGTAGTCTGTCGCATATGAAGCACCCCTTGCTCTTGGGTTGCTCCCTCTTCTTGGAGTACTCTCGTTCCTCCGTTGTTGGACCATTGGCAACACCTTCGCCCTTCTCCTTCGACCGTGCCTTTAGCTTGCTGGTGAAGTCCTTCTCTTCAGCATTGTAACTTGGTTGGGTCCCATAATCAACCAACGCATCTGCCACCATGATTGCTTAATTCAGGTCCTTCACGCCCTGCCTCCGCAGTTCGGCTTGCGCCCAGCTTTGTAACCTGAGCGTGAAATTGAATAGTTTGTCCCCTTGATGTCCAACAACAAAGAAGTGAACTGCTTCGCGTACTCACAAACTGTGCCTGTCTGCTTCAGGTGTCGAAGAGCCTCCCATGCAACCCACGTAGTGTTCTACTGTAAGAACTGCTCCTTTAATTCCATGACTAGATCATCCCACCTGGAGATCTTCGGTCTTGCCTCGTCTGCTGCACGGCTCCTCCACCATAACTTGGCATCGCTCGACATGTACATCGATGCCAAGCTCACTTTCTCGTCTTCCATCGTCTTGTTCTCCTCAAAATACACTTCCATATCCCATAGGAAGTTTTCCAAATCTTTGACACTCCGTGTACCTGTAAAGGGTTTGGGTTCCGATACCTTATATCATTGCACCTCCATGGAGTTCCCACTATTCGCCAATGCCTTCTTGACGAGAGAGATCTTGCTGTGTAGATCCTCCATCATCGTGTTGAACGCCTCCAGTTTGTCCTCCAAGGACTTGATCTGCTCCACTGAGCGTTGGATCTCGTCCCCAACATCCGATCCTTCTGAAGAACAATCCTCCAAGACGGCGATGTGGTGAGCATGAGTCCCAATGGTTGATTCCACTTATACCATCGCCTGCTCCAGTGTTGCTACGTGATCAGTAACAACCACCATCTTCGCTCTGCAGATTGAAGATGAACTTGCACCAACAAGTTCCTTGGTTCCCGGGATCGACTGCACTGACACTCGCTCCTATCTTTGCCCGCTTTCTCGGCACCAACCAAGATCTGTTATCTGCTCCTTTCTTTGATACCAATTCGTGCCAACGAAATGTATCACAAACCGTGCCCTAATACATGATTTCACGTGTTCAAAATCCCGCTATCGATTTCGACCGATCCTATGCGGCGTTAGCTAATCCATAGCTAACCAACCTTCCTGAGTAGAATGGTCACGGGCGCACTCCAACTCCTCTCGATACTCGTGTTGCTAATGCACCGACGTTCAGACACAAGCAGAAGTTCGACTCTATGAATCGTTCAGGAACACTCTCAAGAATTCGCTCAAGAATGCTCAAGAATACAACCACATGATCACAAAAGCACATGGACAAAGCTCTTCTCTTATAAGAAGGGGAACTCTCTCTGGAGTGGGTGGACACTCCACACTTGTATCTGTATGTTTACAAATGAGTCACCACCACTCCTTTTATACAAGACTCAAGGCAACCTAAGGGACACTCATTATTACATTTACGGTAATGATACATAAAGACATAAGAGACCCTTCGAGTTCTTCGGTAATCCTTCGCGTTCCTCAGCAACTCTTCGTCTGTTCATCTCTTCAACTCCCTTATTGTCGTTTCGTATTCCCGTACGGTTGATGCCCAGTCAATCGCCCAGTCATTAGCACACTCGCGCTCCAACGCTTGCTGATGCAGCTTTGCCGCAATTCATCGAAAGCCACCGAACACTCGGTCTTATGCCAAAGGGAGCCCACGGCCTCCAGACCCTCGTGCGGTAAATCCTTCCTTAGCGTTCTGCATGCTAAGGGGAAGTCCTCCATAGCTTCGCTATTGTGGCCTCCAGACCACTCTCGTAGGTGTACTACCGAGCATGCTCGACAATGCTCATACTCAGCACCTGCAATGCTCCATGCCTTTGTAGATCGCCACACATCAGTACTGATACCGTACGCCTTCGTGCGTACGCCTCTGTGACCGTACCACATTGCTCCTCAATGCATATTGCTTCACTTCATACCGCCCTTCTGCGCTCGCGTACGTACCCACTGCGTGCATCCACCGTCATGTCTTGCACTGCTGCCTGTACTCGCTACTCGCACTGCTACAAGCTTCACGACACTCTGCTATCAATCCAGTGTCCTTTGTGACGCTTCTCTCTTGTAACGTACGGTTGAGCCTCCGGATTCCCGTGTATAACCTCCGTAATACCCACGCATTTTCGGATTCCTCCTGAAGTCCATCTCCATTGATTATTCTCAAGCATCCAGCTACCGTGCCTGCACGATCATTCTCAATCACAGAATTTGAGGTGTGACAAACCTCCCCCACCTGAAGAATCGGTTGTCCTCAACCGAGCATTCCCTCTTCAACTGGCGTCCTATCACGATCCTCCATTTGCTACGCATATCCTGATGCTGCTCAATTGGAAGGGTGGTGCAATCTGGCACCGCCTCCCTTCCTGCACCTGGTCTTCTCACGAACACGTCTCTGATGAAACTCGATTTCATCATCATAATTTCCCATTTTTAACCCCCTTGCTTAAACATGTGTCAATAAAACCTAGATAATGTCCTATAATTAACAGAATCTCAAATAAATTAAAAATCACAAAAAATTGGCAAAACAAAAATCTGTGGTATTTTTAACCTTAAAAATACCTTCAAAAATATTTTGTGGCTTCATTTGATTTCATCTCCAGTTTTGGTCAACATGAAACTTGTAGATCTCGTCAAGATCTACAACTTTCATGCTTTGAATTTTCTCAAATTCGACCATCTTGACCCTTAAAAATCAATTTCTCCTTTCGAATAATCTGATTGGGCCACGTGGCCCGTTCTGGGTGAGCCACGTGGCCCGCCTCCCTTGTCTCATCCGCCCTTGGCCAGGGCCGTTGGATCATCTCTTGATCCAACGGCTAAGTAATCTCCACGCACACCCATGTTCCTAGCCGTCTGATCTACCCTCACCTCTCATCTCCGCCATTCCTTTCAGCCTCGCTCTGTGTGCGCCACGTGTCAAGATCTTCACCATCAGATCGACGTTTGGAGTTGCAATCCCCACCTCCCATTCCCGCTGCGCCTTCAACCGCTCGATCAGCTCCAGCCTCTCATCTGCACCGCACATTAGCACCTTGTCCATAGCCTGCCACGTGGCAAGCTTCAAAACCCTTCGATCACCTCACCCGAGATCTAATCTAGACCGCTGGTGCGCGCCTTCATCCCCACTGTTGGATCTCCAGATCCAACGGCCCACGTGTCATCCCCCACCTCCGGACTCCCCTCTCTCTCCACGATCTCCAGTTCGCGCACGACTCCGCCCTTCCCATTATCTCCACCTTCTCCGACCACGTCTCTCCTCGTCAACCACCCCAAGACCATCGCCATTCATCCACCATCCTCGCAAGATACCCATTAACCCACGAGGACCTCTCCAGTTGTCCAATTTCCCCTTGAAACCCACGATCCTACCACCGGAACCGCCAACTTCGATCTTCAAATACCCCACATCCCCCTCCGATCACCGGTGTTCACCTGTACGCGGGGCACGGCCCAGCCCTCCGCCATCTCCCTGTGACAGGGGGAGATGGCCGGATAGAGCGAAGACGACCGGAGCCCCCGGTGTCGACCCGCTGCTGACCACGACGGCGTCGCAGTGCTCTGAGCCTGCCTAGCTGCTCTGAGAAGTCGCCGGAGTTCAGCGATGACCCGATCTCCTCTCGGAGCTCAAGCACAGGCCACCACCTCCGCCCAAATCTCCGGTAAGTCCCTCTGATCCTTCTTGTATCTTTTCTTTAATTTCGCTTAATTTTGTAGGTTGATTCACCTATGTTCCTCATTCACCAATCGCTTCCCGAGCTTCGCCTTCACCCCACCTTTCACGCACCACCTCCGACAACACCCTTCTTCCTCTTCCATGCCTCTCCACCGTCGACTCATCTCCTCCGCCACCCACGGCGGAGGAGCTCCGGTTCCTCATCTTCCCTCGCTCGCAAGGAACCCCGTCCCACTCACGCACATATACGCTTTGCTTTGGCTACGGACTAACACGGCAGGTTAGCTAAGGCCTTCAATGGCCGGAGGATCATCGGACCCAACTTTGTCACAGTCGCTCTCGTCATCAGCACTCCGATGGGCTGAGCTGTGATACCAGACACCTTGCCCGAGCTCCCAACTTCATCGACAACCTTTCAGGAGCATCGGGCGAGCTCCACCATGGCCGAGGGCGAGCAGCGGAGCTGGAGCTCCTTCGCCGGAGCTCTAAGTCCGCCACCCTTCACAGATGAAGACGGAGGCACAACAGCCGTTGGATGGTCCTCTCTCAACGACCATCCAATGACCCAGATGAGGCCACGCCATCGATTTCAGCGACCGTTGGATCCTCAAGATCCAACGGTTCTCATGCAGCCACGTCATCACTCCAGGAGCCCTTCGATCCTTGTGATCAAAGGGTCCACACTCAGCCACGTGGCGACACCAGAGCCTCCCCGAGCCTAGCGTCCGAGCCTCCAGGCTTGGATGCTTCCGAGCCTTCACGATTCGGCACCGAGCCCAAACCAGGATTTGAGCCTGGCCGAAGCACCGCGAACCTCTGCCGAGCCTCATCCGCCCTCCGAGCCTGGATAGCATGTGCCTGGCACGTGCTTATCTGGGAAAATTTGCAGAGACGTCCACAAAATTCTTCAATATTGCAAACAGGTCCTGTTTCACGTGCTGACCATGCGCGCGTGGGGTTATTTGCATTTCAACCCTCGCGGCTTTTAATAATTGTAGATATGCCCCCCGCGTGTGGCAATTTACAGGGAAGGCCCTGCAACTTAATTTTATTGCATTTTAGTCCCTCCCAGGGATCTGTTTGTAGTTATCATTTCATGTTTCCTTTCAGTTATGCCCTTGTCTTTCTTCATGCATATCTTGAGCCTCGTAACTCCGATTAAGTTGATTTCAGTTTCATTTTAACGCTTGTTTGACGTACTTTTTAATGGCATATTCGTTCTTTTGTTTTGACACTGTGATCTCAATGTATTTCTTTAATTAACTCGAGTGTCTTTTATGCCTTTTTGATTAACCTTGCACTATATGTCAAGTGAGTTATTGCTTCACTTACATCTGAGATTAACTTGTGGTTTAGTCGGCTCATCATTTTAACCTAGGGCATATTTGTGATGCATTTCATGGTATTTATCTGCATGATTAAAATATAAAAAAAATGCATGTTTCATTTTAGTGCATTGTTGTGCCTCTTTGCATGATTTGACCTATATGTATCTAATTCAACACTTAGTTAAATAGATTAAAATCCGGATAATTAGAGAAAGGCTCGTGTCCCTGAGTTCGACCTTGGTTTCTTGCCAAGTAAAATAAAAATAAATACGACCATCTCATTTTGATTGACACATTTAAATCGGATGGTCTTTGATGAGCCCGAATTGGCCCGACAACTACAACAATTCCAAAGTACTAATTTAGCACTATTAAAGGGCCGATTTGGAGGCTTGTCAGTCCCTCCATGACTGGGTCTTCAACGTGAAAAGTGGAGCTTTCTTTTCAGCTCCCATTTTCGGTGTTTCCCTCCTGGATACAACAACTCCATCGTTGGGATGTGGCAGCTCCAGCTCAACATGTGGAGTACTCACCTCCACGCTCGCTCGTTGACGATCTCTATCATTCCCTGTAGACGTACCCGTGTCCTGGGAAATGAGCACCTCCTGCGCTCTGAGCGTCTTTGGTATCTTACCTCCTACAAGATCGTTGGTAGTGTGTTTCGTCACCACTCCACCCTCATGGACGTGTAACTAGTTGTCCGTGTTGCATCCCCCTTTAGAGATCTGCCTTGCCTTCTCGTGCACGGATGTTCTCCTATCCGTGGCGTTGGTTGTGTGCCTCCTACACACATGTTGGTGCTCAGCATGCACATGTGTACTCCTACGCATCCTCGACCGAGCCTTGGCGACTCCAAAGCTCTTTGTTGTGGAGTTTCCTGCCTCCACCGAATTTGAAGATATGCATAGCACCTATTGCACCCAAGCGTACCTCACGTTCTTCTTCATCCTCCTCGTCCATATGAAGAGAGTTAAGATTCTCCTTCTTTGGGTACTCCCGCGCCTGATGCGGTCCGTCGCATATAAAGCACCCCTTGCTCTTGGGTTGCTCCCTCTTCTTGGAGTATTCTCGTTCCTCCGTTGGTGGATCATGGGCAACGCCTTTGCCCTTCTCCTTCGACCACGCCTTTAGCTTGCTGGTGAATTCCTTCTCTTCAGCATTGTGACTTAGTTGGGTCCCATAAACAACCAACGCATCCGCCACCACGATTGCTGAATTCAGGTCCTTCATGCCCCGCCTCCGCAGTTCGACTTGCACTGTGCCTGTCTGCTTCAGGCATTGAAGAGCCTCCCATGCAACCCACGCAATGTTCTTCTGCAGGAACTGCTCCTTGAGTTTTGTGACTAGATCGTACCACCTGGAGATCTTCGGTCTTGCCTCGTTTGCTGCATGGCTCCTCCACCATAACTTGGTGTCACTCGACAGATGCCAAGCTCACTTTCTCAGCTTCCTTCGTCTTGGTCGCCTCGAAATACACTTCCATATTGCATAGGAAGTTTTCCAAATCCTTGGCACTCCGTGTACCTATAAAGGGTTTGGATTCCCGTACCTTATATTGCTGAACCTCCGTGGAATTCCCACTATTCACCAATGCCTTCCTGACGAGAGAGATCTTGCTGCGTAGATCATCCATCATCGTGTTGAACACCTCCAATTTATCCTCCAAGGACTTGATCTGCTCCGCTGAGCGTTGGGTCTCATCCCCAACATCCGATCCTTCTGAAGAACGATCCTCCAAGATGGCGATGCGGTGGGCATGAGTCCCAATGTTCTATACAATATTTACACTATGAATAATAACGGTTATTTTATGCAAGATAATGCTATTTACATGCATTTAGCTAGAGTTTAAAGGCCAAAATGAATGAAATAGAGGTGATGAAATGGAGATTCATCAAAAGGTCATCAACACCATCTTAAGTGTTCTAAGAAAAAAGCTTTCCATGCTACTTGGGTCTCTTCTAACTCCGACACGTCAACATCTTTCGGGAGTGACTATGATGACTCTAGTAAAGAAGAAGCCTTGCTCGGACTCATGTCTCTCGATAATGAAGAGGTAACTTCCGAATAAATTTCTCTTAACCAAAGACCAACATAAGGTTCTAATAACGCTAGAATCCTAATCGTTGCGATAATCAATCTCAAACTAGCAATAATTAACCCATAATATGATAAGTAAATCAATGCGATGTACATGTGAGTTAAAATATATTACGACTCTACAATGTATATGTGTAGGTTCAAGTATGTGTAAAGGTCGAATACATGGAGACTACCAATTAATAATAATTATTGATAATTAATAATATTTATTTTCGTATTTTCTTCCATTTCCTTATTTTATGTGAGTTTTTTGTTATATTTGATTGAATTTTTAATTGTTTTAATATTTTTATAATTTAATTATTGTATTTTCTTTTTATTTTACAAAATCTTAATGTATTTTTTATTTTTATAATAAATAAATAATTGTGTATATTATTATTTGTATATATTATGGGTGCAATGGGGATGCCCCCTAGCTGACCTGCCCCATTTTCTTATGTTTTTTATTTTTTTTGAAAAATATTACCATGTATATTCATCTATATATCCCTCCTATATGTCATTTGAAATTTTTCAGAAATAGAGACTCCTATGCCCTCCATCTAAAACAAGTCGATTACATCAATCTTTAGACCGTTAAAATTACATGTTCTAGATATAAGGCATATGAGTCTCTGCTTCTCATGAAATTTGAATGACATATAGGAGGGATGTATAGATGAATATACATTGTGATATTTTTTAAAAAATAAAAAAATTTGCGGAAAAATGGGGGGGGGGAGCAGCCATGTTGGCAGCTCCCACGGGGCAACCCCATTTTTTCCATATATTATATGTAATATATGGTATATATTGCAAAAATAGGGTATTATATTTTTAAATATACATAAATATAGTCAAAATACATGAAATAAAATATTTTTATGATTTATATATTTTTCTCTATTTTTGGTAATTTTTATAAAATATTTACTAAACTTTAGATATTTTTAAAGTAATAAATATAACAAAATCGTGAACAGAATAATTATCTAAGATTTTTTAGGTTTACTAAATATAAATATGTCCAAAATTAACCTATAACTATTTTTAATATATAGTTTACATTATATAGAAAATTCAGAAATAGAAAGATATTTTTAGGTTTTTCTATATTTCTTTGCTAGTTTTTAAAAGGTTTTGAAGGTTTTTATGATTTTTAGATTTTATATTTTGTACTTTTAGGGATTTTTTGATATGGATACAATATATAATAATGACGGTAATATGATTTTTTGTTAGTTGTGGTAAGTTTTTTCTATTTTAATGGGTTTTAATATTTAAAAAGGAAATAAAAGAATAATTTTAGATTTTTAATAAACAGGAAAATTAACTAAAAATGCGAAATAAAATTAAGCAAGATTAAACATGGTGACATGCATCTACATTAATATTCCAATGATTTTTTGAGCAATAAAAACATTTAAAATGGTAAATATACATACAAATAAAAGCATAGTTCAGAAGGACCTAGATGTAAATTAAATAAACTATTAATGCATTTAATTTAAATAAACTATTAATGCCTTTAATAGTAGGTCCCACATACCTAAGTGAACATATGTAACATTTACAAGATTTCACGTATCACTACGAGTAAGGTGGAAGGACCTTTTTGCTATTTTACCATAGTCTGAGGTCCAACTTGCAATTTACACTAAAATTACTACACTTAATTTTGTATTTATAGAACAAAAAGAAACACATGAAACACAGATATTGAATGAAGTTACCCCAAAAGGGCATGCAAGGCATGTGTGTTGGCAAAGATGTGCGGTCCATGGGCATCCATGTTTCTTCACTTATGATTAGAGGGCTCTGGGCGGACGTCTCTTCATTTAGTTCCAATGGCCCGGATTATATCAGGGTCAAAGTTCACATCTGATGATGGAGAAGCAAGAAGGAAGAACATGGAAGCAGTTCTTCTCTGTCTCCCTTCATTCGTTGATTTCTGGTGACTCTGACTGTATTCTTCCTTGCCATTGGGTCTAGCACCTTCCTGATGTCGGCCTGCACTTATAGGGTCATTCCAAAAGAGACAAGACTCATTGATTGAGGCGCGTAGATCGAGTTTACTTCAAGACACCTGAGAGCTTCAAATGGGGATCAACTTTTCTCTGGATGGCTGCCTAGGAGCTTTAAACTGCACAAAAACTCTCAAGGCTTGAGGGCTACCTCCTCAACCCAAAGTTGAAGCTAAATCACAAGAAATGGAGGGAAAGGGCTAGCTCCGGAAAGTGGTAGAGTGGGAGCTTTGATTATCTGATTGAGGGTCAATCTGGGTGCTCTAGGTGAAGGTAAATAATGAAGAAGCGACGAGGAGTGATTTGAAATGATCAAGTGGGTCGGAACATGTCAGGTCAGAAGCACAACGGACAAAGATGGCCGGAGCCTAGCTCCGGCAAACAACAATTCACTAAATTAAGCTAAATGATGAGGAATTAATAAAAATAAAATGCAAAATTAATCTAAAAAATGAAAATATTAAAGGGAAACACTAACCTAGTATCTCAACTTGGTCCGAACCAAGGAGCAGGAGACCTTTGCCAGAGCTAGCTACTTGACGATGGCGGACCTCATCCAGCCACTCTTTCTCCTCGTCGATGCCTTGGCTGGCTTCTTATTGTCACCATGGATCTCAAGCACTATTAGGTTTGGGGTTATAGAGCATAGAGAGGGATCAAAAGGATAAAAAGAGTAAAAGCGTTTTATTTATAAATAGGGTGGTCGGTTGATTTGGGATGGAGATGGCGTATGGAGTGATGGTGTGTTTGAAGGATATTGAGAATCCTCAAGCGCATCACGGAAGCGTGTCGATCGCATCGTATGCAATCGGAGCAACTAGTCGCACTAGTTGCTAGATGCAGTGGAAATTAAAATTTTAAAACTAAAGATGAAACCACATGATCACGAGAACACTTCTCGGATCGTTTCATCAAACCACAAGTATAAGGAATACCTCTTGAAGCGTGGTTGCGATCGTGAGATCTCAAAGTAGAGATCCTCCTGTCTCAAGTCCGATCCACGAAGAACGCACTTGCGGGCACGATGATGAGTCGCGTCCTTCCCGCAATCCTTGATGAAGATCCAAGCGTCGAAGAAGAAATCGAGAGTCTCTCCTTTCTCAACAAAAGATGGACGGCCATCTTTTGGAGGAGAGAAAGAGAGAGGGCGAGAATATGAGAGAGAGAGAGAGTTGCAACCATTTACAACTCTTGATTATGTTGTTGTCGTAACTTGGAAAGGCTACCCTAGCCCTCCTTTTATACTAGTTTAGGATCCAATGGATCTCAATCCATAGGACACATGGATCCAAGGGCTATGCTTGGTCCATGCTAAATCAATGGCTATGATTGTTGTTGGTTAAAACCAACAACATTAATTTAAATTAAAATATGTTGCAACATTATCAACATAATTTAATTTAACTAATTAAGAGATAATGTGACAACAAAAAAGGGAGTCAACCAGCCACCCTAAATTATAGGGGGTTATTTGTCTCCTTTTATTTTATCTTATTATTTCTTAATAAATTGCAATAACTATTATTGCAATAATATCCACCAAATTAATTCCAAATTAATTTGTGAATATTTCAATCATGCCATTGATCATTATGTGAATCATGTTCGCAACCCAAACTAATTTATAAATTGCATTTCCAATTAATTAATAAATGTGAATCCAATCCACACTATTAATTAACAAATGCTATTTACATGGATTCTCTCTCTTCAATATATGTATTATAAATCATATTTATAATACACATATATCATGGATAGTATTATCCATATTCTCTAATCCTTGATAATTAAATCCCATTTAATTATCTTGGATAATAATTCTCATAATATGAATCTCATTCACATTATGCTTGATCATTAAATCTCATTTAATCATCAAGTTCTTCTTGCTTGGATATGAATTTCATCAAATGAATTATTCTCGAACCCTTTCAAGAATAATGTGCTTTCTCCGCAGATACTTGGAGATAAGGACAGGGCGATTGTATTATTCCATGTATAGTGACTTAGATATTGAGATATTATCTCAAATCCAGATCGAACGAACCTCCCATAGATGCTTGATTAAATCAAGACCGCAAATCCAATCTTCTCATTGAATCTGAATCCCATTCAGACCAATGTCCAACACTTGGACTAAGATCGGATTGCTTCTCTACTGAAAGGAGTCACTAAAATCCAGACCTGTTTCATCACTCCCTCGGAATGGAAGCGTCATGGATATACAATCGTTTATGATCACATCACCCTTCAGGTATTCCGAATACCTGTACATCCTGCATACTGGAAGACCCATAGTCAACCCGAAGATCAAGATCTATTTTACACTGTCTTCTTCAGGGTTTGATTACTAAGTTTCTCATTTGATCATTGGGATTTGGTATCGATCATATACTTTCCAAAAGCATATATCATACCTAGGTCTTGATCATATACTTTCCAAAAGTATATATCAAACCTACAAATTCAGTCAAGCATCCAAAGCAAGACGACCGTGCACGGAATTTGATTCTTCCCAATATCTCATGAGTGAGCTCATGTCTTCCGGTTCAGTAGTGAACCTGTATGATCCCTTTGAGAGATCGTATTACTCATATGACCTTACATGCACACCAACGCGCCAGTGTATAGACCTTGGTTAGGTCATCAACCTATTGGTCTGTCAAATGTACACACTCAGACATATAGCAATACATCTGTCTCCGGTCAGAGGATGCGTGCCTATGCTGTGACAGCATTCAACATAGGACTTAGGTTATCTCAATCTCGTTAAGTCAACTCTTTTACCTAACTAATTTGACACCTCCGAATCTCTATTCCTATGCAGAGGACCTACATCAAGAGGTCGGTCAGATATCAGCCTATGTGAGAAAGGATTGCCATCTCCTACTCAGGCTGGAGATCACATCTTAACAATCATTTGACGGTGCTTGATGAGTCCTCAATCTAACTCTTTAGATATTCATCCAAGCACCAGCCTCTATGATTCAATAATTGAATCAACAGCTGTATGATCATTAAGATAGCCATGGTACATAACCCTAATTGTACAGAGGGACGTATTATGCAAATTATTTATTCTTTATTTCAGATCAGGGAATGATATTCGCAATAACATTTATTGCATAATGGCTCGCCGTGGGCTCACATGTCCAACAATCTCCCACTAGCCCAAAGAGCCATTAATGGGCTAATCATTTAAACCCACACTCATGTGACAATCATAAGCTATTTAGAAATAGCTAGGTAAGCTGATCAGTCACTCTGTTCCCGCGAGACTACGACAAGTCCTTTTACGGCACTTGCATATCCCTAGGTAACAGTGCTCGCATCCAATATGAATGTTGCATCTAATGCAACCAATACTCAATCTTGACAAAGAAATTATAGTGTCCTTGACACTATTGCTCAGTAATTGTTATAACCAGTATATCCATAATCCTTATCAGAATACCCTTATTCCGGGAGATCACTATCTCTCAAGGTATCCACAGTTAAGACCTTTTAGATCTCTATCTATAAAGTCTTAAAAATAAGACATAGAGGTCACCATCTCTAAAGCCTTATCATCTTTGAAGATATTGTTATTACTGCAATCAAGTGTTCTTTCTCCATAGTAGGATTAGTAACAGTTTACTACTCCCACTGCATGGCAGACATCTGGCTTTTGTACACATCTAGCATACTTAGCTTCTCATAACTGATGCACAAGTGCAAGTAGTTCTAGCATTCACTTCCTCAACTCTTTGAGGTGCTATCCCTTTAGATAGTTTAGTATCAAATCTCAAGGGAAAGGAAGCCTTTCTAGGAATTTCCAAGAATGGAAAATGTCCAAGGTGTACTACAAATGTGACAATCCCAATACCCTCTTTTCTTTGCTTCTGAACAACTTCAGAACTAAGATCCAAGAGGCATCTTTGAGATCATATCTCAAGGTATGGAATAGCCAGTCTATAAAACACTTATTATCACCCTTATATCATTCCAAATGATTAGGATATTATCTACATTTAGCACGATGAATACAATGGCACTCCCACTAAGCTTCACATGGTACATCAATATTCTATCTGAAATCATAACACTTATGATTTCATCAAATATGATGTTCCAATACAAGAAGCTTATTTGAGTCCATAGATGGATTTCTTTAGCTTTCACAGCTTACTTTCCCGAATCATGAAGCCCTGGGGCTACTTCATGTGAATATCCTCAGAGAGGTATTCTTAGAGGAATGCAGTCTTGAATTACATCTTGAAGATGCAATAGTCAAGTTGTGTAGCTAAGGTTAGCAATATTCTGATGATTTAAGCATGGTTACCGAAGAGCAAGTCTCATTGCAAGCAATGTCTTCTCTTCCGATGTGTAGCTTATGGCTACGAACCGAGCTTTGAAGGTCTCTACCTTCTCGTCAGGTTCCCTCTTCTCTTGAACATCCATTTATACCTTAATGGGTCTAACCCTTATAGGTGGATCCTTGAGGGTCCATATACAACACTTGTATATGAAGTCTACTTTAGACTTTATTGCTAATATCCATCTTTCCATGTCATGATCTTCAGGAGATTCATCACATGAAGTCCGATCATTGTCAGACTTAACTGACACATGGAATACATCTTCAAACTCATTTGAAGAGGTATTAATGTTTCATCTTTAATTGTCCCTTTTAGTTTCCGATTTCAGGAGCCTCATTATCTTCTCAAGATCAAATGAGTTCCCACACTTCATTTTTGTCTTGATTCTCAAGAGAGTCATCCTCCAAGAATCGCATTCTCAGGGATGAGATCTTTTAAGAATCTCAAGGTCATAAAGCAAGTATCCAATACCATTCTTTATTTTCCTAATGAAGCAGCACTCTCAAGTGCTAGATTCCAGATTACATGCATGGAACCTTATTAAGGATATATATTGTAGTCTCTACTACACATATATACCTGGAAACTAAGGGATAATTATGCTAAAATTTATCATTGATCAAATCATGTCACACATGATCCAATTGTATCTCCCTATAACTCCATTGAGTTTAGGTGTGTCAGGAGGAGTGAGATAGAAATGGTATTCATATCTCCATAAGGTATTCTTTAAATTTTATCTAGCAGGTACAAGCTACCTAGGTTAGATCAAATTCATTTCATCTTTCTCCAAACTTTGGTTCTAAACCAAAAATTGTGCAATCTTTGAACATTTCAAAGGTTTCTCAGGTGATGAGAAGAAATCTCATATCATACATAACCATCAATAGATATCACATATCCATAATGTTCACTATGATATAGATGATCCACATACATCAATATGTATGAGATCCCGAATACCTCGACATCTAACACCATTCTCAGAGAAGGGTGTATTGGACATTTTACTTTGAGTACAATGTTCACAAGTATGTAAGATTTGAAATTTTAGACATTCTAAAGTTTCATATCTTACTAGTCTATTAATCAAATCAACAGACAAATGTCCAAGGCTTGATGCCAGATCATTGTCAAATGATCTTCATCCTCCTATTGATCTTATAAGGTTTGATTTTCAGTATTAGAAATCTTAATGAACCATTCATTAATTTTCTAATTTGTGGAGTCCACTAGATGTTAGACTACTATCTGAAATATATCCATCATAACCTTTTATGATAGTTCTATCTCAGAATTCATGTTTATTACCAACATTTAGAAACAAACAATGGGGTATTCTAATATCTAGGTCATAGAGACATTCTCTAAGACTAAGGGCTCTCCCACTGAGAATATGAAGTCCATCTATCCAACAGAGACTGCTGCAACAATTACAACAATATCCATGTAGATGACTACTAAACCTTAAGATCAAATTTCTAATCTTCTAATATGTATATGCAACCAATTGCAATTGTCATTAGAAGATTGGGATACAATTGTCAGACTTTATCTTATGAAATAAGAAAGTCAGAGTCAATGATTTATGTAGATTATTCTGATGCTCTATCTGAGTCCTTCACTAAGGATTTTAGACAGACTTGATAGTCATACTATCAACACATCAACATATTGCAGTATTGACATTCATCCAACTCTTTGGATGTCATATGGAAGTCACAGAAGTAGGTCAACTCTTTGACTTTCCTTCTTACTCGGGTCCGACCCATGCTTCCACTGCACTCTCTTAATCTATAAACAACCATTGCTTAAGACTAAGGATCTCTTGTGTTGAATTCTAAGGATTTCAATACAAGAGCATTTCAACATTTATACATGCTTCATTAAATTCATTCAAAATGATTATTATGAAGCTTCATGAATGACTTGAGTATAGATAGTAGAATGATGACACTCATCATATCTACATACATCTTAACTCTTAGAGACTTAGGTTCAGGTAGGTATTCAAACATCTTGAATACATCATCTCTTTCGAGCCACCATTCTGCATTATGCAGAGAACCATGTCATTCATGATTAAATGTCCAGAGCACATATGTATGCCAAAATATCTTCTTTTATTTTATAAGGATTATTCTACAATTACGATCATCATCGACATGTCACTTCCAAAGTACACTCGATGAAAGATCAAGACTAAAGAGACATACAAGCCCTAAGGTGATGTCTTATTATCTTATTTAATTGTCCTACCTCATTATGTTGAGGAAATTTGCACACTGCAACCACATACATTATGTGTCCAATTGCAAGTACAATATCTGGATCACGAGTCCAATCCAAGATATTTTTACTGGTTATCATTGAGTATAACATTGAGTGGGTTTAATGAAGGGTTATCTGAAATAAGAAATTTGCATAAGGGTATATAATATATATATATATGTTTTACTTTGATTTAGGAATTTTTATATCAAAGTTGTCTTACCCTGTCAATATTGAAAGTTCATTCCCTTAATCACTTTCAATGTAAGAGATATACTTACCATTATATCTCAAGCAAGATCTGGGATCTCCTTCCTTATCTTTGTTGCATCCCAATAATATGAGAACCTACAACTCGGATAAAAAGAAGCGGGAACACATTCCGCCTTGCAAGTCCAACTTGCATTTCCCAATTCGATCTTTAACACCCGGGCCCACCACCCCTAAGGCAATGTTGACCCGTCATTAATTGAACCAACCGTCAACAGGCTTAATACTCGCTATACGCAATCAAATATCGCCCCAATAATATGAGGACCCGATATTGGGGTCACTACGTATACGACCTTACTCTTTCGAGAAGCAAAGAACCCGATCCAATTAAATCATATATAGGATCTGTCACTTCGGACAGGCGTCTCCTATACACAACAACTGGCAACGGAATCCTTTGCCTTGACGGGAGACCATGGATGTCACTTATGTGATCCTCCACCTCATATTCAAATTGTAATTAATTATCGTGAATCATATTCACATAATTAATTCTTCCAAGGGAAATACACATCTATTCATAATAGAGTGTTTATTAGACATAATTAATTTAATCATATTAAATTAATCATTAATCCAATCATCAATCAACAAACATGTCTTTTACTTGAATAGTAGGTATATACTCAAAGTACGTATTATTCGAAATTTAATAATTAGAAAAATACACATTGTCTGTCTCCAGTATTATACAGTCCCTACCCGCTGTCATGGCCAGTACCGACGAGAGTGGGACGGACCACATACGTTGCAACCCGCTACCCCAATGCTCTCCGACTAGGCACCACATCCGCCTCGGGAAAGGATAATACCAGATAGACCATCATGTAATTTGAGATGTTCATCGGTTTTTCAACCGAAATTATACCATATAATATAAATCAAAATATTTTTGATTATAAGGAGATTTGCTAGACAAATCCCCAATCCTATTCAAGCAAAAAGGGTTTTTCATGTGAAAGTTATCCTACAACTATTGTAGGATAAACTATACTTTTCATGAAAGCAATGTTTGTTGATGAACCAATGATCAAGATCTAATATCTTATCATTGTGGTTTAGGCAAATGTCATTCAATGAAATAATTATTTCTTTAAATATTTCACAAATATTTATCACTAATTATTCCAGAAAATTAACAATTAATTTTCATCATGATAATTGAATGACATATCACAAGGTTCAAGATCAAAATTGTTAATTTCCAGCAGTGACCCCCAATCACTAAAATTAACTTATCTCGATCAATTTAAATCCAAAAAATGCAAGCTCAGTTTCCAAAGATTGCCTATTTGATTTATTAAAGAACCCAAGTGATAATTCACGCATTTCAAGGCAGATTAAAATCTTAATTATCTCATTAATCACGTTCAAATCCGCAGTTCCCGCAATAATGAATATAGGCATATTCAAAAAGCCATATCTTGAGGAAATGAAGTCCAAATTTAGTAAACTCAAGTCCTATGGTTTCCTTGTTTAATGAGGAACAAAATCCAATTGAAAATTTCGTGTTTAAACATTTTAAATAGTGCCGAAAAATTCAATTATACAGAGGTGCGAAAATTGAAATGCAGTAAAAATTTCGCAACCCTTTCAAGAACCAAATCGTCTAAGGTGTATGGATCATATCCAAAACCTTATTCAACCTGGCTCTGATACCACTTGAAGGATATTGAGAATCCTCAAGCGCATCACGGAAGCGTGTCGATCGCATCGTATGCAATCGGAGCAACTAGTCGCATCGTATTGAGAATCCTCAAGCTCACATGTCCAACAGTGTTGGTGGAGGCTAGGAGATGGGCATGGATGAGGGTTGACGTAGTTGTAGGAGGGTGAACTGCTCGGCGAGAATGGAGGCATGGAGGAAGGCAAAGAAATTAGAGAATATGGGCTTCTCGTGAGCTCTGACAAAATCAGAGTTGAAGGATGTATAGTTCACAAGGCAGTCAACAAAAGTAGGGTCCTGGCTGGTCCATGTGGACCAAGTCAGAATAAAATTAGAGTTAGATTCCTTACTAATTCATCAAAAATAATAAATAGTTTTATTAGTTAATCTCAAAACATGGAAAATATTTCTTCTTTTTCAAACTACTTGATGATGATTGTCATTTCTTTTTACAATCCTTTTTACAATCCTAGTTGTAATATACCAATATTTGCATGTACAAATATTGGAGTATTTATATATATTTTGGGTATTTTGTTTTTATTTTTATTTTTTATTATCATATTTATATATTTTATATATTTAGAATATCATTAAATACATATTTACATATTTTTATTTTTTTTATGATTTTGTCTACATACATAAATAAATGTATGTGTATAGGTATATTATACCCATGTACTTTAATATATTGTTTATTTCAAGTGCATTTTAATTATTTTATATTATGTATATATTTTAGTACATTTTTAATAACATTTAAAATTATTTAAAAATATAATAAGAGTAGAAAAATAAAGAATAATATATATAGAAACAAAGTACACTGGAACCCAAAAAGCTTACTTTTGCATCTTAACTTCATTTTTAATGAAATCGCTTCACTAGATAGATAATTTTAAGTAAATAATGAGCTGAGTTTGGTAAATTTTGAGTTCATATGGATAAGATATTGATATGTGAAATTCGATTTGCGATTTTTTCATATGTGTGTTCCACATGCACTATGCATCATTTTTATTAGTAATTATTTTTGTGATTTTCTATGTTTTTATTTATAAGTTTCATGTTGGACACTTTATTATTTTAGGTGTGTAACATAAATAATAAAATAGTGTAAAAATAACTATATTTGGAGCATGAAATTTGGGTTTTATGTACAATGTATTGATCCTTCTCTACACATACATTATTCCTTATCAACCCAATAAATATTGACTCGATCCCAGATTTTGGGGTCATTCAATATCTTTGATACTTCATTTATTTTTCTTTTCTTTTCTTTATCCTTATATGTTGGATTTAAATACTTATAATTATGTATTTATTACAAATGAATAGAGAATGTTAATTTGTACAAGTTATTAATATTTTGTAGGTGTTTTGATAGGGATGTAAATACAAAATGAAGGATCAAAGGTAGATGAATGATTATTCACCACCCCTTACTAATGAATTACAATAACCTATTATTGAATTGCATAACCTAGTAGTTAAGCTGAAAAGAGAAAACAAAGCGTTAAAAACAACGGCACGCCACCTTGGAAGATCACTCTAAAGAGACTAGCTCTTTGAAAGATCGTACTAGAGAACTCACCTCTAGTTTGTCACTTTCTGAAAAGCAACGTGAAACTAAAATTACGATGCTCAAGATAAACACAGATAACATAGAAGCCACTATATGAAAGCCTAAACAAAATACACACACCTTAATTAATGATCTAGCTAAATTCACTGAGGGAAAGGAGGACCTAGATAAATTACAAGGAGCTAATCAACAAAGTAAAACCACGTATGGGTAGGGTACAACCTAGATAAGGGGAGTATAGCTAAGTCTGTAAAGATTAACAAACTTTCTTTACATGCTAAGAATGTTCCTAGTTAAGTTAAAGCCAAAAAGGTCATGAAACCAAAGAGAAATTCAAGGATCCATCTTAACTTTGTAAGGACCCACAAGTAATGGGTAACAAAGAAACCATCAACTTATTTTACAAATTCCATGGTTAATTAACAAAGACCAGTTGAGCATTGATTCATGACCATACAATGTCATGTAGGACTTTAAGCGAGACTATAGTAGCAAATGGATCATAGACAACAGATGCACCCGACACATGACTAGAGACGAGGGTCTCTTCCTCAACTTCAAAGCCAAAGCTTGTGGGACAATCACTTTTGCAATAACCACAAATGTATGATAATTGGAGATGATATGATTGGAAAGTCTATAAATTCTATCAATCATGTTAACCTTGTTGATGGTTTGAACCATTAGGTACGCAAGCGATACCAACTCTGCTCTAATACTAGTTGATGGGAACAAGACCCACTAGTACTGGTATCATCTCATCTCGGATATCGGACCCCTAGATACGGAATATGATATAGATATACAATCACCCACCAACTCGGAAGCACATGAAAATAAGAACAATCAGATATAATGGTGGTCGGTCACCTCTCGTGACCACTGGAGAAGAAAGATCACTAAAAGAAGAACGAGTACAACTCTCTTCGTTCCCTGGCTCTCTTCTCTCTTCTCTTCCTCTCCCCATTTTCTCTAGGGGTTACATTGTTCTTGGTGGTGATGTTGAGGCAATGCCTCTATCCCCCTCTTTATATAGCCCAAATACAACCCCATGTCCTATTCCCAATAGGACTATAAATAGAATACAACTTATCCTAATATTAGGATTAGGAGTCCAATCTCATTAGGATTCCCAATCCTAATATGACTCTAATCCTAATGTGACGAACCTCGCTCTGATATGTCGCATCATGTCCCTTCAACGATGCTGAACTAGACTCTGTTACGTCACATTGTATCCTTAGATGCTATAGAACCTGACTCTGATACGCCACGTCGTATCCTTAGCTGTTGTTGAACCTGACTCTGATACATAATGTCGTATCGTTCGTTGTTTTCGAACCTGGATCTGATACGCAACATCGTATCCTTCGCTGTTGTCGAACCTGGCTCTAATCTTCTACGTTGTATCCCTCCAACAACGATGAACCCAACTGTAATCTTCCACATTGTATCCCTCCAACAACGATGAACCCAACTCTGAGGCTACTTGTTGGGCACAGAAGCGATACCAATTCTGCTCTGATACCAATTGATAGGAATACGACCCACTAGTACCGGTATTGTCTCCCCTTGGATACTGGAACCCTAGATACAAAAGCGGATATATATACACAATCACCCACCAACTCAAAAGCACGTAAAAACAAGAACAACTTGATGTAATGGTGGTCGATCACCTCTTGCGACCACCAGAGAAGAAAGATCACTCAAAGAAGAACGAGTACAACTCTCTCCATTCCCTCGCTCTCTTCCTCTCTTCTCTCCCTCTCCCCATTTTCTCTAGGGTTACATTGTTCTTGGTAGTGGCGTTGAGGCAATGCCTCCATCCCCCTCTTTATATAGCCTAAATACAACCCCATAGTCTTATTCCCAATATAACTATAAATAGAATACAACTCAACTACTATTAGGATTAGGAGTCCAATCTCATTAGGATTCCCAATCCTAATATGACTTTAATCCTAACATGAACACAATCTTCTGAGCGTGTCTCAGACCTGCGATAAGGGTTTTAAAGTAATGTTCTTCTAGTATTGACGTTCTTAAGGAAGGCACACTAGACTTGTTTCATAAGGGAGATATGCACAAAAAATATATCCACACTTAGATTCAATGATGGTTCATCACTAACTTACCTTTTGACAATACAATGAGAATCATTAATCTAATTTAGAAGATTAGGTCGCATGAACTTAATCCAGAGGATTAACAAAAGTGGCTTAGCAAAAGACCTATATAAGCAATCATATAAGATGTTAAGCATATGTGCAACATGTCAACTAGGAAAAATCCATACAAAATCACTGAAATCCAAAAAGCATATTATCACCTGATCTTTAGAACTTTTACACTTAGATTTATTTGATTAATATAAT
Organism: Ottelia alismoides; assembly: GCA_037367405.1. Lineage (NCBI taxonomy): Eukaryota > Viridiplantae > Streptophyta > Magnoliopsida > Alismatales > Hydrocharitaceae > Ottelia > Ottelia alismoides. The sequence goes on from JAZKJV010001545.1 coordinate 182,811, forward strand.
TCGAAAGTTTAGATGGTCGTCGATACTATTTTTTCACAGTAGATTGCTACTCACGTTATACCTGGATTTTGTTTATTTCTTACAAGAACTTAGCTTTCTCCAAATTTGAGAAGCTGACCAAATAGATTCTGAATAAATAAGGATCTACAAACAATAAGTTAAGAAGTGATCATGGTGGAGAGTTTAAGAATGAGATTTTTTACTATTGTATTAAATATGGGATTAAGCATGAGTTTTGTGCAACTAAAACAATAGCTCAGAAAGACGTAGTTGAAGAAATTTTATTGTTCAGGAATGCACCGTACGATGTTATACAAATCTGATTTGTCTATATTTATAGGCAGACGTCATAAACACAAACTGTTATGTTTTAAACTAGACTTTGATATGATCATGATTAAAAAAGACACCTTTTGAGCTCTTTGTTGATTCTTACCAAGGATATGGTGTTTCCGTGTTTTTGGAAGTAAATTTTTTGTTCTTAACACTAAGGATAACCTTGACAAGTTTATCTAAAAATTGAAGAAAGAATCTTCTTAGGTTATTCCTCACGAGTCAAAGCTTACAGACTAATCATTAAGAAAAGAATGATTGCTATGGAAGTGGTTAATATTCCTTTTGATAAGAACTTTAGCAAGACTCCTCAGCTACATAAAATAAAAATTTAGGAAGATGCTTAGGTAGATCTTTCCAGCATCCTTAAAATAATTAATCCTCATGATTTAGCCAACGATTTCAGCTTTGTTAGCGATCACCCAAAGAGTTGGTGATTAGAGATATCTCTAGAGGAATTCAGACAAGATTGCATAAAATTTCATTTGTGCTATCTACGTTTGTATTCTCAGGGGAGCTGAAGTTTGTAGATGAGGCTTGCAATAGTTATTCTTGGATAATGGTAATTCAAGATGGATTTGTTTAATTTGAGAGAAACCATGTATAAGAGCTTCCTCCTAAATCTGAAAACCTACAATTATTGGAACCAAAATGGTTTTTAACAACAATTTAGATGAGTCAGGGACAGTTGTCAGGTACAAGGCAAAACTTATTGATCGAGGATATACCCAATCAGAAGGTATATATTTCGATGAAACATATGCACCTATTGCAAGGATTGAGTCAATCGTAATGCTACTAGAACTTACTTACTTCAAAAGAATCTAGTTCTTTCAAATTGACGTTGAACGCACCTTCTTAAAAAACATTATTAGAGAAGAAGTTTATGTTAAGCAACCGTCCAGTTTTAAAGACCCGTCATGACATGAACATGTTGTAAAGCTTCTGAAAGCTCCTTTTGGACTTAAGCAAGTTTGCTAGCATGTCTTTATACGTGGATGATATTCTACTCGTTGGTAATGACATATGAATGCTCAATGATATTAAAAATAAATTGAGCAATGAATTTTAAATGAAGGACATAGGTGAAGCATCCTATTTTCTAGGAATTCAAATTACAAGAGACAGAGATTCATGGACAATAAGTCTTCGTCAAGAAAAAAATATTTACATACTATATTGAGGAGATTTGGAATGAAGAGTAGCACTCTAGCTCCTACACCACTTGTGATTAGAAAGAGACTCAGTAAGAGTCAATGTCCTAGAAAGGGGTAGAAACCTTTAGAAGTTCCATGCGCAAAAACCGTCGGAAGTCCGATGTATGCAATGACGTGTACTCGACCTGACTTGGCTTATCCAGTTAGCCTAGTTAGTATATATCAAAGTAATCCTGGACCGGCACATTGAGAAGCTATAAGGAGGACTTTTCGATATCTGAAAGTAACTGTGCATCTAAAATTGATGTATGAAGCTGAATCACTTGAGGTGTTAGGATACTCCGATGAAAATTTCAGAGGGGATGTAGATGATAGGAAATCTTTACCTTTTCATGTTTGGTGGATCTATTGTTTCTTATGTTAGCAAGAAACAAGGATGTGTATCTAGACATACACATGAGGCATAATACATTGCATGTAGTATGAGCGCCACTCATGCGGTTTGGACTAAACGCTTTCTGGAAAATTTAAGCCTGGAATGGGTCAAAGGATCAATTGAAATACATTGTAATAATCAAGTTGCAATAAGCTTGGTCAATAGTGGGTCTAATAATTTTAAAGAAAAACACATTGAAATCCAATATCATTATATACAAAATATAGTGGTAAAATGAGAAATTGTGTAGCCTATGAACCAACAAGTGATATGTTAGCCGATTCTCTAACTAAGAGAATAGCAGCATGTACATATATCAAACACGTTGGTTTGATGTGCCTCATGAATGCTTGAGTCAATTAAGTGTTTTTCATGAATAGTGAACTTCACTAAAGAAAACTCCATGTGTACACTACATGAATAGGTGAGTATGGAATATTTGATCGCTTCACTCAAGTGGAAGATTCTTGAGTATATCAAAGTGACCTTGTGCCGAAACCATTGTCGGCAGTTGCGCGATGGCTGAGTCGTACGCAAGACTCACGCAAGTAGGGCATTTGTAGAGAGGAGCAGACTATGTAAGGGGCATACCACACCTTATAAACAAACCTCCTTCGAGAGGGAAAGACAACACCAAAATTGAAAGTGTTACCTTGCATAAGGAGTCCTCTCCCAAATCTATATATCCTTCCCTCTCATTCGGAAGCTGCTCGTCACCGGTGCAACCTCACCTCTTCAAGAAGGAGAACTAACATTATAGCACCTTGAAGCTAACCCACAATAGAGCATATCCTCTACACTAGTGACTCAACGCAATCGGAGCCTTGTCATTGCTGTACATCAATCAAACATCCCCTCCTCTACTGCATCAACGCCAGCTGCTCGAGAAGGATCACCCAACCTTCTCCCGAGGATCAACTAACCACTGTGGGCAATCGGTCCAAGAAAATCACACTGTTGCTCAGTCATGTGTCGATGAGCGAAGGGGGACATTGCATGTGCTTCACGCCACTGCAGTACTCCGTGATGCTGTCGTGAAGCAGCAACTGCTCAGACCACTTGGATCTATTGAAATCAGCACCTCTCCTCACCGGAGCGCAGCCACATACCAGCATATTCTCACGTCGGACGTTGTCGCAGCTTCCAAGATCCGCAACGGCTCCGTCAAGGTGTCCACCGTAACCTACTCTGCTAGTGCCTGATAAAGTCAAAGACATAGGAGTTACAGATCCCTTTGGATCGAGATCGAAGAGACCATACCTCACCACGATTTAGCCTCCATCCCGACGATTTGCACGTGCCATGATCTCACATCGAAGCCATAGGTGTTAGTTTGTAACCACATCGGTATGATCGTCTCCAGTGGCCCAACCGTCAGTTCATTTTAACATTACGTGCTTGAAGTCATGCAAGGTTAGGGGTGTCGGAAAATTCTCAAGTTCGATATTCGCTCAGGTTCGACTCGCTAAAAGTTCGATTCAGATTCGGTTCGGAAATAAACGAACCGAATCTGAACACCAGTTTAGGTTCGATTAAATAAACGAACACGAACCTAAAAATCACAGGTTCGTTCAGGTTCGATTCGTTAAAAGCTCGATAAACATACACATATACATATTTACAAATCATTATCACTAGAAGTGGACTTTATTTTAAGATAAGTGGATTTTGTCCAAGGATAAGTGACATTTGTCTAGAGATAACTGAATATTTACGTGACAAATAGGTTTTATCTCAGTAAAAACTATCCAAAAATAAATAGTCACATTATGGTTACAACATCCACCATCTATGTATCTAGTACTTTTCCCTTTTTTATCTTCAAATCAACATAACAAGTATAAACATTACTTGTTGGATATCTCCACATTATTCTTATTCCTTATCCCCATCTGAAAATACAACAACAACAACAACAGCAATAAAGCCTTTTCCCACAATTAAGTAGGGTCGGCTACATGGATTCTTCGCCTCCATTCAGATCTATCTTGGGTCAATCTCGGACTTATATCCAAAAAACTAAGATCCCTTCGTATAGTCTCTTTCCAACACTTCTTGGGCCATCCTCGCCCTCTCTTAGCCGGCTCAACATCCCACCACTCGCATCTCCTAACCGGTGCATCCGTTGACCTTCTTTGCAAATGACCAAACCATCTTAAGTGGTTTTCTCGCATCTTATCCTCGATCGGAGCTACACCAACTTTCTTTCTGATTGCATCATTCCGAATCCGATCTTTACGTGTATGTCCGCACATCCATCTTAGCATTTTCATTTCTGCTACAACCATTCTCTGCACATGTCTATGGTTCATAGGCCAACATTCAGAACCATAAAGCATAGCAGGTCTCACAGCTGCTTTGTAGAACTTTCCTTTAATTTTTAAAGGAATTTTCTTATCACAGAGAACAGCGGAGGCTCCTCTCCACTTTAGCCAGCCTGCATTTATTCTATTAGTAACATCTCCATCAATTTCCCCATCATGTTGCAAAATAGATCCCAGATATCTAAAAGAATCTCTCTTCTGAATGTTATCGTCACCAATCTTCACCTCGATTCCTTCACCATTGCTTCCATCAAAGGTGCATTCCATATATTCCGTCTTAGCCCTACTTATACGAAAACCTTTAGTCTCCAATTCATGTCTCCAAACCTCTTTCTTCTCATTTACTCCATCTCTAGTCTCGTCAATCAACACAATATCATCAGCAAATAACATACACCAAGGTAACTCATCCTCAATGTGACTTGTCAACTCATCCATAATCAAAGTAAAAAGAAATGGACTCAAAGCTGAACCTTGATGTAAACCAGTGTTGATATCAAAATAGTCAGTCTTCCCCGTCGGGGTCCCTATCATACATATGTCCATCTAAACATATATAAAAATATATTATAATTATATTTTTTCAAAGAGACGAATCCTTATTAATCTATTTTTTTAAAAGATGAAGATGAGTTAGATAAAGAAAAAACTAAATAAATATTTATTGTAATTGCAGTCACGCATATATTTTTATTTCTCTTCTCTTCACCCCCTCTTACTAGAGAATTCTTAAGTTCGATATTCGCTTAGGTTCAATTCGTTTAAAAAGAGGTTCAATTCGGATTTGGTTAGAAAATAAACGAATCGAACCTGAACACAAGTTTAGGCTCGATTAAATAAACGAACCGAACTTAAAAAACATAGGTTCGCTTAGTTTCGATCCGTTTACACTCCTATGCAAGGCCTTAATTGGCAAACGGAACCTTAGAACTGAAGAGAATTGCTTCCAAGTTCACCCTCTCTCTACTGTTTACAAATGAGAAAAAGCGAAAAATGGAGTTGTACCATCCAATGTATAAGTAATTAAAGAAGCATTGATTTAGTTTTTATTCTATTTGTATTTCTAATTTGCAAACATACCCCTTTCTTTTGTGAGTGATTTCGAACATCAGTTTTTCCTATATTTGCAAAACGAAAAATAACATTTTGTTCTTCATTTCTTTCTCCATCATCAGAGCTTTGATTTGTAATTTTATGATTATTAAGTGATTTATAAAATATGCAAGAGCTATATTCCTCATTATTTTACCCAACCGGCTTCTAAAAATTGTAGAAAATCACCACTTTATCAGGAAAATCTCACAAATTAAATTTGTAGATTTAATTACACTCAATCATGCCTCCAAATTTTGTTGCAAATGCATGTCTTGTTTCCTTTAATAAATAACGTAATGATTTTAGTAATTGATTTTAAATTTATTCCACAAATTGTATTTTTTTAAAAATTCAAACTTCATGGATACCTCTTTAAAAGATCTATTGCAGAATATGTGGATTTATATTTTTTAAATACATTGACAACCAATATTATGTTATCATACATCATAGGGTGTTTTGTAGTTAATAGTATATCTAGGACTCCGATTCACTATATACCATGTTGTGTTTACAACCTAACCCTATATGCCGTATTAGAAAGAGGCATTTGAGAGCATATACCCGAATCTCTCTATAAGTGTCCTATTAATCACTCGTTCTGCATATCCATTATACATTCAAGTATATATAATTGTTAGGGTTGGTCAAAAAAACTGCCGTCGACGGTTGTACGAGGGTTGGGTCTTATGGAGACTCTAACCACAATTTTGTGATGGCAAACGTGGCGAAGGATTACGCCCTATAAAAGGCCTCCTACACAAAGGGGAACATCATCGATCTCATGATTGGAACCTCGCCCACGAGAGTCCCCTTCCGCCTCTATCTTCCTCTGTTCTCTCTCTTTCACGAAAGTAAATCGACGATATACCCGGATCTTAAAATAGTAGTGTAGATCTTTCTTATTATACAACTTATCTAGCTCTGTTGATTACAAATCTAATCCATTCTTATAAAAGTGTTCATAACCTTCTTTGGATTTCGATTCTCCTCTAGGATCTTTCATTGCCTAAAACTCTTAAATGTCTTACTCTTATCCTTCGTTGGGAAAGCGTAATCCATTTGAAGTAATCACCAATCATTAACAAGAAGGGATTTTTATCCGGCAGTCCCTATAATCTTTTCCAATTATCTCTATGACCTCTGAAACATCATAATACCTCCCCCGACCCTGTAAAATTGCTAACCCTTACCCTACAGACCCTATGGTTAAGCCCCGTTAATTTACCCGTTAAAATTAACCTGATTCCATTCTGTTCCTTTATATTATACCCATTTTGTTTATTAAATTTACATTGAGTGCCACTCCTCATCCGAGACCCCCCGCTGTCGCTGCTTCGTCCCCCCGGTGATGCTGCTATGGAGGGCCCCCCGCCTCGTCGACGATGGAGGCCTCCCCTACGATGGAGCCCCCTCCCCCTGGCCCGCTGTTGCTGCCCCCCCCACCAAACAGAGATCAAAGAAATCGAAATCAGTCAAAGAAATCGAAATCAGGACTGTAGAAAATGGTTTGATGTGGCAGGGATTCGTGGATGAGTGCTCTCGAGTATGAGTGAGACCCGGGCTGAAGTGGTCATCAAAGAGGATCTCGAAAGCAATATATATCTACTCTGACTCTCAACCCACGAATAGGAGTAAGCAAGAAGAATAGCTGCCTCCCGGCCCGCTGCTGCTCCCCCCCCCCCCCCAAGGACGTGTGCAGGATTTTTTCGTATTCTTTTGTTTATTTTGGCTAACCCTAGCCGTTCGATGGTAAATTGGTTAGGTTAACTCAAGACTAACCCAAGTATTAGACTCAAATATAATTAAAACCAGATCCGCCTATGGGAGCTTTGACAACCGGATCAAGTCTTGGCACCTCGGCCCTACAACCAGATCCGCCTATGGGAGCTTTGACAATAACCACACCGAACACAGCACGACGTCATCGTCCTCTAGTGGTTGTTAAGGTAGGTGTTGTTGGAGGTGTCAAGGTCCGAGGTCGAGCAGCCTCCGTAGGTCTCGAAGAGGACATGCCTCTTGGAAATGCCAGAATCCTTGATGGCAAAGGGGTTTCCATTCACGACCCTCTTGATGTAGACATGGTACCTGGAGAGCACTTGATGGGCTTGCCCTTCTTGGGTTGAGGGATGCTAGTGGTGGAACTCCTTCTGGAGTAGATTGAAATCAGAATGGCTAATGCTAGAAGCTTCGAAGGAAGCTTCTAAAGTGAAGGTGCCTGCCCTGGTGCTACCCAAGATCCAAGTTCCATTGGTGGATCGATGATGCCAAAGCCCAAATTAATGGCAGAACGAAGATCCCCAGTGAAGTAGATCTGTTGTTGTTGGGTTCCTCAAACTCGATCTGGAGGGTTCTTCTCCTTGAATACCTACAAGGACCTGCAATTAGACCAACAGCGAGGTCGAAGCTAGAAGTGGTGAGTGGGGGAGCAACCAGAGGCGGAGAATCAAGCTCCAGACCTCCGATCTGCCTCTCTTAACTACTGATTTTTGAGTGAGAGTGTGTTTGGATAGTTATGTCTCTCCTAAACTTACCATGATTTGAAAAACTAGAATTAAGTTCAAGTTATTGCCCACTAAAGTAATAGATAGGCACAAGTAATAAAATGAAAAGAAGTAGGAGGAAAACTGATATTCTAAAAATGAGGTGTATAACTGATATTGTAATATCTTAGATGGACACAATTGATAAAAGCTCTTTCTTGTAATAAATATAAATATTCTTTTATTAAGTTTTTCAAAATGTATTTTGATATATCCTCGTAATTCTTCCCAAAGACATCATTATTTTCCTTATGAGTCATTACGAACTCCATAGCATGTATCTCAACAAGTTTTATAGAAGATATGTGAGAAAGCTTGCGAGTATGCAAACTCAATTAAATCACTTCAATGCTAATTTTCTCTTTGTAACTATAAGTGATGAGCAAAATTCTCATCCTATAAGGGAAGAAAAAACTAAAAAAATTAAAGTAGTATCCATGCTATTTTTCTTAAATATACAAGCAATTTATTTAAGCAATATAGATATTCCTTTAGAGGATGCATTCGTGCATGCGATAAGAGATTATGCATTGGTTCTACATGACCTCATTGCCGAGATGTTTCATTATATAAAGACTTTGTTCTCTTAACCATAAACTTGTAGTAGTGGTATTATCTCCTTCCATACCAATTCTTTTGAAACTTGAGTGCCTTTGCCTTCTGCTTGTCATGGGACGTCAGATTCTATGTTTGGTAATAAGGACACACATCTTGACCTAGAAACTTATCAATATTCAAATGGTGTAATGTCATCTTGCTCCTTACTTTAACTAAACTTGACAGATATGCACCAGTTTGTTATGTGCAGTCGTAAACAAATGCAAACTAAAGAGAAGTATGTACTACGTTCACTGAGCACAAACATGTTCAAGGTTCACGTCTAATTGGACCATGTTCTTGAGTTTGGTAGTATAGAAGATGAAAGATGAGATATAACTCGAAGGGGTTTGTATAACAAAAGAGGTTTACACCAATATGTTAAATTAAATAGAATTTTTATCAGTTGTGCCCCTCTGAGTATTTCAATATCAATTATGCCCCCCTTTTTTGGTAATATCAGTTGTGCTCCTGACTTCTTGCCATTCTATCACTTGTGCCCCTCATGTTAGTTGTTGTCCATCCCCAATGCAAGCCAGCTTTAACTTTAGGGACGCATCGGAAATTAAACTTAAAAATATAGATTGAAAAGTCCATTATCTTCCTCCCTCTTCTCTTCATCCTCCCCAACCTCTTGCATCTCCTCCAGAACCTCCTCCTTCCCTCGCATCTCCCCTTTGCCCCCGCACCTCCCTTTCCGCCCCCCATCTACTCTCGCCGCCCCCACACCTCCCCCTATGTCCAGAGCTCCTCCTCCCGCCCCTGCACCTTCCCTCTGCCCCCGCACCTCCCTCTCCGCCCCAGCTACTCTCGCCACCCCCACACATCCCCCTCCGTCTGGAGCTCTTCCTCCCGCCCCCGCGCCTCCCCTCTGCTCCTGCACCTCCCTCTCCATCCCCAGCTACTACTGACGCCCTCGCAACGCCCCCTTCGATCCAAGCTCCTCCACCTCCACACCTCCCTCTCCGCCCCAACACGTCCCCTCCACCCCTAGATCCTCCCGTCACCCATGTACCTCCACCTCCGCCTTGAGCTCCTCCGCCAGTACCTCCCCTCCGCCCCCGCACCTCCCCTCCGCCCCAACACCTCCCCTCCGCCCTTGTACCTCCCTCTCAGTCCCAACTCCTCTCGTCGCCGCCGCACGTCCCCTTCCACCTCAAGCTCCTCCCCCACACCTTCCTCTCCATGAAAGATCATCACGTGCACCTTCCGCTCGCCTGCGGACGCCCACACAAGGACGCAACTGTAGGTGTAGTAGAGGAGCTGCGTAATGGGGAGTACGTATGACGTGAGGGATCATATGTGCTCCTTCAAGCCTTCACCGGCAACGCGCACGAGGAGGAGCAAGGGGCAGAGGAGGAAGGGGGCAAATGAAGAAGGGAGGGGGGGGAGGAAGCAGTGAAAAATGCAATAAAATTCACCATTTGATCCCAATGAGTGATATATCTGTGAAAATACAAAAAATTTAATGATTTGATGTATGCATGAAAGTGTAATTAAGAGAGAGAAATTGCGAGGAGAAAGGAAGAAGAATAAATGGAGGAAGAAAAAGATGAAGAAGAATTCTGACCAATTATACCCATCTTAACCACATCATGGTTTGGAAAAACCATGATTAAGTCAACTCATTGACGATTAAACTAACGGAGAGGCACAAGTGATAGAACGACAAGAAGTCAAGGGCACAACTGATATTCCCAAAAAGGAAGGGACATAATTGATATGGGAATATCTCAGAGGGGCACAACTGATAAAAATCCAATTAGATAATACCTTGACTAATTAAAAGTGTATGATATTATATGGGGCTTGTAATGAAAATTGCTAAGTCTAATGCAAGTATCATCTCTTTTTCGGGAATATGAAACGGTTATACAATGAATATAAATGAAATGTCAAAATTAATTTTCAGACCATTACCATTTCAATATGAATAAGGAAATGATAAAGATTAATTAGTTTTTTGTTATTTTTTGGTTTATCATGCTGTACCTTGATACTTCCTTTGTCTCATTCTCTTTTCTTTTTTATTACTATACTAAGAATCGGAACCACTTTATCATCTGACTTATAACTTGAAATGCAGGTTGATGTTTTGGAAACCATCAATCATAAGAATCTCATCAATTTGATTGGTTATTGTAACGAAAAGAGAAATTTATCCCTTGTATATGAATTCATGCCTGGAGGAAGCTTGGATGATAAACTCTCAGGTATTGCTTTTAGATTACTTTATAGAAGTTCAGCTGGAAAATAGCTAACATTACTTATACTTGTGTAATGGAATATAAGGATTTTAAGATGTATTATGTCTTATGGAAAGATCAATCATACTAAAGAATATTAGGCTCAGTATGAATATTAAACATGAAAAACATGATAATAATTCTAGTGCTAGAGACTGAATTCGATATAATCAATTGATAAGGAGAGTTTAGTTCATGCTAGCATCACCGAAAACCAAATATTAGCCATATTATACCTCAACAGCTCTGCATGTTTTTACTTAAGCTCCCATCTCTTCTCTTATTTACACATCATGTTAACCAACATATGAGCACGATTTTTAGGTTTTAATTATTGAATGAAATAATTATGTATCAGCATGTCATTGTAACCAAAATCGTCTTAAACAAAATTTATTTATCTAGTAAGAAGAGAAAAAATTCTAGTTTGCTATTATTTTACCTGTATAACCAATCAACTCCGGGAGATAATAAAAAATCGAGATTTATTTAATTAATGCTAATTAAAAATAAGGAATCTTTTTCTTTTCTTTTTATTGTTTTTATGTCTTTTTATGCTTTTATGTTTTATGGATTTCTAAAATTTATTTTTTTATATTTAGTGATTTCTTATTTTTTTGTAAATTTTTATCTTTAAATTTTAGAAGAAAAAATAAGGGAAATATAAATAATTGGAATAAAGGCTCTATGTTTTATACATTTTTAACCTTTTTGGGATTTTTATGAAATTTTCATATTTTTTAAGGATTTTTAAATGATTAAAATTGAAATAGAACACAACACAAATTTAATATATTATTTTTATATTATTAATATTGAAATTAAATATGAAAAATATTGGAAATCAATTTACTCAAAAGCAAAATTTTCAAGCTTTAGAATAAACTATTTTATGAATTTTTCCGATTTTCAATGACTTTACATGATTTTTTTATAAGTTTTCTGTATCTTTCAATTTTTAATATTTTTGATTGAATTCTTTTGACTTTTGTATATGTGAAAAATAAGGTAAAATAGATCTATTGTATTTTTTATAATTTTTCAAAACATTTTTAAATTTTATGAAATTTTAAATGTCAAATAGTGGAATAAATTGAGTTTTTTGTTAAAAATATCAACATAAATATTTTTCAAAACAAAATTTATGGAAGATGATTCAACTGAACAGGAGTTTTATATTCTTTTATGTTTTTTTTGAATTTTTTAAGTAATGTAATTATTTATTTCAAGCAAAACTAGCAAGGAAAATAAATATCGAAATAAATGATGTAATTGCAATTATTTGAAGTTTGTAGACTTATTAATATCAAAGAGATGAAATGTGAGGTTGAATGTACAAATTAACCAGAAAATCAAGTGATGTAAGTGTGCACAAACTCGTAGGAACTTGATTGCAAATAATGATAACTTGCATAATTTTATTAACAACTGAAATGTCCAAGAACATATGAGTAAAAACACCATAAAACACATGTAGAAACAAGTGTGCACAACTCACTAGGACTCAGTTGTAAATGTGAAAAACTCGAAGGGCATATGAATAATTATTTTAAAGTTTTATACAAAGAAGAAGGACAAATATGAAAGTAAAAAAACTGTAGGGGGACAGGCACAAAATTTCACCGATGCACATGCATGACACGTGAGGTACTTGATCAGCGTGTGCCTGAGATCTTCCTCTTTAGATCTGATGCTTCGGCTGAAGATTGGGCGCTGATAGATGAATCTAATCTGATCTTTAACTTCAGGTCTTGATCTGACGACACTTGAGGATAGTAGAAGAAGATGATGAAGGCTTACTCCTCTTCGCTTCAATCGAGTTGTTCTCGCATAATGGGGATATGATCAGAGCTCTGACGAACCCGATCAACCCCCTCTCCATTTCATGTTGCTTAGGTGCTAATCCAAGTCTCATTGATCAGAGACCTAGAAGTTTTGTTATGCATTCCTGCCACTGAAGGGTTCAAGGTCTAGATCTACTCTTGAATACTGCTCCTCATGAACCTGTATGTGATTTACTAATACTCGAAGCTTTGCAGACCTTAGCTCAGAGTTATTATAAGGAAAAAAACATAGAGAAAATAGGATGGATGTATAGGATCTCTGCGAGGTGAAGGAATGAGACCCTAACACCCAAATCCGAAGATCTAAGATGGCCAGGTCATGAGAGAAAAAGTGCATAAGCGAAGCTTGTTGGATGAGGAGATATGCTATGGAATTGGTGATTGAAATCAGATGAAATGTACCTTCAATCGAGCTGATCAGAGAGGGAAATAAGGATACCAAACTTGACCTGGAATCATACTAAATCGAAGAAGTTAACAACCTAAATCTACCTGAAAAGATTACCGATGAATTGGTGATGGAATTGAGACGGTTATCGCTTTTATTCAACCGTTGAGGGGTTGAAGAGCTTTATCGCGTGCGGAGCTTCGACCTACCATTGGATCTCGTCGAATTCAAACTCGAATCTCATTCTTGATCAGATCGAAGGCTCCTATCACAAGCCTCACGCTTTAAGATGAAGTTTCAGGTGGGAATTACGGCTCAAAGACGGATCGGGAGTGTTTTTTGAATCCGAAGAGGTATTTATAGGTGAAGAGCTCAGACGATTTTTAAACTTTCGAGGCACGCAAACCAAGGCCAAATTCGATGAAAATATAACCGGGAGCGGGTGTCCGATTATTCAAGTTTATTTGGGTGAACAAATGGTGAAGTGAAGATCGGGTTGGGAAAAATTAGAGAAAAGGAGGAGTCAGGCGCTTATTTAGGTAACCAGGAAAGAAAGAGGAGGTTGACTCTTGTCAGCTAATCAGGAGCCACGACGTACAAGAAGACAAACAAAAAATACAAAATAGAAAATAAATACGAAATATGATATTATCTCAAATACGTATTCCAATTAATATCCAATTAATATCCAACAAACATTCTTAGTTGTTAGATGAATTATGATATTATCTCAAATACGTATTATTTCAAATTTTAATAATTAGAAATACATCATGATTTCTTAACCATTACACCAACCCTACCCGCTGTCATGGTCAGTACTGACGGGAGTGGGACAGACCACACACGGTGCAACCTGCTACCATAACGCTCCCCGACTAGGCACCATATCTGCCTCGGGAAAGGATAATGCAAAATAGATCACTTTGTACTTGAGATGACCATCGATTTTTCAACCGAAATTATACCATATGATAATAATAATCAAAACTATTTTGATTAGTATTATAATGAGATTTGCTAAATACATCCCAAATCTTATTCAAGCAACAAGGTTTTGTATGTAAAAGTTGTTTGTTGAAAACAATGTTTGTTAATTTCATATTAACCAATTGTGATCAAGATCAACTATCTTATCATTTTGGTTAATGCAATGTCATTCAAGTAAATAATTATCATATTTAAATATTTCACTAATATTTATCAATAATTATTTCAGAAAATTAATAATTAATTTTCATCAATTTATTTGAATGACTATCACAAGATTCATAATCAAGTTTGTTAATTTCTAGCAGTGACCCCTATTCACTAAAATTAACATAACTCGATCAATTTAAATCCAATTAATGCAAACTAAATTTATTTTGTTCGTCATATTGATTTAAAATAACCCAGGTGATAATTATGCATTTTCAGGCATTTAGGATACGTAATTAGTTCTTTAATTACGTCACTAACCATAATTCCCGAAACAGTGGATATATGATTATTAAAAACATCATAACTTGAGTTATCGGATTCCAAATCACGCAAACTCAAATTCTGTTGTTTCCTTCATTAATGAGGAACATTATCCAATTTAAAATTTTATATTTAAGCATTTTAAACATGATCGAAATTTTATCACAAGACAGGCTGCGAAAATTGAAATGCTATAATTTTCACGAACCCAATCGAGCCCAAATCTTCGTAGGTTCATGGATCTAATACAAAACCTTCGACAACTTGGCTCTGATACCACTTGAAGGATATGATAAAAAATCCTCAAGTACATCACAGAAGCGTGATGATCACATCGAATGCGATCGGGAGCGACTAGTCGCACTAGATGCTCTGGGCGGCGGAAATTAAAATTTTTATATGATGAAACCACATGATCCAAGAACACTTCTCGGATCATTTCATCTAAATCACAAACAAGTAATAAGATTACCTCTTGAAGCATGTTTGCGATCGAGTCTCTAAACGAAGAGACCTCCTGTCTCAAGTCCGATCCGATGGAGGAGACGCTTGCGAGCGCGGGGATGAATCGCGCGCTCCTCGCAATTCATGTTGATGATCCAAATGACAGATCTCCTGATCTCATCACACGAGATCCAACATCTTCTTCACAAGCGAGACGCGTCGAAGGAGATGGAGATCCACAAGTAGATGATCCGGCAGCATAACGATGATGCTGCGTCGATGACGACTCTCACAATGGCTCCATGGTGGACAACCATTATAAGAGAGAGATAGAGACTTGGCGCGTAGAGAAAAGAGAGAGAGAGAGTATTCATTATTCATATTACCTATCTAGAAGAGAAAGGGGTGCCTCTTCTTATATAGGGTTTTGGGAGTCCATGGATCCCAATCCATGGACAACACACAATCAATGGTTGAGATTGATTTGTGTTTCTTTCAATGACTGCGATCTTGTTGTAAAAATACAACAACAATTAATTTAATTTAATTTAATATATATTGATAAATCAATATATTTAAATTCAATTCAAATCAATTAATTATCCTTGGAGATAATGAGGAGATAAACCATATCCCCTAAAAAGGGGGGATGGCTACCAACATCTCATGAGATCTCATTATATCATGAGATACATTATCTCATGATATCTCCAGGATTTACAACAACAATTGTTGTAAATTATTTCACAACAATAATTCATAATTATCTTGTGAAATATTGCAATCATGCCATTGGAAAAATGTGAATCACATTCACATCCCAAAACAAAATGTAAATTATATTTTAATTAATCATCCAATGTGAATCCAATTCACATCAATAATTAATTAACAAATATAAATCACAAATAACTCTCTCTTATATATTATAAATCATATTTATAAAATATATGATTAATATCGATATTACTATCCATATTATTCATATCCATGAAAATTAAATCGTATTTAATCATCTTGGATATCTATTCTCGTGTGCGAAAATAATATGAATCGCACTCACATTATTCACATCTTTGATAATTAAATCACATTTAATTATCTCAGATAACTCTCCTTATAATATGAATCAAATTCATATTATACATGATAATTAAATCACATTTAATTATCAATTTTCTCGATGCTCGGATACATATATCAACAATGAAATTATCCATGAACTCTTTCAAGGATAATGCGCTTTCTCCGCGGATACTTGGAGATAAGGACAGGGCGATTGTATTGTTCCACGTATAGTGACTTGGATATTGAGATCACATCTCAAATCCAGATTTTAGGCCTTCCATAGATGCTTGATTAAATCAAGACCGCAAATCTAATCTTCTCATTGCATCTGAATTACATTCAGATCAATGTCCAACTTTTGGATCAAGATCACATTACTTCTCTACTGAGAGGAGTCACTAAAATCCAGACTCGTTCCATCACTCCCTAGGAATGGAAGCGTCATGGTTATACAATCGTTTATGATCACATCACCCTCAGGTATTCCCAACACCTGTACATCCTACATACTGGAAGATCCAGAATAAACCCGAAGTATTAGATCAACTTTATACTTTCTACTTCTGGTTTTTATCAGTAAGTTTCTCATTTGATCATTGGGAGTTGGTATCGATCATATTCTTTCCAAAAACATATATCATACCTAGGTCTTGATCATATACTTTCCAAAAGTATATATCAAACCTACAAATTAAGTCAAGCTTCCAAAGCGACGCGCCTGTGCACGGAATTTGATTCTTCCCAATATCTCATGAGTGAGTGATGAATCCACATTTCATCATCTTTATTCTATCATTTTGGCCTTAAAAATCCTAGTAAATGCATGTAAATAGGCTTAATTTAGGCATTTTAGCATTCATGCATCATTGTGTAAATATTGTATAAAATGTCATTTTTAAAGACAAAATTATAGAATAAAGAAAAGAAAATAATAAAATATTGTAAATATTTTATGACCCGAAACCCCGAGACCTAGGCATCTCGATGACTAGGTCGACAAGGAATAAAGTAGGGGAAGATAAGGGTCAAAATACAATAAAAATACCTTTTATTTAATTCATTCTTTAGTCATTTTGGGACCTATTTTTGGTTTCACTCTTTATACTTCAAATAAAGAAACTTTGAACATAAAAGTTGTAGATAATTTCATATAGAAAAATACAAAATTGATTTCATCCATAAATAATGTACAGATAAAAAGTTAAATATATGTGGTTAAATTACTATACAAATGGAGAAGAGAGTGTAAAGGCTAGATCGATATATGTGATATTTTGTCATATAAGGCATGCCATGCCACTTTTATAAGAACTTCATATGTACATATCTCTTTGTAAGATGTGGGATGTTGTCTTGAGTTTTGTGGTTCCCATGTTGTATAACTTCTCATTTTATATGTAAACATTTTATCCAACTAATATATGAACTATGGTGTATTAACTTGTGTTATACCATATTTGATTCACATGTTGTTCTATGTTGTATTATTTCCATATTGTATGAGTTAAATTAGATTTAGAAGCAATAGCTCTACTAGCATAGGTAGAGCTACTGCTTCTTCTTTTCTCGTTTTGAACAAAAATCGCTGCTTGAAGAGGCAGCTTTGGGCAAATGCCGCCTCTTGAAGAAGATCTCAGAGTCGTCTCTTCAAGCGGCGGCTTTGCATTAACCAAAGCCGCCTCTTCATAAGACCACTTATCTACGATAAATAATAAAAAATTTTGTCTATTGTCCATGGGTAATAAGTTTAATAACTTGTCTCTGGGAAGAATTTTCCTCGTATGGAGATCATACGAGATGCTTTCTACTTCCTGAAACCCCTACAACACGTCCAAGAGGGTGAATCAATCCTGGAACCCAAAATGGTTAGGGATGCAAATGGTCGGATACGGATACGGATATAGATATTACCATATCCTTATCCATTTTCTAATACGAATACGGATGCGGATACGGATATTGACGAATATTAAAACTATCTTATCATATCCTTAAAAAACGGATACGAATGTAAAACGGATATTGATCGCACATGAGTAATGTTAGAAATACTCTATAAGATCGACTTAAATATATAAGAATTGGATGGAAAACACATGATATTAATTTACTAAATGTATTTGTATCATAAAAATTATATATATGGTAAAAGGAGGTAGAGAATTATGTTATATATGGTTAAAAATAAATCTATAACTATATTTATATACGAAAACGGATATACGGATACGGATACAGATGTTTGCGGATATCAAAATGATATCTATATCCATATCCATTTTAAAACGGATACGGATACGGATGTCAAAATCTTTATAAAACGGATACGGTGACGGATCGGATACGGATATATCCATATCCGTTTGCATCCCTACTATTTCACCACAAGATTTCAATAGCAGTTTTTTTGAGAGATTGAGAATAAGAAAGGGTTAAAAGATCGAAGAAGGATTCGTACCTTGAGAGGGGGCGACGCCCAGGGGAAAAGAGACAGAGAACTACCTGCAAGAGATGCCGATGTGCATTGCCCGCGCTGTGCCCGCTCCTCTCCCATCTCACATGAAGCACCACTTTAAGTTATTTCCTTCGTAATTTACTCTCCCAGCGTGAAACGTGGGTGACTCCGCTAGTTGGTGTCTAAAAGATGATGTTGGATCTCAAGTTCTCGTACTCTTTTATCACTGAAAGATCTACGAACAATCATTGCTTGCTGAGCTTCTGCGAGAATAAGAGTACATAATAAAAGAGCTTCTGCAAGAATTGAAACCTGCTTGAGCTTTTCCGAACCTTGTCTGTTGCAGTCGAGAGGTTAATTTTCAATTATTTGTTTGCCTCAGTTTCAATTCGAAATGGATTCGAAGCAAATGTATCCACTACATGAAAATAATTAGGATAGAGATATGATGTTGGAGACTTGAACTTAATAAATGCTAATCAGGGAATTAGTATGCAAAGGTTAAGAAAAATCAACAGAAATGTAGCGTGGGGGTAGTTGGAGGAGGGTGGCAGAGAGCCACAACAGAGGAATGTTGAGTGTTGGACAACGAGGAAAGGGAAATGAGCGAAGGAATGTTGGTTGCGAAGAAATTGTTAAAAGCGTGTGAAAAATTGGAAGCGCGCATCCAAAATGTGATTATTCTCGGCAGATTACAACCACCTTATGATTGTAGGGTTGGGCAGGGTTGGGTTGGGTTGGATTGGGCTGGATGAATAGTAAATTGTGAGGAGGGGATATCTCTGTGAATA
This sequence comes from Ottelia alismoides, assembly GCA_037367405.1. NCBI lineage: Eukaryota > Viridiplantae > Streptophyta > Magnoliopsida > Alismatales > Hydrocharitaceae > Ottelia > Ottelia alismoides. Next base: position 201,996 of record JAZKJV010001545.1, read on the forward strand.
GTACCCAACTCTGCCCAACCCTGCAACCAAACGAACCTTAAGAAGTGGCATCTGCAGGGGCAGAACTAGCATATAGCTTGGGGGGGCCATGACCCCTTCTTAATTATTACATTTCTCTTATATAACATTGTTAAATTTTGATATGGCCCGTGCTTAAAGTTTAAATATAGAAAGAATAATGTCTAACAGTAGCATAAATTGCTCAATGTCTCGGTCGTACGGTGTAGATTTCTCCCACTAACCAACTAGGGTTCGAATCCCGGTGGCAATTTTTGTTAAAAAATTGGCTTCACTCACTTTATTTCTCTCCATCCTTTATTTTGTTTAGCTGGCCCCTCCTTGATAAAATTCCTAGTTCCGCCCCTGAGCATCTGAAATGACTTTATCATTTGACGAGGCTTCTCGACCGCCACAAATAGTAAGCAACTTGTGTTAGAACCTCCAAGAACACATTTACCACACTTCACGTGAAAATGTAATATCAACTACGTAGGTTAGAAAGACCGCCGCAAATAATCCAACTCGATCTTATGTTAAGGCGCTCAAGGAGGTACCAACCAAAGTACCATAAAATTTAACATAACATCGAGTGATTAGAGGCTATAACGAAGAGATAATATTATATTAATTTCATGTGTCTGTTTACTTGGATGTTGGCTTGAAATCATAACATATCTTGTTTCCAGTAGGAAAAGACGATGGAAAAGAAGCCTTGAGTTGGAGAGATCGTGTGCGTATAGCATATGAAGCAGCAGAAGGTTGGCAAATCTTACATCACTCTTTCATTCTATAAACTATTCTCTTGATCTCACAATTTAGACCTTGAGCCGCAGGATTGAATTATCTGCACTATAGTTGCAGAAAACCTGTTATCCACCGTGACTTAAAGCCCTCAAACATCCTCCTTACAGCAGATAATGAAGCGAGGATTGCAGATTTTGGTTTCTCCAAAACTATGCCCACTCAAGGGAAATCTATGCAGACAACTAGAGTCGCCGGAACCCCTGGATATGTAGATCCTGAGTATGTATCTTCTGTCTTTTTACACATATATTTAACTCTACGTCCATATTTTATGCATACCAATCACAGTATATATTGTGGCCAATGCAGGTATGCGCGAACGGGAAAACCCACCGAGAAGAGCGATGTCTACAGCTTTGGTGTTATTCTGCTTGAACTTATCACCTGTCTTCCCGCCATCATCACCAATGAAAATTGTACCCTTGTTTGCTGGGTGGAAAAGCATAGTCAACCTGCAGATCTGGATAAAATGGTGGATCGAAGACTACAGGGCTACAATCAAGACTCAATCTGGGCTATTGTGGAGTTAGCGCTGAATTGCACGAGGGCGGTCTCACTCCATAGGCCGACCATGACTCAAGTCGTGGCGCAGTTAAAAGACTGCCTGGCACTGGAAGGGGGTCCATCCACTCACAATGGCGGCGTATAAAGAACGATGACATCTCATCTGAAGTGTTGCCCATGATGACACTTGAAGGTGTGGCATATAGTTCTTCTCCATGGTATGCATGTTATTTCTGCTTATTGTTTTCGTTTCGTTGGTTGCATTTACATTCTGTTTTGTCAGTTTTTATGTACGCATGTATCATGATATCTTAATGCAGATGGTGTACTGCTATTTCTCGTTTGATCAGACATCCATCCTATTAAAGTTTGTAAAAGACAATATTCATGTTTATGTAGTAGAACTATTATGGTGTACCTTGCATTAATGCATATATTATACCAGTTAGAATATTAACAAAAATCGTGCATGGTTTTGATTTGTTGGGATTGACGATAAAATTGGTTTATAATAATATATTTCCAGAAACTTATAATATTAAAGGATATGTTTTTAAGCCCTCTATCACCTGAGACAAGTGGGCAATGAAGTTCCGATTTTTTTTATAAGGGAGGATGATATACTCTATTTGGACATCTTCGTATTTTTTTAGAGTTAAGGACATACCCTTTCCCCATCCTTCATTACTTTTTTTCTGGTAGAAAGAGGGCTGTGGATTTCGAGCCTTGATCTTGTGTTTGTGGGAACTACTGCTCTATTATCAGACCAATTGTTTTAATTCAATTTGGACATCTTCGTATGAGTTTCAGGATCGAGCCAAATGAAAGAAATATCATGATTGCATGCCCAGGGTTTCCCATCGCAGTTATCGAGGAATCCCGGTGCTGTTGGCAGTCTTGACATCTATTAAAGTACATAAAGTATCAAATAAATCAATTTGCACGTATTACAATTTTTAAATAAAAAACTAACGTTCCTCCTCATTTGATGATTGACGGATGTGGGCGTTTCCTCATGGAGCGGCCGTTTTAGGTCTTGAGCTGTCACTAAAACAAATTGTCATAGTATTGCAATTGTTATAGTTTTTGTTATAGGCCGGTTAAATCATCACAGGTTACAGTTCTTGTTGCTACAATTATAGAACTGATAGTACGTATCATTGCTACAATCCTTTTTAAAAAAAACTGATTTATGATTTCATATTTAATTTTTTTATGCCTTCCTTTATTTATTTGCTAATAATATTTCTTAAATGAAACTACATACAAACCATGTAGTGTAAGCTAATCCAATCTCTATTGAACTTGTTAAACAAAAATTTTCATTGCCACAGCATTTATCCGGCTTGTGACAACATCAGTTCTCTTATCGAAAGCTAAATACTACGTAGGCACAAGAGATTTATTTTGTAGTGTGTAATTAGGAAATTATTTGTAGCATAAGCTTATAACAAACGTAAATAACATAAAGATTAATGCAGTTTTGTTCATTATCTCACATATCTGAATTATTTTTTCGTCATTGTCATAAGTTAAAATTAAAAACCTAAAAATTAAAAGCCGAAATAAAAAATAAACAGTATCAAACCATAACATTAGAAATCAAATCACACTAAATAGGGAGAATGCTCAAGAAGGAAGGAAGGGAACTTTTTTATTGTTTATATATCTAAACGAATGGCATCCTGTCATTATGGAAACATGGATTAATGAAGGGGCAACCACCAAGTTTGATCAACTGTCAAAATATCTCGAATAATTACGTGCCCGTTCGGTTCGGGAATAAGCAGGAATAAGGATTGGGAATAAGAAGAATAAGAGTCTATTCTTTGTTCGGCTGGAGGATAGGAATAAGGAGAATAAGATGAAATAAAGGTAGATAAGATAGGATAAAGATAGGAATAAGAGTGAAATAAGATAAAATAATGGGGAATAATCGTACCACGGGGAACCGTGTCGGGAGGAAAATGGTCCCTTATTCTCTTCTATTCCGGAGCCTTATGCTTCTACCGAACAAGCCCTATGAGTTCATGCATCCATGCTTTCAAAACCATTAGACTGAGATTCATTTAGCTCCATGACATTAGACTGAGATTTAAAGAGAACATTGTCACAATTATAATATTTAATTCCACAGCTTCTTCTATTGTAGTCAATTCCTCCAATTAAATTGGAGACCTGCAAAATTCAATAATTTCTAGCTTGTTCACTATTGAAATTTGAAAATAAAAACAGATCTCGCTTTTCATATTCTACTTTCAGCATAAGTACCTTCAAGTTTAAACAACTGCCGGATTTACTAACTTTTATCACCACCAAAGTGAATTTGTAATACCCCAACGCCAAATATAGTACAACATGGAAAACTCACAAAGTGTGGATCTAGTTTATAAGTGGTGGGGACTACTACTTGATAACTTGGGCTTAAGCATTTTGAGTAGTTGTCATCAGATCCATTTGGATCCGAACCCAACAAGTTGTCAGGGTCGATTTTCCTCAATAACGGGTCGGAGACCTAAGTCCGGGACGTTACAAATGTTATCAGAGCTAAATTTCCTCTGATAGTGGAAAGGGCTACCCGAGAGGTGGAGCCACCCTACAAAGAGGTAGGAGGAAATAGCTACCCGGAGCGTGCAACCGTCACTGTCACTGGGAATGAGTGATGGACCATGTCGCAACGAGGATGTTGCGAATATTAGTGGAGGAGGTTGTAACATCCCAACAACTTGGCATGGCCAGTTTTCCTCAATAACGGACGGGGGACCTAAGCTCGGGACGTTACAGAATTAGTCCAAGTCTTGAACTTTAAGTTGTTGAGGTAGAGACAGAGTGGCAACAACAGACTGATGTCCTAGTGAAACTTATTGTTGTGGTGTTATTGATGGTCATCATCATGGCGTAGCCTGTCTCATGAATATATGTAGGATAAATTCATATTCTCTTATTCGAGGCTTCACAGAGATATACACATAAGTGGCATCCTGTCATGCTCACATCCTACCTAAGAAAAGCTTGAATGCACTCAAAACTCTAAGCTCGTCCTTAATTTGCATTTCATTGCAACCTGTTTTTTAAGGTTAGCCTCAGATGCAACATGCATAAATGTCAATCGGGTTTTCCCCCAACTTATTATTATCATCACAATAAAACTATTTTGTGAGATCTTCACTCGTTTAGGATGGTTTCCACAGCTACAAAACTCTTATTAGATTTAGTCTCATCCTAAGCATACACTTAAGGCAGGAAAATCCATCAAGTCCTTTTTGAAATGCATCTGATATAAGTTCCCTTACATGCTTAAGTTTGATTGGATGTGTCTCCAGGTTTTTTGGTAACTTTGAATCCATTGTGGTTATTGTCATATTATCATCATAAAAAATACTACAAGATTTGTCTTACTCCCCATAGACATCTATATTCAAAGACCTCTTAGATAATCAATCTTTTAGCCATAATTCTAGTGGTGTCCAAAGCACATTGCTAAATTTTAAAAGTAGGCCAAGCTAAAATTGTTTGATTTACAAACATCCAAGAGACTGCATCCAATGTCGCAGTATTAGGTCCCGTATCATTATCAAGTAACAATGATCCTGATAGTTGGTTGGGTTCAAGTTCAATTAATACACCGACAAACCCCCCCCCCCTCCTTTCTCTCTCTCTCTCTCTCTCTCTCTCTCTCTCTTTGCGATTATGATGGTGAACAGTGCGATTGTAGCACCCTAAGCACAATCCAGAATCTAAAAGTCATAAGCATGATAGTGGATTATAAGAATGAGATATTACTACTTTATAACTAGATCTTAAACATTTTAAGTGTTTGTCAATGAATCTAATCAGACCCGAATGAAACAAGTTTTTAGGGTTAGTTTTCCTCAATAATGATCCTATGACCTAAACTCAATCCTTACACCGCACTACCTCCAAGGGGAAAGGCAAACCCTATAATATTACTACTCTTATAGCATCCATTTAATATTCCTAACTTTCAACATTATATCATTCTACTTTGGATGGATGACTATCATAATTCATTCCAAGATTTATGATTCTCTTTAAGTACTTGGACACCTAATCCAAGGCCTTGCAATGAGTATGCTCACGACATCATGTGTATCTACTAAACTCAGACACTACACTCCACACCTCAAGTTTAGTATAATTTAGTACTTAAGCAAAGATAAAGGTACTTCAAATTGTTCTCATAAAGTGGTTTGCAAGTGTCATACATGCATATTTATAGGTGGATTAAAATGCTATGATGTGTCACAATACAATTTCTCAAATAAATTAATGAACCATATATATCTATTCAAGCACAAAAAGATAGAAGCAACAATGTAACCATAAAAAACAAAAATTTAAGATAATAACCACCACGAGTTTAAAGCACAACCTGAGACTCTTGACCTAGGCTCTTGATCGCACGGAAATCACACAAGCAACTGAGGTAAAGGTATAAAAATAAGGTCGTTGCGACCTCAGTCACTAAGCACGTGTCAATCAAGAAAATTGAACCACAGATAAAAAATAAAATCAATGAAATACAGAGACGTGGTCCTGCTATAGGATTAACCTGGTATAGCTCCCAGGGTCGAACACAAGGAGCACAGATTGGCTAAAATAGCCTACGATGTAGTCAAATTGAACTAAAACACAGAGAACAAATTTTTGTGGTTTTTTAATGGTTTTTGAAATTTTTTATGATTTTTAAACAATGAGAAAATGAAAGAATGTAAATACAAGGCAACTTCAACAATATATTACACACACCAAAAATGATGTAAAAATTAAGGAAAAATGGTTTTTATGTTTTAAATGTTTTTTACTGTTTTTGGTGAATTTTTGGAATTTTTCTAATGGGTAAATTATTTATTAAAAATCAAACAATGCAAAACAGGAGGGATACTATCCAGCAAGGCTTAAGACCCAAAAATAAAATAATTTTGGATCCCAAAAATCCCTAGAGGTAATTTTCCTATAATCTAGACAGAATAGGGAAAATTTAGGCACCCTAATTATTGTTTTTGGATTTTTAATTTATTTATTACAATTTTTATGAGTTTTTAGGGGTTTTTCAATTTTTAGGATTTTTAGGTGATGAAAAGTAGCCAAAATTGGCTAGAAAATCAAGCAACCAGTAAACAACAATATCTAATTTTTTTAGAATTTTTAGTGGAGTTTTTATATTTTTTTTGGTAATTTTAAAGTCAAACAGTGGCGAAAATATGGGTTTTTGAATTTTTAAAAATAATAAATGAAATCCAAAATGTCCCCAAAAATCATAGAAATTCCTACACCATGGCAGGAGCCATGTGTCAAAATTTCATTGGATTTGGAGGTCGTTTGATATTTTATTCAAAAAGAAAGGTGGGGCACTGTGCACAGGGACCTATGTGCAAATACCCAAAAGTTCTGGGGTCCTGGTGCAAAATACCCAAGAAGTCACGTGCCAAGCACGTGCCTGGGGCACACAGGGACCTAAATGTAATAAAAATAAGTTCCAAGGACTTATTGATAACTCGTATCAAAAGTCCAGGGGCTTATATGCAATTTACCCAAAAATAATTCGCACATGTTCAAAATCAATGCTCACAGGGGTATAAATGCAATTTCACAAAACATTTTATTCATTGAATAACATCCAGAACTACAAGGGGTTCTATGCAAATAACCCAACAAAACACGTGCCAAGGCACGTGGTTCTCTACTGGCAGGGGTATAATCGCAAATAAGATTAAGTCCGAGGTCCTTAATGCAAATAACCCACAAAATAAACAACGTGAATTAAAAATTACAGGACTAAAATGAAATACGACAAACAGAGGGGGCCCTATGATATTTACCCCTTTATTAATAGCCGACGGTCGGATAGGCGCCACGTGGTTGATCGAACGGTCTGGATGGCGGCGCCTCTTCTCTCTTCTCCTCTTCGGCTCTGATCAACGGTGGGGAGAGGTCCACGTGTATGATCGGACGTATGAAACGCTGGCACCTCTCTCCTCTGCTATCGATGGTCCAGATGCGATCCTCAAATGGATCAACGGTCGCTGCTCCTCCACAGATGAACGGTCACGATCAGATCTGGAGCAGAGGGTGCATCGGACGGCTCTGGAGGGTCCTCGAAGAACTGGTGGCCGGCGAACTTCGCCGGCCTCGTGAAGGTGTATCCGCCCTCCTCAGCTGCGCCTGAAGGTCGGAGAAGCTCCGCTGAACGATCCCGCAGCTGCTGGTGGTGGCCAAGAGCTCAACCGAGCCCTGAGGGGCTCCGGCGAGACCTGGCGGCTCGAAGCTCCTGGCTGAATGGCGAAGGGCCTCAGACGCCCTCGTTTCGACCTGCAAAGTAGGCAAGAAGCTTCGCGGGTCGAGGGCAAAATGCCTCGACCCAAGAAGGCGGGGTGAAAGTGGGAGGTGCGGCGTGGCGGAAGAGCTCCGGCGAAGCGACGGCGGTGGAGCTCGACTCCCGGATCCTGTGCGATCTGGGTTGTGCGAATGGGTGAAGAAGGTGCGTGGGGACACGGTGAAGGTGATGGAATAGTCGGAAGGTCGAGATGATAAGCGGAGTGATCGGAATCGAAGAAGTGCGTCGGAGATGGGATTTGGGCGTAATCGAAAATTGCTCTAAACTAAAGGAAACTACGGCTACCTGATGGATGCTGGAGACTGTGGTGGAGATGGGCTATCTCCTGGTCGTAGCTTCGAAGGGCGTCAAGGCCTGAAGCTCGGTGCTCAACGCCGGCGGCGGAGCAAGTACGGCGAGGTTACGCCGGATCGATGGTTTCGCTCCCTCGCCTCACTGCAACACGGGCTAACGCTCGCTGTCACTCAGGCGGAGCCAATGGAGGTCACGGGGAAGGAAGAGAAGGGCCAAAGATGCGGCGCGGAGGCGGCGGAGGTGATGGATATATAGTGTGACCGGGGCGATTAGGGTTGAGTGGTGACAGCTGTAGGAGGCGTGGATTCAATGGCGGAGGATCCGGCGAGGGAGAAGGATGATCGGCGAAGAATCCGGGCACGGGGGTTGAGTGGATGACAGCCTGGAGCGCGTGGGAAAAATCGGGGAAGAAGGCGCGGCACGCGACTTCCAGAAAAGGAAGGAGGTCGCGGGGGAGTTGACCGGGGTCAACATTCCCCCGTGGACCAGTCAGACACTGCCACGTGTACCTGATTTTGTTTATTTATTTTAGGGCAGAAATAGGCCGAATTAAATGAAACTCAAAACATGAAATATTTTTCTTTTATTTTTTTCTATTTTTTGGTGATTTTTAATTAATTTTTGGAAATAAAAATAGGTTAGCTCTATATATAGGTATTTGTACACTATATGGATTTTTATTTTTGATTTTTATTTGTTATTTTTAGGTGTTTTTATGCTAATTTTGTATTTTATTTATTTACAAGATAAAATATGGAATAAAAGAATATTTTTATTTGATTTTTATCACTTTTATACAAGGGTGAAATAAATGTTTGAATACATTTATATACATGGTATTAGTACAATGTATTTTTGTATTTTCAATTTTGTAATTTTTATTTGATTTTTGTTTTGTTTCTTTTTATTTATTTTATTTACAAATTATGTCATAAAATATTCACAAAAAGTTTAGAAAATAAATGAATTTATTTACAAGGTTAAATAAATGCAATGATGTGGTTTATACACATGGTGAAAAAGGGTATTTTTGAATTTTTGATTTTTATCTTTTTATTTTGTTTTTAATAGTATATACACACAATATAGACAAGGATATTTACAACATATTTTTGGGTGAGGAAAATATTTTATTTATTTACAGAAGTATACACACATGTGAGCCCCTATCTCCCTCTACTTTGGCTTTTATGCGGTCAGGCCCATGCTGAGCCCTCCCTTGGGTTAGGTTGCTCAATATTTATTCTAAATATTTCCCTCTTTTTCTTTTTGCTCTTTATTCTTTTATTTTGTGCACAAAAACATGCTAATTATAGGTTTTTACACAATGCATGCTTTTGGTAATTATTTGTATTTACACATATCTACATGTATTTGCAAAGGTTTTTGTAGCTAAAATAGAAGAATAAAGAGTGATGAATGGGTATTCATCACCCCCTATGCTTTAACTTTGCTAGTCCCTTAGCAAACACTTATTTGAAAAAGAAGTGAAAAAGAAAGAAAAAGAAAAAGAAAAAGAGGATGTACATGGATCAAGGTTGACTTATTAAATTTTCCTTCATTAAATTGAAATATGGAGCTTGATCAGATCTTTGGATTATTAATGTGTCGGAACCTTATTTGGACTTAAGCCTAAAACTCAACAGCCTCTGAATTCCACCAGTCTATGGACAAGACTCCTCAATAAACCAGATCAGAACAAGTCTACATACACAAACTCTAATGACCATGAATCTTTCCTTGCGGTGTAAGTGATATGTGGCTCCCCACCTCAGAAGTAACAAAGAAGCAACCTCCCTTAACCTGGTAACTCTAATGCCTCAGTCTAGCAACTCTTTCCTCGAGAAGCGGGGTATTCCCTTCTAAGTTCAAGTGCAACCGGCTCAAGAAGAGGGGGTAGAAGTATAGAGTTTTGGAAGCTTAGCCAGTGTAGCTAAGTCTCCCGCTGCAAGCTTCATGAGATGTAACATGATACCATAAGCTTTTGCTTTTCACTCCGGTGGGGTTATTAAATTTTCAATCCGACCCACCACTTTTTTGGAGTTCTTTTTGCATTTTTTTTTTTCAAGACTTCTGTACACATATCTACATGGTGCAGCATATATAAGAAATTTCTCCTTGAGCCAGTAGACTATCCCTCTTTTGAAGCTTTATTGCAACCCACAGCTTCTGTCTTTAGCTTTCAACACCACTAGACCAAGTTGAGGTGCACTTCCTTCACTATAAGAAGAAGAGAGGTTCCGCCTAGAAGTACTACCCTCATATGCTACCCCAAGCCAAAGGAAACTGCCTCCTCACCACCTCGTCCATGGAGAGCCATGTGTAAAGTGCAGGTGCAAGTTAAGCCATTGTCTCTGAGAGTCATGCGTGTGTTGTTAAGTGCTCTACTTAGGCTCATCAAGATGACATATGCTCATAGCCTAGTGGACTCAAAGAATTAAGTCCTTATGGACCTGAAAAGCCTTAACCCTAAGTCCTACAAGGTTCCTTTTGAAGTTAAGTGAATTAAGATCTTATTCAAGCTCCATTTCTCAATTTAATTCCAGGCTCAGTTTAAATGTCAACTCTTATCCAGGAAAAACTATATACATATATGTACACAAGATGCTATTTACAAATATTTTACAATCATGCAAAAAATTTTTGAAAAATGTTTTGAAATCATGAATGAATGATGCATGAAGTGCAAGTTTTGCAAAAAGATATTTACACACATTTACACAAGATTTTTGCAAACTTTTGATTTTCAAAACATTTTGAAAAATTTTGTACTATATACATAATTTTGATACAAAATATTTACACAAGCTTTACACAAAAGATTTTTGAAATCATTTTTACAAAAATACTTTGTACACTAGCTATGTATGTGCAAGAATAAAAGAGATTTATGTACATGAAAATTTTTTAATTTTTGTGATTTTTAGCCATTTTATTTATTAACACACTCACACAAAGTACGAGTTATGGCTAAAGTATATATGAAATATATACACACCCCCCCTATACTTAGCTCGAGCGATGTCCTCAGAGTGATCAAGAGCGATGAAGAAGACATAACTCGTGCTTAGTAAAAGGGAAGTGAAAAGGAATGGCTAAGTACAGGAACGAATAAATGAATAGAATGAGAGGAACTCGGTGGTTTCCCCCTATACTTAGGATTAACTAATCCTAAGTATAGAAAGCTGTACATGAAGGGAAAGCCGAGTGAAGAATATACAGACTCTGCTCCCCCTATACTTAGGGTAAAATATCCCTAAGTATAGGCAGCAAAAACAAGAGCAGAAAGAATAAAAAGAATACTCGCAGGTCCGACATCCCCCCTATACTTAGGGTAAAGTACACCCTAAGTATAGCATAATCATAAGATGAGAGATGGGATGTGGGACTAAAGAATGGATTGATATGGACAACTGGATCTATACAGGCGGAGGAACAGTGAAAATCAGGCGTGAGATGTAAAAGATGTGAGTCAAAGACCACATCTCACGCAAAATGAATAGCAGCAATAATAACGTCCCGCGGCTCATGATCTAGAAATGGTTTGAGCCGCTGGCCGTTCACTCGGAAGGTACTCTCAGAAGATAACTCAGATATATCAATGTTACCGTTATCGTGTACCTTCCTGACCAAATAGGGTCCTTTCCATTTGCTCTGTAGCTTCCCTGGAAATAATCTAAGCCTTGCATCAAACAGCCATACTTTCTGTCCAATCTCAAAATGCTTGTGGCTGATATGAGAATCATGCCACTCCTTGATTTTCTCCTTATAATGTAGGCTGCTTGAGAATGCTGCATCTCTAAGCTCTTCCAAGGCGGCTAACTCTGCCCTCCTCTGGTCTCCTATACCATTTGGATCCATCAATATGTCTGTAACTGCCCAGAGTGACTTGTGCCTCAGCTCAACTGGTAGGTGACAGGGCTTGCCATACACGAGGCGAAAGGGAGATGTACCCAATGGAGTCTTGAAAGACGTCCGATATGCCCACAAGACCGAGTCCAAAAGCTGTGACCAATTCTTTCGGTCAGGGCGGACGACTTTCTGCAAAATATGCTTGATCTCCCTATTCGATACTTCAGCTAGGCCATTCGTCTGTGGATGGTATGGTGTGGCAACACGATGGTCTATACTGAACTCTCTAGCAAGTGCCTTCACCTGGTCGTTGATGAAATGAGATCCCCCATCAGAAATAAGAACTCGTGGAACCCCAAACCGCATGATTATGTGCTTCTTCAAAAACCTGCAAACTGTCTTTGCATCTGCGGCTCGGGCGGGGATAGCCTCAACCCAACGACTAACATAATCTACGGCCAACAGAATGTACTCAAATCCCTGACTCTTAGGGAATGGACCCATGAAATCGATGCCCCATGCGTCAAAAACCTCACAGAAATGAATGGGCTGCATCGGCATCATATCACGCTGTCCACAAGTGCCCATCCTCTGACAGTCAGTACATCTCCTCACGAACTCATCAGAGTCCTTGAAGAGTGTAGGCCACCACAAGCCGGATTGGAGCACTTTCTGTGCCGTTCTCCTCCCAGAATGATGTCCTCCTGCCTCAAGCTTGTGGCAGTAAGTGAGGACGCTATGATGCTCCTCCTGAGGAATACACCGACGCCAGATGCTATCCCCTCCTTCGTGGTAAAGGATGGGATCCTCCCAGTGGTAGGACTTGGCCTTCGCAAGGAAGGTCTCAAGCCTCTGCCTGGGCCAATCTTGTGGGACTTTCCCAGCAACGAGAAAGTTCACAATATCGGCATACCACGGGAGTGAGGCGATAGCAAGGATCGCCTCATCTGGGAAGGTATCACAAATGGGATCAATCTGCTCAGAATCCTCAGGCTGCTCTAATCGGGATAAATGGTCCGCCACCACATTTTTGACTCCAGGCTTATCCTTGATCTCAATATCGAACTCCTGGAGTAGAAGGATCCATCTAGTAAGTCTGGCCTTGGCATCCTTCTTTGACATGAGGTACCTGATGGCGGTGTGATCTGTGTACAAGGTCACTCGGGATCCAATGATATATGATCTGAATTTATCTAGGGCAAACACTACTGCTAGCATCTCCTTTTCTGTGACTGTATAATTCCTCTGCGCGGAATCCAATGTGCGGCTAGCATAGTGTATCGCAAATGGCACTCCATCCCTCCTCTGTCCTAGCACGGCCCCTACGGCAAAATCAGAGGCGTCCGTCATGATCTCAAATGGGAGAGACCAATCGGGTGGCTGAAGGACAGGAGCCTCAATAACACACTGTTGGAGAGTCTCAAAGGACGAAAGACACTTGTCATCAACAAGGAACTCGGTGTCTTTCGTTAAGAGATCAGTCAACGGTCGGGCAATCTTGCTGAAATCATGAATGAATCTCCTGTAAAAACCAACGTGCCCCAGAAATGACCGTAACTGCTTCAGATTGGACGGCGGTGTGAGTTTCCTAATGACATCGACCTTGGCCGGATCAACCTCCATGCCTCTGTTGGAGATGATGTGGCCAAGCACCGTCCCTTGAGTCACCATGAAGTGACTCTTCTCCCAAGACAGAACTAAGCGGGTAGCAATGCATCGCTGGAGCACTCGGTCTAGGCAGTCAAGACAGGAATCGAAACCGTCGCCGTAAACCGAGAAGTCGTCCATGAAGACCTCCAAACACTCCCCTACCATGTCCGAAAATATCGACAGCATGCATCTCTGAAAAGTCGCAGGGGCGTTACATAGCCCAAATGGCATGCGTCGAAAAGCGTATGTACCGAAGGGACAGGTAAAGGTGGTCTTCTCCTGATCCTCAGGAGCGATGGCTACCTGGTTGTAGCCTGAGTACCCATCTAAGAAGCAATAATGGCTCTTCCCTGCCAGTCTCTCTATTATTTGATCAATAAAAGGCAGGGGGAAATGGTCCTTCTTGGTGGCCTGGTTGAGTCTCCTGTAGTCAACGCAGACCCGCCAAGAGGTGGGTACTCGTGTAGCAATCTCCTCTCCCGACTCACTGATCACAGTAGTGATGCCCGTCTTCTTGGGCACCACATGCAAGGGGCTGACCCACTTGGAGTCGGAAATGGGATAAATAAAATCTGCACTCCACCATTTTGATATTTCCTTCATAACAACCTCTCTTAGGTTGGGGTTCAGTCGTCGCTGGAACTCACGTGACGGCTTTGCCCCTTCCTCAAGATAGATATGGTGGGAGCACAACGAGGGACTAATCCCATGGAGATCTGCTACGCTCCATCCAATTGCCTTGCGGTTCTTTTCAAGAACCTCCATCAGACGGGATTCTTGCTCATCAGTCAGATCAGCAGAGATGATGACTGGGTACATCTCAGACTCTCCCGCAAGGAATCTGTACTTCAGCGAAGTAGGGAGCGGCTTTAGCTCTGGACAGCTGGGTGCTGGCAAATCGGGCTTCTGAAGAAGATGTGTGTATGCGGACAATTCTGCCAAATTTGCCTGGGAAAATGATAATGAACTCTCACAAACTGGATCTGGAGAAGGCGGCTCCTCTGCATTGTCTCTGATCTGCTCTGCCTCTACCTCCTCCTCATCTATAGGCTCAGGTGGATCCAGATCTGGCATCTGATCATCACAATCTGCCCAATCAGATTCTGAATCCGAGGGATCTATATCAGACAAGGTGGCATCAGCACCACCATAGAGCAGGGTGGCCTCAGTACCACCATCACTGGAAATCGTGTCGCGATCAAGGTCCGACTCTGCTGACTCAATAGTATCCTGAACCAGGGCTGTGCTCTCCAGACTATCCTCTGCTATCATCTCTGCATCAGCTGTATCTGAATATGAGAGGATGGTCTGTGCTGCAGGATCTGCCCAAATTGCCTCATCATCTGTGATCACAAAATCACAGTCCTGGTGGATGTCTGGCTCTACGTCTGTCAGCTGCTCTGAATCTGTACTGCCATGTGAGCGGGATCTAGCTCTGGCTCTGTGGTCCTTAACCGTCTCTATTTGTATACTCTCGCCCTGGACGCGAAAGAATACCCTCCCACAGTCATGGTCAGTCACCGCTTTGGCTGTGGCCAAGAACGGGCGACCGAGGATGATGGGGGAATCGGTCAACAAATCAGGGGTCTCCATGTCCAGCACTACGAAGTCCACGGGGAATTGCAAACCCTGAATTGTGACGACAACGTCTCGCAACAACCCCTTTGGCCTCTTGACAGACCGATCAGCAAACTGAAGATATGTCCTGCTCTGTACAAGAGTGCCCAACTCTAAGTGGTCGAGAAGGGCTGCCGGAAGAAGGTTGATCGACGATCCGCTATCTAATAGAGTACGGTTGAACCTCTGCTCACTAATCTGACATCTGACATACGGGGCCCCTAAATCTGGCCTCTTAGTCGGCAGATGGTTCTGGATCGCGTAACACGTGGCTTTGGTCAACACATGAATTTCTGCGGTCTTGTTCCTCTTCGTCCTTCTGACTGTGGTCTTATCTCTCAAGGATCGCTGAAGAAGAGGGATGTGTTGCAAAGCCTCATTGAGGGTCAGCTGTATGTGAAATCGGTCTATTATGCTCTGGCTGAACTCCTCCTGCTCTCTCTTTTTTGGATCTTTTTCTTTTTTTCTTCCCCTTCCCCAACTCAAGGGCTCTAGGAAAGGGGATCACAGGGTCCTTCTCAGATGAAGGACTAGGAATAGGTCTAGATGATTCGATGACTAGATCCTCACAAACATCATTCACCACAGTGGGATCAGAAAAAACTAAACCTTTTCCTTTATTCAAATCAGAGTTCCGAGATACATGCATGCGAGGAAAGACAACATTTCTATCAGAATAAATGTTGGTGGCATCAGTACCACCTCTAGTCGGCTCTACAACTAGACGTCTGGCGGCCTCAGTACCGCGGGCTGGCTCGGCTCTGCTGGTGGCGTCAGTACCACCTCCTCTATGTGGTGAAACGGCGGCCTCAGTACCGCCGGTGGAATCAGCATCTCGGGTGGCATCAGTACCACCGTCATCATGATGTGCGGCTTCAGTACCGCTCTCCTCTTCCTCATCTGGCGCTCTAGATGGATCCTCGTGTGGTCGCTCAGATGAGGCGCCTCCTGCTGGTCTTCTACCGCTCCTAAGTGTGGCAAAATCAACATCAAATAAATCCGACGAGATAACATCAAATGAGTCACTAGAAGTGGTAGGCTCTGTGTGAACTACCTGCTCAGATTTCCTCTTCAAGTTATTCGGATTCGGCTCAATCTGTGCAGGGATGGCGGCCTTCCCTCTCATCAGGTCCCGCATCTCCTGGCGGAACTCGTCCATCTCCCGTCTAAATGTAGCCTGCTGCTCTGTGAAGAGGCGGGCTAAATCATCCGTGGCGGGGCTCTCATGGGAGCCCGACGGGTTGCCTCTCTGGTAATGAGGCTGCTGGACCTGCTGCTGCTGTGGCTGAGAGGGGTAAGAGGAATGATGCTGCTGCGGGTGAGCCTGCTGCTCACGTCTCCAATTCTGTCCCTGCTGCTGATAGGGACGAGGCACGAAGGATGATGGCTGGTGTGGCTGGTATGCAGGGGGCTGCTGGTGATCTCTCTGCTGGGAGTACTGCCCTCCCTGACCGGCTGGCTGCTGTTGGGACTGGTTACCCCCATTCCCCCACCTGAATCCGGGATGGTCTCGTCGGATTCCAGGTTGAGGACGGTCATACCAAATCCCGTTGACGTCCATCAACGGCTCAGCATCAAAGGGGTCTGGTGGCAGTGCTGCCAAAGGCTGATCCGGCTGATATATCACCATCTGTAAGTCAGGAGATGGTGGTGACTGGTAGGAGGGCTGCTGCTGCTGGTACGGCTCCGCCTGTACAAGGTGAACTTGTCTAGGCTGCTGCAAGGAGCTGGAGCGCTGGGACGAGCTGCGGCTGCCGCCTGAATCGCCTCGCGACAGAAGACGGGGCTGAGGAGCCGTCTGTGCCTCCTGAAGACACAAGAGCTGGGTTTTCATGTCGCTCAGAGTTTGTGCCATTTGCTCCATCTGAGTTATGCCCTGGCACTGCTTCTTCTCTATGATTTCCATGCGGTCCAACTTCTCGCTAATAATCCCCATGTCCGCAGTGGCCGACTCTGCCTGTGCGGCCGCAACTGTGGACGAACTGGATGGACCTGCATCAACCCGTGCTATCCGCTGATACTGCACGGGTCCTGGCGGCTGCTGAGATCTCTGAGTGTACAACCGAGTCTGGGACATCACCATGTAATTTTCTGCCATCTCCTCGTAGATGGCCCAGACTTGGTTGTGGTCCTTGGCAAAGTAGGACCCGCCGCAAGAAGCATTCACCAAACCCTGAAGCTCTGGTGTCATCCCACTAAAGAAGCTCTGAACTAGGTTCGGCTTCGAGATGTCGTGGTGTGGGCATCTATCCAGAAGCTCTCTGAACCTCTCCCATGCTTCGTGAAATTGCTCATTAGGGAGCATGGAGAAGTTGTTGATCAGGGCCCTCGCTGCATTCGTCCGCCCGAGTGGATAGTACTTGTTCAAGTACTCGGTGCGGAGCTGATCCCAGGTGTAAACAAACTTCCCTAGATGTTTCAGCCAGGCGGCTGCTCTATCTGCCAGTGAAAAAGGGAAGGCCATCATTCGAATCGTATCTTGGTCCACATGACGGTCGTGGACAGTACTGCAGATCATCAGAAACTCCTGGAGATGGAGATGGGGTTCCTCAGTGGCAAGCCCGTGAAAATGCGGGAGCATCTGCAGGGTGTTCGGAGGGAACTTGAAATCCCCCACGATAGCAGGTACCACCACCCAATGATGCATCAGTGTAGATCCGGGATTGTGTAGTTCCCGCATCGTTCTCGGTGGTCCTCCTCCGGCGGCGGCTGCCGCTGCGGCAGCTGCTGCTGCGGCTGCTGCCTCTGCATCAGCGTCAGGAATGTCCTCAGGCTCGCTCGGCTCTTCTCTCTCTCTTCGGAGCCGCTCCATCTCTCTTCTCATCTCAATCATGAAAGCCCCCTGATCGCGTAACTGCTGCTGAACCGTCTCTAATGACGCGATCAGGGTGGAGTTGATCGCTCCCTGGTCTAAGACAAAATGTTCGGGCTGGCGATCGTCTGAACTGCCGGCTCCAGCCATAGTGACGTCTGCAAAATCAGATGAGCCCAACTCAGGTTCTGTTAAATCAATTCGTCTTTCCTCGGGCTCATGTCTCTCAGTAGGAAAAGAAAGGGGGTCGAGGGGGAACAGGGTGGAATCGAACTCGGGACCGGAGAGCGGGTCTCGACTCTCACGGACCAACCTAGATGATGGAGTAGACGCGCCTGAAAGCGGTGCAGCCAGAGGCTGCCTAAGAGATCGTCTACCCATCATCTTGATCTTGGCGAGTTTGGCGGATGAGATCTGGAGAAAATATGATTGCAAAGCAAACCCCTTGTTCACCAACTCAACACAATCTGAAGACCGTGAAAGCTCGGTCAATTTATCTTGTCAATTTTTATTTGGTGAACACACAAGATATCAGAGCGATTACGTGACCTGCTGGGATACCCGATACTCTCTCAACCGACTGTCCCGCACAGAAGAGTCGGTAATCAGTCGAGATCAGCACCGGAGGGCTTTACCTAGTGTTCGGGCCACTCTCTCGCACAATCAAACCAAACAATGAGGGGGTTGCTCTCCCCAAGATAAATTTTTAATGTGAGTGTCTTTTAGGGTCAATCGTATTATCCAGTCCCAATTTTTATTGTTTTTCTTTTTAATTTTTTTCAAAAATACATACAAGCGGCCTAACGGTTTTTCCGATTCTCCTGATGATTAATCCAAACACAGGGGGAGAAGACGAAAAAGCCGATGCGCGAGAAAATCAATGATGCATGCAGAGAAAGAAATGCGTACCTTGTCTCCAGCACTCTACATGCAAGTGATCCGCGCAGAAATTAAATACAGAATTAAACTACCTAAATGATGCAACGAGGAAAAACCGAGTCCTAGATGAGCAACTTCTATTTGATCGTGAAGAACAGTAGTTAGCCAACGGAATCGAGTCCGGAGTCCGATCTTGGGAGTCACTCGGTGCCCGCCACAACGGGTCCTGCCAACGCTGTATGTGACTCCTCACGGCACGTGGTCTCAAATCCAATTAAACTAACTTTTTCAGTGAATTTTATCAAGGTCCCATTACGTTCTATAGGAACAGATATTCTATTAAGTGTTGGGCCTTAAATATCTACGTCACAATCAACAGAAATTCCTAAATCTAGGAGCTCGAGAAAACCGCGTAAACACCGGAAAAGGCAGCTAGCTATCAAAACCACGATAAAAGCCGCGAAAATCCGAATGGGTCCCCCGAGCACACCGGTGCTCGGCGAAACAGACCCGCAACGTTACAAGAGTCCACAAGTGTTCAAGTCCGAAATTATTACAAAAAATTGTTCTCTCTCTCTCTCTAAATAGAAAATTTCTTCTTCTCTCTCTTTCTCCTGCGCGGGTCCTCTAAATAGTAAGCTCCAAGTAGTCCAAGCAGTACCTCGCACAAAAATCAAAGAGAGATGGTCAGAAAACAATAATAGTGTAGAGAGACAAAAATAGAAGAATGAAAACTGACTACAAAGCCGTGCTCCCCGGCAACGGCGCCATTCTGATCGCACGGAAATCACACAAGCAACTGAGGTAAAGGTATAAAAATAAGGTCGTTGCGACCTCAGTCACTACGCACGTGTCAATCAAGAAAATTGAACCACAGATAAAAAATAAAATCAATGAAATACAGAGACGTGGTCCTGCTATAGGATTAACCTGGTATAGCTCCCAGGGTCGAACACAAGGAGCACAGATTGGCTAAAATAGCCTACGATGTAGTCAAATTGAACTAAAACACAGAGAACAAATTTTTGTGGTTTTTTAATGGTTTTTGAAATTTTTTATGATTTTTAAACAATGAGAAAATGAAAGAATGTAAATACAAGGCAACTTCAACAATATATTACACACACCAAAAATGATGTAAAAATTAAGGAAAAATGGTTTTTATGTTTTAAATGTTTTTTACTGTTTTTGGTGAATTTTTGGAATTTTTCTAATGGGTAAATTATTTATTAAAAATCAAACAATGCAAAACAGGAGGGATACTGTCCAGCAAGGCTTAAGACCCAAAAATAAAATAATTTTGGATCCCAAAAAGCCCTAGAGGTAATTTTCCTATAATCTAGACAGAATAGGGAAAATTTAGGCACCCTAATTATTGTTTTTGGATTTTTAATTTATTTATTACAATTTTTATGAGTTTTTAGGGGTTTTTCAATTTTTAGGATTTTTAGGTGATGAAAAGTAGCCAAAATTGGCTAGAAAATCAAGCAACCAGTAAACAACAATATCTAATTTTTTTAGAATTTTTAGTGGAGTTTTTATATTTTTTTTGGTAATTTTAAAGTCAAACAGTGGCGAAAATATGGGTTTTTGAATTTTTAAAAATAATAAATGAAATCCAAAATGTCCCCAAAAATCATAGAAATTCCTACACCATGGCAGGAGCCATGTGTCAAAATTTCATTGGATTTGGAGGTCGTTTGATATTTTATTCAAAAAGAAAGGTGGGGCACTGTGCACAGGGACCTATGTGCAAATACCCAAAAGTTCTGGGGTCCTGGTGCAAAATACCCAAGAAGTCACGTGCCAAGCACGTGCCTGGGGCACACAGGGACCTAAATGTAATAAAAATAAGTTCCAAGGACTTATTGATAACTCGTATCAAAAGTCCAGGGGCTTATATGCAATTTACCCAAAAATAATTCGCACATGTTCAAAATCAATGCTCACAGGGGTATAAATGCAATTTCACAAAACATTTTATTCATTGAATAACATCCAGAACTACAAGGGGTTCTATGCAAATAACCCAACAAAACACGTGCCAAGGCACGTGGTTCTCTACTGGCAGGGGTATAATCGCAAATAAGATTAAGTCCGAGGTCCTTAATGCAAATAACCCACAAAATAAACAACGTGAATTAAAAATTACAGGACTAAAATGAAATACGACAAACAGAGGGGGCCCTATGATATTTACCCCTTTATTAATAGCCGACGGTCGGATAGGCGCCACGTGGTTGATCGAACGGTCTGGATGGCGGCGCCTCTTCTCTCTTCTCCTCTTCGGCTCTGATCAACGGTGGGGAGAGGTCCACGTGTATGATCGGACGTATGAAACGCTGGCACCTCTCTCCTCTGCTATCGATGGTCCAGATGCGATCCTCAAATGGATCAACGGTCGCTGCTCCTCCACAGATGAACGGTCACGATCAGATCTGGAGCAGAGGGTGCATCGGACGGCTCTGGAGGGTCCTCGAAGAACTGGTGGCCGGCGAACTTCGCCGGCCTCGTGAAGGTGTATCCGCCCTCCTCAGCTGCGCCTGAAGGTCGGAGAAGCTCCGCTGAACGATCCCGCAGCTGCTGGTGGTGGCCAAGAGCTCAACCGAGCCCTGAGGGGCTCCGGCGAGACCTGGCGGCTCGAAGCTCCTGGCTGAATGGCGAAGGGCCTCAGACGCCCTCGTTTCGACCTGCAAAGTAGGCAAGAAGCTTCGCGGGTCGAGGGCAAAATGCCTCGACCCAAGAAGGCGGGGTGAAAGTGGGAGGTGCGGCGTGGCGGAAGAGCTCCGGCGAAGCGACGGCGGTGGAGCTCGACTCCCGGATCCTGTGCGATCTGGGTTGTGCGAATGGGTGAAGAAGGTGCGTGGGGACACGGTGAAGGTGATGGAATAGTCGGAAGGTCGAGATGATAAGCGGAGTGATCGGAATCGAAGAAGTGCGTCGGAGATGGGATTTGGGCGTAATCGAAAATTGCTCTAAACTAAAGGAAACTACGGCTACCTGATGGATGCTGGAGACTGTGGTGGAGATGGGCTATCTCCTGGTCGTAGCTTCGAAGGGCGTCAAGGCCTGAAGCTCGGTGCTCAACGCCGGCGGCGGAGCAAGTACGGCGAGGTTACGCCGGATCGATGGTTTCGCTCCCTCGCCTCACTGCAACACGGGCTAACGCTCGCTGTCACTCAGGCGGAGCCAATGGAGGTCACGGGGAAGGAAGAGAAGGGCCAAAGATGCGGCGCGGAGGCGGCGGAGGTGATGGATATATAGTGTGACCGGGGCGATTAGGGTTGAGTGGTGACAGCTGTAGGAGGCGTGGATTCAATGGCGGAGGATCCGGCGAGGGAGAAGGATGATCGGCGAAGAATCCGGGCACGGGGGTTGAGTGGATGACAGCCTGGAGCGCGTGGGAAAAATCGGGGAAGAAGGCGCGGCACGCGACTTCCAGAAAAGGAAGGAGGTCGCGGGGGAGTTGACCGGGGTCAACATTCCCCCGTGGACCAGTCAGACACTGCCACGTGTACCTGATTTTGTTTATTTATTTTAGGGCAGAAATAGGCCGAATTAAATGAAACTCAAAACATGAAATATTTTTCTTTTATTTTTTTCTATTTTTTGGTGATTTTTAATTAATTTTTGGAAATAAAAATAGGTTAGCTCTATATATAGGTATTTGTACACTATATGGATTTTTATTTTTGATTTTTATTTGTTATTTTTAGGTGTTTTTATGCTAATTTTGTATTTTATTTATTTACAAGATAAAATATGGAATAAAAGAATATTTTTATTTGATTTTTATCACTTTTATACAAGGGTGAAATAAATGTTTGAATACATTTATATACATGGTATTAGTACAATGTATTTTTGTATTTTCAATTTTGTAATTTTTATTTGATTTTTGTTTTGTTTCTTTTTATTTATTTTATTTACAAATTATGTCATAAAATATTCACAAAAAGTTTAGAAAATAAATGAATTTATTTACAAGGTTAAATAAATGCAATGATGTGGTTTATACACATGGTGAAAAAGGGTATTTTTGAATTTTTGATTTTTATCTTTTTATTTTGTTTTTAATAGTATATACACACAATATAGACAAGGATATTTACAACATATTTTTGGGTGAGGAAAATATTTTATTTATTTACAGAAGTATACACACATGTGAGCCCCTATCTCCCTCTACTTTGGCTTTTATGCGGTCAGGCCCATGCTGAGCCCTCCCTTGGGTTAGGTTGCTCAATATTTATTCTAAATATTTCCCTCTTTTTCTTTTTGCTCTTTATTCTTTTATTTTGTGCACAAAAACATGCTAATTATAGGTTTTTACACAATGCATGCTTTTGGTAATTATTTGTATTTACACATATCTACATGTATTTGCAAAGGTTTTTGTAGCTAAAATAGAAGAATAAAGAGTGATGAATGGGTATTCATCAGCTCTCGACTTGAGTGGATCACTCGGTCCTTCCCATTTGCTTATGCAAGCAATCCAACTATAGTATAACAAGTTTATGTAGACAACTCTAATCATTACAACAAGTTGTTTACATGGACAACTCTAACCATACATGTGTTTCTGTGGACAAGCCAAATCATAACTACTAAATGATGACCGATGGATCACGAGAGACCAAGGGAGATAAATAACAAGTCGTTGCGACCTCAATCCCTCGCAAATCGATCAACAAGAAAAATCAATCACTCAAATAAGATAAAACAAGCAAGCACACAATAGAGCGATCTAGCTATAGGATTAACCTGGTATAGCTCCCAGGGTCGAACACAAGGAGCACAGATTGGCCTTGCGGCCTACGATGTAGTCAGAAATCCAAGAAAGTCTTTTTTATGGTTTTTATTTGTTTTTATAATTTTTTTTAGATTTTTTTAAATGATGAGAAAATGAGAGAAAAGGAAAACAAGGAAACTTCAACAATTTATTCAACACTCCAAAAATAATGCAAAAATTAAGGAAAAATGGTTTTTGTGTTTTAAATGTTTTTTACTGTTTTTGGTGAATTTTTGGAATTTTTCGAATGGGTAAATTATTTATTAAAAATCAAACAAAGCAGAAACACCAAGGTACTGTCCAGCAAGGTTAAAAACTCAAAAATAAAATATTTAAGAGTTTCAATCAACCTTGGAGGTAATTTTCCTGTAATCTATGAAGAATAAGGAAAATTTAGGCACCCTAATTATTGTTTTTGGATTTTTAATTTATTTATTATAATTTTTATGGGTTTTTAGGGGTTTTTCAATTTTTAAGGTTTTTAAAAGGTGGAAAGTCACCAAAAATGGCTGGAAAATCAAACAACCAGCAAACAACAAATCCTACTTTTTTTTAGAATTTTTAAAGGTGATTTTATATTTTTTTGGTAATTTTAAAGTCAAACAGTGGCAAAAAAGAGTGTTTTTGAATTTTTAAAAATAATAAATGAAATCAAAAATGTCCCCAAAAATCAAAGAAATTCCTACACCATGGCAGGAGCCATGTGTCAAAATCTCATTGGATTTGGAGGTCGTTTGATATTTTATTCAAAAATAAAGGTGGGGTACTGTGCACAGGGACCTAAGTGCAAATACCCAAAGATCTGGGGGCCTTGGTGCAAAATACCCAGCAACACACGTGCCAAGCACGTGCCTGGGGCACACAGGGACCTAAATGTAATAAAAATAAGTTCCAAGGACCTATTGATAACTCGTATCAAAAGTCCAGGGGCTTACATGCAATTTACCCAAAATAAAACGCACATGCGCATAATCAATGCTCACAGGGGTATATATGCAAATAAACAAAACTTTTCATTCAATGAATAACATCCAGAACTACAGGGCATACATCGCAAATAACCCAGAATAACACGTGACGACGCACGTGGTTCACTACAGGCGGGGGTATAAGTGCAAATAAAATAAAGAGCGAGGTCTTTAGTGCAAATATCCCAGAAAATAAACAACTTGAATTAAAAATTACAGGACTAAAAAGAAATTAACAAACTACGAGGGGGCCCTATGATATTTACCCCTTTATTAGCCGACGGTCGGATGTGCGCCACGTGGTGATCGAACGGTCTGGATGCGCGGCGCTTCTTCTCTCTTCTCCTCTTCGGCTCGATCGACGGTGGGGAGAGGCCCACGTGGATGATCTGACGTCTGAAACGCTGGCGCCTCTCTCCTCTGCGATCGATGGTCCAGATGCGCTCCTCGGGTGGATCGACGGCTGC
The DNA here is from genome assembly GCA_037367405.1 of Ottelia alismoides. Taxonomy (NCBI): domain Eukaryota; kingdom Viridiplantae; phylum Streptophyta; class Magnoliopsida; order Alismatales; family Hydrocharitaceae; genus Ottelia; species Ottelia alismoides. The sequence continues at coordinate 226,993 of JAZKJV010001545.1, forward strand.
TGCTCCTCAACAGATGGACGCTCACGATCAGAGCTGGAGCTGGAGCGTCATCGGACGGCTCTGGATGATGGAGGAAGAACTCGACGCCGGCGAACTTCGCCGACGTCCTGCGTGAACTCCGGTCCTCCTCAGCTGCGCCTGAAGGTCGGAGAAGGTCCGGCGTGAAGTTGCGCAGCTGCTGCGGGTGGCCAAGGGCCCAACCGAGCCCTGGAGGGGCTCCGGCGAGGCCTAGTGGCTCGAAGCTCCTGGCTGAACTGTGAAGGAGGCTCAGACACCCCCTTTGGACCTGCAAAGTGGTCAAGAAGCTTCGCGGGTCGAGGGCAAAGTGCCTCGACCCGGTTAGGTGGCGTGAAGATGATCGGTGCGGTGGGGCGGAAGAGCTCCGGCGAGGCGACGGCGGTGGAGCTCGACTCCCAGATCCTGTGCGATCTGGGTTGTGCGAATGGGTGAAGAAGGTGCGCGGGGATATGGCGAAGGTGAAGGTAGGGTCGGATGGTCGAGATGATACGCGAAGTGACCGAAATCGAAGATGTACGTCGGAGCTATGATTTGGGCGTAATCGGAAATTGGAAGAAACTAGAGGGATCTAAGGTTACCTGATGGATGCTGGAGACTGTGCTGGAGCGTGGCTATCTCCGGGTCGTAGCTTCGAAGGGCGTCAAGGCCTGAAGCTCGATGCTCAACGCCGGCGGCGGAGCAAGAACGGCGAAGATCGCCGGATCGATGGATACGCTTCCTCGCCTCACTGCAACAAGGGCACAGCTTGCTGTCACTCTTGCGGAGCCGATGGAGGTCACTGGGAAGGAAGAGAAGGGCCAAAGATGGGGCGCGGAGGCGGCGGAGGTGATGGTATATATGGTGACAGCGTCGACTAGGGTTGAGGGTGGACGGCTAAGGAAGGTGTTGATTCGATGGCGAAGGATCCGACGAGGGAGAGGGATGAACGGCGAAGAATCCGGGCGTGGGGTATGCGTGGGGGACAGCCTGGAGTCGCGTGGGAAAATCGGCGAAGGAGGCGCGGCACGCGTGGTCCAGAAAAGGAAGGAGGTCGCGGGGGAGTTGACCGGGGTCAACATTCCCCCGTGGACCAATTAGGAGCGGCCACGTGTGCCCGAATTTTGATTATTTATTTTAGGGTAGAAATAGGCCGAATTAAATAAAACTCAAAACATGAAATATTTTTCTTTTATTTTTTTCTATTTTTTGGTGATTTTTATTTAATTTTTGGAAATAAAAATAGGTTAGCTCTATATATAGGTATATGTACACTATATGGATTTTTATTTTTGATTTTTTTTTATTTGTTCTTTTTATGTATTTTATGCTCATTTTGTATTTTATTTATTTACAACATGAAATATGGAATAAAAGAATATTTTTATTTTATTTTTATCACTTATATACAAGGGTGAAATAAATGGTTGAATACATTTATATACATGGTATTTATACAATGTATTTTGGTATTTTTGATTTTTTTGCTTTTCATCTTTTTATTTTGTTTTTAATAGCTTTTACAAAATATATACAAAATATTTACAACATATTTTTGGGTGAGGAAAATATATAGTTTTATTTACAGAAGTATACACACATGAGCTCCTATCTCCCTCTACTTTGGCTTTTATGCGGTCAGGCCCATGCTGAGCCCTCCCTTGGGTTAGGTTGCTCAATATTTATTCTAAATATTTCCCTCTTTTTCTTTTTGCTCTTTATTCTTTTATTTTGTGCACAAAAACATGTTAATTATAGGTTTTTACACAATGCATGCTTCTGGTAATTATTGGTATTTACACATATCTACATGTATTTGCAAAGGTTTTTGTAGCTAAAATAATAGAATAAAGAGTGATGAATGGGTATTCATCACTAAAGTACAAGAATCCTATGGTTATCAAAATGTGTGGGTATGTATGAACGTATGTACATATATGTATGTAGAATGTAATGTGAGGTAAACAAAATGATAATGATCTTTCAAAGTTCGGAGCACACTCATAAGATGATCATTGGAACTTAAGAAAGCATATCGTATTGCATGCTAGAATGACTGTCAAGAACACTTCTTACAAAGTTGGGACCAAATATTGTGATCGGAAGTGAATTCCACATTTGAGAAAGAGTTACAAGAGTGTTTAAAATGAGTGTAGTTCTATTGAAGTTAAAGAGAATGGCTTTCTTTTATAATCACCTTAAGTGCAATTTTAAAAGTTATTGAACATTAGTAGTGGAGGGATTTGATGGTTAGATAAAGTAGATATTGCCATTCAAAATAAGTACCTACACCAAAAAGTTTTCCATTGAAAAATAAATTAGTTGAGAAAAGGATTAGCGGTTGATAAATAAATTAATCAATTAAAACTATCATCTTAGTGGTGACATCTCAATTTGACTGTTTAAATATGAATGGTCAACTAGAATAAAAATTAGCTAACTAAAATGTCAATTAGTCCATTGAAGTCAAGGATAGTTAACTGAACTAATTAGCTTCAAATGTGCTTAGCTTTGATGAAGCGTGAAGCACCCTATGGTAATTTATTGTTTTATCGTATTCAATTAAGAAACACCATTTAATTAATTATTCAGTTAAAGAAAGCAGTCAGATTTTTATTTTGCATGGGCAAACTCAAGGTCGAACTCAAGGAGGCCACTGTCTCCTTAGATCGGTTAATAGGTGATCTAGAAACTAGATTTCATAGAGGTATTTTCGTAAATTTTGTATGCAGTTAATAATGACATGTAATTTCAGGAAAGTTTAGGGACTAAGATGTAATTTTCAATCAAACAAAGTCCAAAAATCTTATAACTTGGCCAAAATATGAAATATGATGAAATGAATGCACTATAATTTTTTGGAATTTTAGGATGCAAAATGAATTTATTCTGAATTAAATATGCATGCAGTACGATTTTTCACAAATTAATTATAATAAATAGTATACCTAATAATTTCTCGAAAAAAAATATTCTAGATGAGTCTAATCAAGATGTATCTAAGAAAATTAATAGATTGAAAAATAATGGGTCTATCACAAACGTGGAAATCCCTAGGTTAATTTTGTCGAATTATAGTCAGAAATTCTAGGAATCGTAAAAAGTGCTCACATCGAGAAATGATATGGAGAATCAAAGTCTCAATACGATCAAATTTATTTATTTTACTTGGACAAGTCCCAAGATCGAACTCAAGGAGATACTATAAGGGTTTAGAATTAACATCTAAGAAATTAGGTTTTCAGAGAGAAGAATATTTTCGGTATTTTTATCTTTTTTTAGTTTTTTTATGTATTTTTATATAAAGAGATGTAATTAATTACGAAAAGAAAATATGATGCATGCATTTTACAAAATAAATTTTTTATGGAAGAAAATATTTCTATGCTATGTGGTGAGGAAGAAATAAAATAAAACATTTTTATTGAATTTTAAATAAAGAATGAATGCTAGGATATGATGCAAGGTAATAATGCAGGATGAGGAGCGAAGCAGAGCAACACACCAAGAAAATCACTCAATTAATGTATAGCATAGATGCTAATGATTGATCAAAAGAATATTTTTTCAATTAATATCCAGAATATTCTCAAATAAATTCCCCAAATTTCACGATGTATTTAACAAGAATAAATTGATGAATTTAAATAGTTGTGCTCAATGTAAGAAATAAACTCCTCCGATACCTTTATGTCCAAAAATGTCTCCAAACACAAATCACATTGTTTTAGAAGAAAGACAATGAAATATGGATCAAAACTACGTAAAATACGTTAAAATTTGAGTCCAGATGCTTAAGATACAAGTATTTGAAGTTCAGGGGCATAAATACGAAAAATAGAGAGAATGTTCACAAAGTGATCCTTTGTAGGTACTTGGATGTAATATTGGAAAGTCGACATTCTCCTTTTGTAATTTACCTCATGAGGAGGTACGAGGGTGGAGATGTAAAATTCCTAAAGTTATGCACACATCACACGTTACAAAGATCTTCTGGTTATTTCCAAAACCTCGAGGGGGACGATCACAAATTTTCCATGACTGCACACATGGAATACTGGTTCAGCAGGGGCTCAATCCTAACCTCCACGTGGCAAGTTATAGCGCCTCGTTCCACCCGAAGCCCGAGGCTCGGTTGTGCCGAAGCACAAAGTTCGATAGGTAGCGTGGGGGACTCGGGTGAGACCGATAGAGCTTCATCAACGGCTACGAATTGGGTGAATCTCGATGGTAGTGATGGCATGTGTTCTTTATCCGAGGGCCGCCGGTGCTTGGACCTGGGGCTTCACCTAATGGCCCGTTTGGTAGGAGAATAAGGGCACGTTCGGTAGGAGAATAAGCAGGAATAAGGATGGGGAATAAGGGAAATAAAGGTCTATTATCTGTTCGGCTGGAGGATAAGAATAAGGAGAATAAGGTGAAATAAAGGTAGGTAAAGTGGGATAAAGATAGGAATAAGTAGGGACGCAAACGGATGCGGTTATATTCGTATTCGTTCGTATCCGTATTCGTTTTAAAGAGGATATGGATCTTGTTTTCCTAAAACAGGCGAATACGAATACGAATACGAATATTGGAAACGAATTTTTTACGGATACGAATACGAATACGAATCTTGAGTTAACGAATGCGAATACGAATACGAATACGAAAAAACAAACGAATCCGAATACGAATACGAATATTCGTATTGTATTTTTAATAATTTAAAATAACATTAGGGTTTACATCCCCCACCCCCCATTACCCCCGATGTCCCCAACCCCCGTGCGCCCTATGCCTCCCCCATGCGCCCTACGCCCCCTACACCCTCTGCCTCCTCTGCTACCCTCGACTTCCACATCGCCCTCGGCCTCCCCCTGCCGCCCCGCCTCCCCTGCGCCCTACACCTCCCCTTGCCACACTGGCTCCCCCCGCTGCCCTCCGCCTCCCTGTGCCCTTCGCCCATGCGCCCTCCGCCTCCCCATGTCGCCCAACCTCCTCCTGCGGCCCTCCGCCTCCTCGCGCCCTCCGCCTTTCCTGCCGACCTCCACCTCTCCCTGACCTCCCCCCGCGCCCTACACCTCCCCCTGCCACCACACCTCCCCGCGTGCCCTTCGCCCATGCGCCCTTCACCTCCTTCTACTGCCCCGCCTCCCCCTGTGGCCCTCCGCCTCCTCGCGCCCTCCGCATCCTCCACCTCTTCCTGCCGACCTTCGGCCCCCACCCAACATCCCTTGCAACTGCAACCAACCTACCTCGTCCTCCCTCGTAGCCGCAACAACCCTCCCTCACCTCCCTCATTCTCCCTCGCAGCCACAGAAGGCAGGCGTCTCCCTCGCCCTCCCTCGCAGTTATAGCTGATCTGGTATAACATCTTAATCTCAAATGTTCATTTCATTCTACCATATTATTATATGATTGCACAAGAGGATCTCTTATATTGTGGCATATAATGTAGATATTATACACCATATGCTGCTTGTTTGAAACATGGAATGCGGTTAAACAAGAAATGGAAATTATGCAGAAGTGGTCACCAAATAATCTAGGTACTTTTTTATTTATAATTTAATATTCATGTTAAAGTTAACATTCGTTTGTATATTCGTATTCGTTCGTAAAATATTCGTTTCGTATTCGTATTCGTATTTTGTGGATATGGATCTTGATTTTTGACATTCGTGTAACATTCGTATTCGTATTCGTATTCGTAAAATAATATGGATATGGTTATGGTCTGACTTGAATTCGCATTCGTATTCGTTCATTTGCATCCCTAGGAATAAGAGTGAAATAAGATGAAATAATGGGAAATAGTCGTACCACGGGGAAGCGTATTGGGGGCTTATTCCCCTTATTCCATTCCTCCTTATACCCCAAATGAACAGGGGCACTCTTCTTAAATCCGTCGACTGCATTGATGAAAGGCCAGTTTGAACAGTTTGGAACACGTGACTTCTTGATCTAAGGGTTACTGTGTGTTGGCTTGGACCCGGGAGGACACCTGGAGCGTGGCTGCTTCGTTTGATGAGGCAATGTTGTTCTGACCTTGGCTTCGTGGAGAATGGTGAGCAGATGTGGCTCCGATGGTTGGAAGTAGAGCGGAGCTGCGTCGAGGAAACGTTGCGGAGGAGATAGAAGAGGAAGGCATAGGGACGAGAGATGGAGATGGATTCTAAGCTGGTTATCGGAGTGCTGATGAAGAAGGTGGATCTATGATAAAAGAGGCGAAGGAGAGAAGGAAGAAAGAAGAGGATGCACGAAGACAGTGATGATTGGGTTTTTCGCCTGTAGGTGGAGGAGGGCTTCTTGACTCCTGGTCTTTCACTCAGGATGTGGTGATGGCTGGTCTCAGTTGTTTATAGTAAACAACGTAGCAAGGTCTTTCAGACATGGGATCCCGCCTAAGATTGGTCGTCACTGAAGGATATCAAGGGTTGTTATCACCAGCCCTTGTCATGTCTCTCATTCTCTCTATCTCTCTTGATCGGAGATAAAGACAGTGGCGGATGTCGATTATGAGAGCTGGCAGTAGGTTTTACTTGAGGAAGAGGGATGATGATAGATCAGATGGAAAATTGAAGGAGTCATCAGGAGGTTACAGGAGATGAGGTTGGGTGGTTATGAAGGATATGGAATTATCCTCAAGCGCATCACGGAAGCGTGATCATCGTATCGGATACGACGAGGAACGACTAGTCGTACTAGTTATTCGGTGCAGCGGAATTTAAAAAATTTTATTCGATGAAACCACATGATCCGAGAACCATTCTCAGATCGTTTCATCTATAACCACAACAAGTATAATGCAATACCTCTTGAAGCGTGGTTGATCAAGTCTCTAAAGAAAGAGACCTCCTGTCTCAAGTCCGATCGTCGGCGAGACCGCTTGCGAGCGCGGGGATGAACCGCGTTGTCCTCGCAATCCAAGAAGTTGATCCAAGTGTGGTTGCTCCTGATCTCGTCGCACGAGATCAAACGTCTCCTTCGTGAGAGGAACTCTCCAAGAAGACGGAGAACCGAAGAACGTCGAAGCGGCGGCACAGTGGCGAAGGCGACGACGGTTCTCTCCTCTAGGGTTTGGTGGTCGGCCACCAATTAGAGGGAGAGAGGACTGACGTGTGTAGAGAAGAAAGAGAGAGAGAGAGAGAGAGAGCTCCAATTTTTTCAAGTCCTTAGAGAGCATAGAATGCCTCTCTATTTATAGGGTTTTGGGATCCATGGATCTCAATCCATGGGACACATAAAATCAATGGATGAGATTGATTTGTGTCAATCCAATGGCCAAGATTGTTGTTGTCAAAAGCAACAAATTTAGGTTAAAATATATTTGAAAAAATCAAATATAATTTAGTCCTAAATCAACCCAACAAATAAGGAGAGAATGTGCATGGAGATTTCATCTCCATGCACCTTCTATGTTGGACGGCCACCCATTCCATATAGGAATGGTGTGCCGCCCACTATGGGAGTCCAAGGAGGCAATCTCATGGATTCCCATGAGATTGCATATCTCCTTGATTTTTCTCTCTTATTTATTTGCAACAAATTTGTTGAATTTTATTCTTCAAAAATAATTCACAATTATATTTGAGAATATTGCATTCTTGCCATGGAAAAAATTGTGAATCATATTCACAACCCAAAACAACATATAATTCATATTGTTAATTAATTACACAATGTGTATCCAATACACATAATAATTAATCAACACATATAAATTATAATTAGCTTTCTCTAATACATTATAAATCACATTTATAATATATTATGAATAATTGGATATTTCTATCCACATTATTCTTATCCACATTAATTAAATCACATTTAATTAAATTGGATAATTTCTTCACACATCAAGATGATTAAATCACATTTAATCATTATTTCTTCATTGCTTAGATATTATGGAATTATTCTTGAACCCTTCAAGAATAATGCAATCTCTCCGCAGATACTTGGAGATAAGGACAGGGCGATTGTACTGTTCCACGTATAGTGACATGGATATTGAGATCATATCTCAAATCCAGATCGCGGGCCTCCCATAGATGCTTGATTAAATCAAGACCGCAAATCTAATCTTCTCATTGTATCTGAATCACATTCAGATCAATGTCCAACACTTGAACCAAGATCAGATCACTTCTCTACTGAGAGGAGTCACTAAAATCCAGACTCGTTTCATCACTCCCTAGGAATGGAAGCGTCATGGTTATACAATCGTTTATGATCAAATCACCCTCAGGTATTCCCAATACCTGTACATCCTGCATACTAGAAGACTCAGACTAAACCCGAAGTATCGGATCAACTTTATATTGTCTACTTCATGGTTTTATCAGTAAGTTTCTCATTCGATCATTGGGAGTTGGTATCGATCATACACTTTCCAAAAGTGTATATCATACCTAGGTCTTGATCATATACTAAAAGTATATATCAAACCTTCAAATTCAGTCAAGCTTCCAAAGCGAGACGACCATGCGCATGGAATTTGATTCTTCCCAATATCTCATGAGTGAGCTCATGTCTTCCGGTTCAGTAACTGAACCTGTATGATCCCTTTGAGAGATCGTATTACTTACATGCCCTTATATGCACACCAGCGCGCCGGTGTATAGACCTTGATTAGGTCATCAACCTATTGGTCTGCCAAATGTACACACTCAGACATATAGTAACACATCTGTCTCCGGTCAGAGGATGTGTGCCTATATCATGACAGCATATGATATAGGACTTTGGTTATCTCGATCTCGTTAAGTCAACTCTTTGACCTAACTAATCTGACACCTCCGAATCTCTATTCCTATGCAGAGGACCTGCATCAAGAGGTCGGTCAGATATCAGCCTTCAGAGATAGGATTGCCATCTCCTACTCAGGCTGGAGATCATCTCTTAATAATCATTTGACGGTGCTTGATGAGTCCTCAATCTAACTCTTTAGATATTCATCCAAGCACCAGCCTCTATGATTCAATAGTTGAATCAACAGCTGTATGATTATTAAGATGGCCATGGTACATAACCCTAATTGTACTAAGGGACCTATTATACAAATTATTCATTCTTCATTTCAGATCAGGGAATGATATGTGCAATAACATTTATTGCATAATGGCTCGCCGTGGGCTCGCATTTCCAACAATCTCCCACTAGCCCAAAGAGCCATTAATGGGCTAATCATTTAAACTCACATTCATGTGACAATCATAGGCTATTTAGAAAATAGCTAGGTAAGCTGATCAGTCACTCTGTTCCCGCGAGACTATGCCAAGTCCTTTTACGGCACTTGCATATCCCCAGTAACAGTGCTCGCATCCAATGCGAATGTTGCATCTTATGCAACTAATACTCAATCTTGTTAGTTATAGTGTCCTTGACACTACAGCTTAACACTTATCATAACCAGTATTTCCATAATCCTTATAAGAATATCCTTATTTCTGGAGATCTCTATCTCCTAAGGTATCTTTAGTTAAGACCTTTCACTATCTATAAAGTCTTAAACTTTTGAAGATAAGACTTTGAGATCACTATCTCAAAAATCTTGTCATCTATGAAGATTTTGTTATTACTGCAATCGAGTGTTTTATTCCCATAGTAGGACTAGTAACAGTTTACTACTCCCACTGCATGGCAGCCATCTGGCTTTTGTACACATCTAGCATATACCCGGCTTCTCAGAACTGATGCCCAAAGGCAAGTAGTTCTAGCATTCACTTCTTCAACTCTTTGAGGTGCTATTCCTTTAGATAGGTCAGTACCATATCTTAAGGGATGGAAGCCATTACTGGAATTTTCCATAAAATGGAATATGTCCAAGATGTACTATAAATGTGACAGTCCCATTATCCTCTTCTCTTTGCTTCCGAACTATTTCAGAACTAAGATCTGAGAGGCATCTTTGAAATCATATTTCAAGTTATGGAACAACTAGATTATAAAACACTTATTATTATCCTTATATCATTTTTAAATGATTAGGATATCATCTACATTTAGCACGATGAACACAAAAGCACTCCCACTAAGCTTCATATGGTTCATCAAGATTCTATCTGAAATCATAACATTTATAATTTCATCAAATCTTATGATCCAACTTCAAGAAGCTTATTTGAGTCCATAGATGGATTCCTTAGCTTGCACACCTTGCTTTCCTCAACCATGAAGCCCTGGGGCTACTTCATATGAATATCCTCAAAGAGGCATTCGTAGAGGAATGCAATATTGACTTACATCTTGAAGATGCAATAGTCAAGTTATGTAGCTAAGGTTAGCAATATTCTGATGGTTTTAAGCATGGTCACCGAAGAGCAAGTCTCATTGCAAGCAATGTCTTCTCTTCCAGTGTGTAGCTTATGGCTACGAACCGTGCTTTGAAGGTCTCTACCTTCTCATCAGGTTCCCTTTCTCTTGAAGATCCATTTACACCTTTACAGGTCTTACCCATATAGGTGGATCCTCGAGGGTCCATATACAACACTTGTATATGAAGTCTACATTAGACTTTTATTGCTATCCATCTATCCATGCTATGATCTTCAGAAGCTTCATCACATGAAGTTCGATCATTGTCAGATTTCTCTAACACATGGAATCCATCCTCAAACTCATTTGAAGAGGTATTAATGTTCATCTTTAATTGTCCTTTTAGTTTCCAATTTCAGGAGTCTCATTATAAATGAGTTCCTACACTTCATTTTCATCTTGATTCTCAAGAGTCTCAACCTCTAAGAATCACATTCTCGGAGATGAGATATTTTAAGAATCTCAAGGTCATAAAGTAGGTATCCAATACCATCCTTTATTTTCCTAATGAAGCAGCACTCTCAATTGCTAGATTCCAACATACATGGAACCTTATTAAGGATATACATTGTAGTCTCTACTACACATATATACCTGGAAACTAAGGGATAATTATGCTAAAATTCAACATTGATAAGATCATGTCACACATGATCCAATTGTATCTACCTATAACTCTTGAGTTAAGGTGTGTTAGGAGGATTGAGATAGAAATGATATTCATATCTCTATAAGGTATTCTTTGAATTCATCTAACAGGTACAAGCTACCTAGATTAGATCAAATTCATTTTATCTTCCTTCAAACTTTGGTTCTAAACCAAAATTATGAAATCTTTGAACATTTCAAAGGTTTCATTAGGTGAAGAGAAGAAATCTCATATCATACATAATCATCGATAGATATCACATATCCATAATGTTTACTATGATATAGATGATCCGTATACATCAATATGTATGAGATCCTGAATACCTTGGCATCTTACACCATTCCCGAAGAAGGGTGTATTGGACAATATTCATAAGTATGTAAGTTTTGAAATTTTAGACATTCTAAAGTTTCATCTCTTACTATTCTATTGATCAAATCAACAGACAAATGTCCAAGTCTTGATGCTAGATCATTGTCAAATGATCTTCATCCTCCTATTGATCTTGAGGTTTAATTTCAGTATTTAGAAATGTTAATGAACCATTCATTAATTTTCTAATTTAGTGGAGTCCACTAGATTTTAGATTACTTTCTGAAATATCTTCATCATAACTCTTTATGATAGGTCCATTCCAGAATTCATATTTATTTCCAACATTTAGAAACAAACAATGAGTGTATTCTAATGTCTAGGTCATAGAGACATTCTCTAAGACTAAGGGCTCTCCCACTGAAATTAACAAGTCTATTAATCCAACAGAGATTGTTGCAACAATTGCATCAATATTCATGTGGACAACTATAAACCTTTAAGACCAAATTTTCCAGTCTTCTAAAACATATGCAACCCATTGCAAATGTCATCAGAAGATTGAGATACAATTATTTGACTTTATCTTGTTCAATAAGTAAGTCAATATCAATGATTTATGTAGATTATTCTGATGCTCCATCCGAGTCCTTTTCTAAGGATTCTAGACAGACTTGATAGTCATACTATCAACACATCAACTTATTGCAGTATTGGCACTCATCCAACTCTTTGGATGTCATATGGAAGTCACAGAAGTCCAGTCAACTCTTTGACTTTCCTTCTTTCTTGGGTCCAACCCATGCTTCCATTGCGCTCCCTTTATCTATAAGCAACCATTGCTTAAGACTAAGGATCTCTTACAATAAATTCAAAAAGAATTCAAAATAAGAGTATTTCAACATTTATTTATGCTTCATTAGATTCACACAATATGAATACTATGAAGCTTCATGAATGACTAGAGTATAGACAGTAGAGTAATGACACTCATCATCTACATCCATCTAAACTCATAAAACATAGGTTCAGGTAGGTACTCAAACAATTTGAATACATCATCTCTTTATAGAGCTACCATTCTACATGATGTAGAAAACCTTGTCACTCATGATTAAATGTCAAGAGCACATATGTATGCCAGAAAATAATCATTGATTTTATAAGGATTATATGACAATTATGATCATCATCAACATGTCACTTCCAAAGTACATTTGATGATACCAAGACTATAGAGACATACAAACCCTAGGGTTGTAGTCCTATCATCTATTTAATTGTCATTTCTCAATATTATGAGGAAATTTGCACATTGCAACCACATACATTATGTGTTCAATTGCAAGTACAATATCTGGATCATGAGTCCAATCCATGATATTCTACTGATTATTATTGAGTATATCATTGAGTGGGTTTTTAATGAAGGATTATCTGAAATAAGAAATTTGCATAAATTTATATAAATATATATATATACACTTTTTACTTTGATTTAGGAATTTTTATATCAAAGTTGTCTTGCCATGTCAACACTGAAAGTTCATTCCCTTAATCACTTTCAATGTAAGAGATATACTTACCATTATATCTCAAGCAAGATCTGGGATCTCCTTCCTTATCTTTGTTGCATCCCAATAATATGAGAACCTACACCTCGGATAAAAATAAGCGGGAACACATTCCGCCTTGCAAGTCCAACTTGCATCTCCCAATTCGGTCTTTAACACCCGGGCCCACCACCCCTAAGGCGATGTTGACCCGTCATTAATTGAACCAACCGTCAACAGGAATACAACTCGCTATGCGCAATCCAATATCGCCCCAATAATATGAGGACCCGATATTGGGGTCACTACGCATACATCCTTACTCTTTCGAGAAGCGACGAGCCCGATCCAGATGCGCTTGCATACAGGAGCTGTCACTTCGGACAGGCGTCTCCCACATGCAATCCCTGGCGACGGAACCCTCCGCCTTGACGGGAGACCATGGATGTCACTTATGTGATCCTCCACCTCATATTCAAATTTTAATTAATTATCGTGAATCACATTCACATAATTAATTCTTCCAAGGGAATTATTAGCTCTAATCATATTAGAGTATTTCAATTGGACATAATTAATTTAATCATATTAAATTAATTATCAATCCAATTCAATCAATCAAACTTGATTATTTTACTTGAATACATATATGGTAATATCTCAAAATACGTATTAATTAGAATTTTAATAATTAGAAAAATACATCTTAATCCCTCGGACATTATCCCGGCCCTACCCGCTGTCATGGCCAGTACCGACGAGAGTGGGACGGACCACATACGTTGCAACCCGCAACCCCAATGCTCTCCGACTAGGCACCATATCCGCCTCGGGAAAGGATAATGCCAAATTGATTAATTTGTACTTGAGATGATCATCGGTTCTTCAACCGAAATTGTACCATATAGTAATAATCAAAACATTTTTGATTATAAGGAAACTTGCTAGACAAATTCCCAAATCCTATTCAAGCATCAAGTTTGAAAGATTGTGGTTTCCAATTATGATTTAGATCACATCTTAATCAATTATTGGTTAAGGCAATGTCATTTAAGGAAATAATTATCATCAAATATTTCACAAATATTTATGCACAATTATTCTAGGAAATTAAACAAATTAATTTCACTAAATGATTAAATCACAATCACCAATCAAACATTAAGTTTGATGAATGTGTTTCCAATTAAGATTTAGATCAAATCTAATCAATTAATTGGATGAGGCCAAGTCAATTATGTAAATAATCATCTTCAAATATTTCATAAATATTTTTCATGATTATTTCACGAAATTAACAATTAATTTCACTAATTGACAATCACTTGGTTCTTGATTAGGACTGTAATTTCAGCAGTGACCCCTTCTTACTAAAATTAGCATATCTCAATCATATTAAATCCAAATTAGACAAAATCAATTTTCATATATTGCTAATTTGATTTAGGACAGAATCCAAGTGATTTTACACGCATTTCGAGGCAAGTCTAAACAGTAATTAACATTTTAATCACGTTCAGATCTACAGTTCCCGCAACAGTGCATACATCTTCATTAAAACAACCATATCTAGAGCATACGAAATCCGATTTACGTAAACTCAGATCCTATGGTTTCCTTATTTAATGGGTAACAAAATACAAGTATTAAATTCGTGTTTAAACAATTTAAACAGTGCCGAATTTATTTACTAAACAGATCTGCGAAATCAAATGCGATAAAAACTTTCGCGACCTTAACGAACCCAAGTCGTCCTCGGTTTTTCGAATCATATTCGAAACCGTCGACCTAAGTCTCTGATACCACTTGAAGGATATGGAATTATCCTTAAGCGCATCACGGAAGCGTGATCGTCGTATCGGATACGACGAGGAACGACTAGTCGTACTAGTTGTTCGGTGCAGCGGAATTTAAAAAACTTTATTCGATGAAACCACATGATTCGAGAACCATTCTCAGATCGTTTCATCTATAACCACAACAAGTATAATGCAATACCTCTTGAAGCGTGGTTGATCAAGTCTCTAAAGAAAGAGACCTCCTGTCTCAAGTCCGATCGTCGGCGAGACCGCTTGCGAGCGCGGGGATGAACCGCGTTGTCCTCGCAATCCAAGAAGTTGATCCAAGCGTGGTTGCTCCTGATCTCGTCGCACGAGATCAAACGTCTCCTTCGTGAGAGGAACTCTCCAAGAAGACGGAGAACCGAAGAACGTCGAAGCGGCGGCACGGTGGCGAAGGCGACGACGGTTCTCTCCTCTAGGGTTTGGTGGTCGGCCACCAATTAGAGGGAGAGAGGGCTGACGTGTGTAGAGAAGAAAGAGAGAGAGAGAGCTCCAATTTTTGCAAGTCCTTAGAGAGCATAGAATGCCTCTCTATTTATAGGATTTTGGGATCCATGGATCTCAATCCATGGGACACATAAAATCAATGGATGAGATTGATTTGTGTCAATCCAATGGCCAAGATTGTTGTTGTCAAAAGCAACAAATTTAGGTTAAAATATATTTGAAAAAATCAAATATAATTTAGTCATAAATCAACCCAACAAATAAAGAGAGAATGTGCATGGAGATTTCATCTCCATGCACCTTCCATGTTGGACGGCCACCCATTCCATATAGGAATGGTGTGCCGCCCACTATGGGAGTCCAAGGAGGCAATCTCATGGATTCCCATGAGATTGCATATCTCCTTGATTTTTCTCTCTTATTTATTTGCAACAAATTTGTTGGATTTTATTCTTCAAAAATAATTCACAATTATATTTGAGAATATTGCATTCTTGCCATGGAAAAAATTGTGAATCATATTCACAACCCAAAACAACATATAATTCATATTGTTAATTAATTACACAATGTGTATCCAATACACATAATAATTAATCAACACATATAAATTATAATTAGCTTTCTCTAATACATTATAAATCACATTTATAATATATTATGAATAATTGGATATTTCTATCCACATTATTCTTATCCACATTAATTAAATCACATTTAATTAAATTGGATAATTTCTTCACACATCAAGATGATTAAATCACATTTAATCATTATTTCTTCATTGCTTAGATCTTATGGAATTATTCTTGAACCCTTCAAGAATAATGCAATCTCTCCGCAGATACTTGGAGATAAGGACAGGGCGATTGTGTTGTTCCACGTATAGTGACATGGATATTGAGATCATATCTCAAATCCAGATCGCGGGCCTCCCATAGATGCTTGATTAAATCAAGACCGTAAATCTAATCTTCTCATTGTATCTGAATCACATTCAGATCAATGTCCAACACTTGAACCAAGATCAGATCACTTCTCTACTGAGAGGAGTCACTAAAATCCAGACCCGTTTCATCACTCCCTAGGAATGGAAGCGTCATGGTTATACAATCGTTTATGATCAAATCACCCTCAGGTATTCCCAATACCTGTACATCCTGCGTACTGGAAGACTCAGACTAAACCCGAAGTATCGGATCAACTTTATACTGTCTACTTCATGGTTTTATCAGTAAGTTTCTCATTCGATCATTGGGAGTTGGTATCGATCATACACTTTCCAAAAGTGTATATCATACCTAGGTCTTGATCATATACTAAAAGTATATATCAAACCTTCAAATTCAGTCAAGCTTCCAAAGAGAGACGACCATGCGCATGGAATTTGATTCTTCCCAATATCTCATGAGTGAGCTCATGTCTTCCGGTTCAGTAACTGAACCTGTATGATCCCTTTGAGAGATCGTATTACTCACATGCCCTTATATGCACACCAGCGCGCCGGTGTATAGACCTTGATTAGGTCATCAACCTATTGGTCTGCCAAATGTACACACTCAGACATATAGTAACACATCTGTCTCCGGTCAGAGGATGTGCTGTCTACTTCATGGTTTTATCAGTAAGTTTCTCATTCGATCATTGGGAGTTGGTATCGATCATACACTTTCCAAAAGTGTATATCATACCTAGGTCTTGATCATATACTAAAAGTATATATCAAACCTTCAAATTCAGTCAAGCTTCCAAAGCGAGACGACCATGCGCATGGAATTTGATTCTTCCCAATATCTCATGAGTGAGCTCATGTCTTCCGGATCAGTAACTGAACATGTATGATCCCTTTGAGAGATCGTATTACTCACATGCCCTTATATGCACACCAGCGCGCCGGTGTATAGACCTTGATTAGGTCATCAACCTATTGGTCTGCCAAATGTACACACTCAGACATATAGTAACACATCTGTCTCCGGTCAGAGGATGTGTGCCTATATCATGACAGCATATGATATAGGACTTTGGTTATCTCGATCTCGTTAAGTCAACTCTTTGACCTAACTAATCTGACACCTCCGAATCTCTATTCCTATGCAGAGGACCTGCATCAAGAGGTCGGTCAGATATCAGCCTTCAGAGATAGGATTGCCATCTCCTACTCAGGCTGGAGATCATCTCTTAATAATCATTTGACGGTGCTTGATGAGTCCTCAATCTAACTCTTTAGATATTCATCCAAGCACCAGCCTCTATGATTCAATAGTTGAATCAACAACTGTATGATTATTAAGATGGCCATGGTACATAACCCTAATTGTACTAAGGGACCTATTATACAAATTATTCATTCTTCATTTCAGATCAGGGAATGATATGTGCAATAACATTTATTGCATAATGGCTCGCCGTGGGCTCGCATTTCCAACAGGTTACTGGAGGTTACGAAGGGGTTAGGTGAATTCAGTATGTGGGAGGCAGTAAGGTTATCGGGCAGCCGACTCTTGCGGTTGTTGGGCAAAGAAAGGGGAAGTGAATGAGGAAATCAGTTTCTGGAGATTAGGGATAGGGGGTCAACGGTGATGGAGGAAGTGGTTAGAGTGACAAGATGAGATCGGTTTGACGCCATATGTTGGGGATGTTTGCGGTGGCACAAGGAGGATGAAAGATCAATGGAGGGGCGGAGGTGATGATGGTCGTTGGATCATGATTAAGGGTGCAAAAGGACAAAGGAGGTTTGACTAGACTATGGTGTGTTCGACTAGGAGCCAGGTGGCTCCAACCATGGTTTGACACGTGGTCGTTGACCGGAACATTGACTATGCATGAAAATTGCAAAGAAAATAGGTTAAAAAACATCAAATGACCATGGATGCAAAAATGGCCAATATGAAAATTATACGTCTAAATGTGATATACCATGTACATGAAGGACTCAAATGCAAACAAAATGTTGAATGCAAGATATGCAAATTTTGGTTGATATTTTAAGTATATAAGATGCCAATGTTGGTTTTACGATTTTTATTTGATTTTCTGATGATAAATAAATGCATATGAAAAAAACTACATGATGTGAAATAATGCAAGGAACACAAATGTAATTTTTTGTAATTTTTATGATTTAAAAATAAGTCACAAAAATTAAGGAATGGATTATATACAAGTGATTTGAGTGAGTAAGCTCAAATCAGAATTAAATTTTTTTATTACTTTTCTAATTTTTGGAATTTAATTTTTATGAAATTTATAAAAAAAATGAATAAATAAAAAAGAAAAAAGAAAATAATAAAATGAGTGAAATATGCACATGAAGTGATGGGTCAAAATCAATAAAAATGTGCAATGTGCAGTTAGGTCCCAAAACCCAATTTACACATACGGAATCTGATTCTTTTGAATTCGATCTTATTTTTTAGATATTTGAACCCACATTAATTTAAAAAGTTATTCAATTCATTTGGACATTGTATAAGAGAGACATTAATGTTTTCGTCTGTATGTCTTGATTAGGGTTTGAGATTATTTTGAATCTGTACAAGTTAGCGATTTTTTTAGGATTTTTCATGTATTAAGGTTAGTGATATGTACAATGGAATTGGTTTCATGTTAATTGGAGTTAGCGTGAATTAATTAAAATACACAAAGTTAGGTGAAAATATGAAGATGAATATGAATTCACAAATAAATACTAATTTATGAAAATTAATTATGAGTGCATGAAAACAAATTTTATAAAATTAATGAGTGAATGATCCTAAATTCTCTGGGTGAAGCTCTATTTTCAGCTAATTAGAGTGATGAATCACAGCTTCATCAAACCCCTATACTTTAACCTTGCTTGTCCTCGAACAACTAACGAAATGAAGAGTTGAAATGAGATTGAGTTCGATGCCAAGATCATGAGAAAAAGGTGAAAATGGAGCTAGAGTTGACATTTGGTTTAATAGTTTGGCAGAACTCCTATGCGAATTAGGTTTTTAAGAATCAACAACCTCCAAGTTCTACATATCATTGTAACAGTTTCAGCTCAGAAGTCATCTTAGATCAATCCTCCTCCCAAAGCACACCCCATGGACATTGAACAACTATCTCATGTGTGTGAAATGTGTTAGCTCTTCCCATCAAGAATGTCGGACTACCATGTAAACCTCTCCTCCAATAACTCGTCCTCGAGGAGTTAGGTATCTACTTCTAAGTTTGTGTACCTGTTGTATCCACAATTGAAGGTGTGAGAAGATAGAAGAATAAGAAGAGAAGTGGAGTGTGGCTAGTGTAGCCACATCTCCAAGTGAAGCCGGTCAGTTTAGCCAAGTCTCCACAAAGATGTGTAGGTTCTCTGAAGCTTAGACCTTTTTGGTCAATTATTTATTTTGTAATTGGCTTCTTTTGGTATGGGTTTTTGTTGCTTTAAACGGATCTTTTGTTCCCCTATGGATATATAGTATTTCTTTCTGCACATGTTTTGAGTTCTTAAGAAAAAATTGTGCTAGCAGTCCATCCCTCATCCGAAGCTTTATTTCAACATGTACTCCATTATTTAGACGTCTATGCTACCAGAAAAGAGACTCACACAGTACTCCAACACCCCGTCTAAGTTGAGCTAAGTGCATAGTGTGCTAATACATATTAGTTCCCTGTTCAAGAGTCATACCCTGAATGAGGCGACCAGGTTAGAGACTAAGAGTCAATGTCTGCACATTGTTATGCGGAACTCGAAGAATTAAATCTATAAACTGAAGCTTCTAAAATCCAATTTCTTGGTGAAGTTCCTGTAAAAATCTGGTGGATTAAGGTCAAGTCAAGACCACTCTCAATTTTTGCTCATAACTTGATTCAGAACCCAAGGGCTTTTCACCAATACAAATGCATGAAATGCTAAATGAAGTGCATATGCGTGAAATGCAAATAACTTTGTCATTTTCTGAATTTTGTAAATTTCTGAAAGAATCTTATTCACATTGTACAAGTTTATGCGCTTTAGATAAATTTTCTAAAGTTTTACAAAATGTACCCACACTCCCAAGTTAGTTTTGTGTACAAAAATTCAATAATATACAACACTATACAATGCAATATATGTACACGAATGTAACTCACTTCCCCCCTATAATTAGTGTATGCTAAGTATAGAAGGATGCAAAAGAAGAAGAAAGAGAGATAGAAGTCGGTAGATCCCCCTATACTTAGGCTCTCGATCAGCCTAAGTATAGAAGAGAGCAAAAATGGGAAGATCGAGGGTAAAAAGAGTGGAATAATGAATATATACAAGTGGGCATTGGTCCCCCCATACTTAGGCCTTGGTAGAAGTATAGAAGAAGTAGTGCAAGGCAAATGATGAGATCAGGGAGAAGGTCCCGATGTTCAAGGAGGTTTTCGGTAGATATTCATTCGTGCATGTTTGGGAGGGAATATGGAAATGAAAAACATGAAAAGAAGAATCCCAGCCATCATCATAGTTGTCCTCAAAAGAATAATAATCATATGCAAAGGATCTCCAACCATTGTCAAATAAAGGTAAGTGTCCCTTGATAGCTGTTGTTTATTGATTGCACTTACCTGATGTATCATCAAAGGACCAGATGAGGAATCTTCAGAAGTCTACAGGTTTCTAAGATCAAATGAGACTATTTTAGTTGGTTTGTTTCTGGGAGGATGGTCATAATTCTTTTTCCTACCATAGATAATGGATCAAGAAGTTGCTCCTTCCCCTTGGTAGAAGAGTGGTCCTTGATGTTCTCCTTCAGCAGCTTCTCCTCATCTCCTCTCCCCCCGGCCACCGCGGCATTGTCGTACCCCTGGGAGACCCCCTACCCTTGGGGTTAAGGAAGAAAGAGCCGCGGTACGACAGCAAGAGGAGTTCTCTACCGAAGCTGTCTGCCATGTCCGATACCACCAGCTGATTGATGGTGAAGAGGAATGGCACACGCTCACCCTCCGGCAACTGTACGGTTACCACGACTTAGTCGATGCCATCCTTATCCTCAAAGGTGATCTTACCACATGTGGAGACCTCGAATAGGCCCTCGATCTCATCAAGGGTGTACGTGAGGCCTATTGTCATAGTTTCGTAGATACGGAATTGGTTGAGGACTCAATGTCTTCGGTTTTGGATAGCTGCTGGTGACGTATGTCAAGACCCAATTGCGATTAAGGATGAGGACAAAGGGAAAATGATATATTTGTAAATATACAAAGCTTAAAGGTTAATATTCTCATTTTGTGATGGTTTTCGTCGGAGTTAACAACAATATTGGATGGAAGTTCACACAAGGTCATGTCATGTAAGAGTTAAGCATTACTCGAGGTTCCTGGTGTATCGAGATTATACAGGATTATGATTGTAATTACAAAATTACTCAAGGATATGCATGTAAAAATCCCTAAATTTAAAAGTTTAAAATATCCATTTATTGTTCTTATTATATTTTATATATTCCACATTAATTTTTGTCAACGTTATTATTCGCACCGTAATTATATCAATCTATGATGATGGATTGTCATAATATACTAAAACAATTCATAATAATTTAGGTAGATAAATAATGTTAAAAATATAGATATAAGATTCATGAACATAAATAAAATGAAATTTACTATTTATATATTCCTCCTTGATTTCATAATATGATGGAAAATAAGTCAAAATATGTGTATAGATATTACATTTTAAAATTATTTTTTTAATAATAATATTATTTTATGTTATCTTTAAATAAATTATTATTACATTATTATAATATTTCAAATTGTATCTCTTATCTTTTTCATCATTTTAAAATTTCATAGTTATTGAACTATTTTTATTTATATAGATTATTAAATTATTTGTAATATGTAATATGTATATACTAATTCAAAATTAGTTTCTAAATATTTACCATGTCATTTTATATAAGATTTGAATCTATGAAATTAAGTTTTTTTAATTATTTATTATTTAATCAATAGAGAGAAATCAAATGAGAGAGAGAGAGACATTTTTAATATTGTATGTTAAGAAGATTTAAAACATGTTTTTCTTTACTATAAATATAGAAGAGAGAGAGAGAGAGATTGCATGGAAAAAGAGAGTAAGGGAGCATATGGTATTGTGAGAGGGGGAAGAATGAGAGGGAGTGAATGGGCGCTGAGAGAGAGAGAGAGAGGGAGTGGGCCGGAAGTGGGGGAGGCTAAAAAAGATGAGAGAGGGGAAAGGGTCCACATGAAGCCAGATGATTTGTAGATAGGACTACATATGTCGTAGGTAAATCAAAGATACTGAAAAAGATGGATATACTTAAGGTCAAAATCACGTAGAAAATGTGCGCAGTACGCGAGAGGGAATAGAAGGTCTAAAAGCAGCAATTAAGCTTACATAACTATATACTGCAGAGACAAAATCCTAAAATTCAAAGTTTAGTACCCTTACTGTAATATTTCGAAATAAGTACTATGTAAATGTGACCTTTTTGTAATTTATCATTAAAAAATAATTATTTAAGTATGAATGAAAAATTACACTTTAAAAATATCGAGTTTTTACATAATATATACACATGAATCATATGTAATTTGATAAATACCTTTATAAATTTTATAATCACACACACACACACGCGCGCGCGCGCACACACACACACACACACACACACACACACACACACACACACACACACACACACACACACACACACACACACACACACACACACACACACACACACACACACACACACACACACACACACACACACACACACACACACACACACACACACACACACACACACACACACACACACACACACACACCTAAATGTTAATAGTTTATAACATTCAAATATACAAGAATTTCTATGATTTGTAGATGCATGTGCATTATATATATATATATATATATATATATATATATATATAGAGAGAGAGAGAGAGAGAGATACTTTTTTGGGGTAAATAACTTACCCCTAAAAATCCATTTTCCATGCATAACCCACCTATTTAATGATGTTACCACAATAATCTTGTCCTAAGGCAAAGAAAATTTTGAATTTTCATTACAAAATTTCTAACGTTGAAGATATAACATCAAATATTATTTGTTATTAAATTACATTTTGTTATTGCAATTAGTAACAAATGTCATGCTCATGGTCAAAGGTTTACGTAATGATGATTTATCCGTTGATCTATTCAATAAAATTAGTATTAACCATTGCTAAATTTAATAATGTTTAGAAGAAAATGTTAACTAATAATGCTAATTATATGATTCTGTGTTAAGGATATAGCAATGGATGCGGTACTACTCATTGTGAATTTAAAGAGCCAAGTAATGAACAATAGTCATTGTTATATTTGTTAACTAAAAATTCAATTATATATTACCTAAAGTCAAATTTATTATAGTGTGTTACTGTTAGTAATCAGAAAATCAATTATCCTTTTAGATGTCCATGTTACCATTTTTAAGAGGGCGTACATTCAAAAATACCCCTGAAGGAATAATGAAAATTGAAGGGAAAAAATGAGAGAGAGAGAGAGAGAGGGAGGGAGGCATAAGAAAATGATAGAAGAGGGAGGGAGAGAATTCGAGAGGGGCAAAATTAGAGAGAAAGGACTGCGTGGGAGGATTTAGGTAATAAAAATAATAGAGGGGTGATAGTAGAGAGAATGGGGGAGAGAGTGTGAATTGAGAGGAGAGAGAGGCAGATGAAGATGGGAAGTATTGGGGCCATTTCAAGGATTAAAGCTTGGAAAATCCAGCTTTAGTATATTTTAAAAACATGAGTAAATTGGACTGACATATGTCTATATCTTACTTACATGGCAAATGGGTAAATCGGATGATAAAGTCTTGGCTGATTTCTTAATTTAATTAAAACATTGATGGTCTTTCATTTTATTAGTCGACAATCTCTCCAGAGCTTTGGGTTAAGCTTAGGCCACTTTTTTTTTTAAAAGAAATTGAAGGTCCAAGCTCAAGTCCGTCCCAATTATTATGGGTCGGGCCACGGCTGGACCAACATATTGAATGTTTGATATTAGTTGAGCTTGGGTCGTCTCAATTTTTACGGACCTTGGCTGGATCGGTACATTTATTTGTACAATAGTATGTTTCATTATGAGTTGCAGGTTTGTAAGTTTTTTCTCTCTATTTTTGGATAATCCTTGTACATTTTTCATAAGTTTGGGTATGTCTTTATGGCCTGTTTGGTACAAGCATAAGGGGCCGGAATAGAGGAGAATAAGGGGCCATTTTCCTCCCGACACAGTTCCCCGTGGTACGACTATTCCTCATTATTTCATCTTATTTCACTCTTATTCATATCTTTATCCCACCTTACCTACATTTATTTCACCTTATTCTCCTTATTCCTATCCTCCCGCCGAAGAAAGAATAGACTCTTTTTCTCCTTATTCTCAATCCTTGTTCCTGCTTATTCCCGAACCGAACGGGCCCTTAGTGTTGGGTCGGACTCCTTATTGGGGTGGATTTGTAGGACTTTATTTGGGCTCGATTTTGAACCTGACTTTCGAGCTTGGTGGGCTAGGCTGAGCAACGCTTGCGCCTGGCTCAATTAACATTAGTCCATTCCATCCATTCCATTTCCATCATGTGCAATTAGGGATGAAAACGGATATGGATATATCCGAATATCCGCTTACCGTATTCGAAAAATTATCGGATACGGATATCTGTATCCGAATATTAATCGAATACGGATCGGATATGGATATAGATTGTAAAAATTTTTCAAATACTGATACGGATATGGTAATAACTTGAATATCCGGATTTGGATCCGGATATCCGAATACAATATTTAGTGTTATTTTATATATTAGTTAATATAATATAAGCTACAACCTCTCACTACAAGGAAAACAAGTTGTAGTTACAGAAATATGTCCACGGATATGGGGTTTGTGGCCACAGAATTGAGCTCTGGCAACGACATGACGTGACCAATAGTCGTAGCTACAAGTCTCGTCGTGAGAGTTCTCTAACCACGAATATGCCGTGGCCACTACAAGTGGCTGTAGAACTCATCGTGGCCACAACTCTTGTATGAAGACTTTGGCCACAGATTGTGGCTACGAGAAACTAGTGGCCACGGAATTATCGTGGCCACAAGTTTCCATAGCCACATTCCGTAACTACAACTCATTTTTCTTGTAATGTCTGGTTGGAATATATTTTGATGCAGACATTTTGATTTTTCTACGGACGCATATTGATTTTTCTCCGACAGGATATTTCTACTGGAGGCATTAAACAATATGTCCAGAGAAAAATCAAAATGTCTGCATCAAAATATATTCCAACCAGAGGTTGAACAGTGCAGGAAACAGTTCCTACTCCACGGCGTGCACACCCCTTTATATATGTATAGATGGATGCGGAAACGATCCAATTTCAGTTAACTACCCTTTTCTAGATATGATAATTCAGTTCGAGCCGGAGGCCTCAGCTCGGCGGCAACAACATCGGCAGGAACAACATCTGTGGCATTCGCCTCGAGGGCTTTCCAGGAACGGGAGAAGATCCTCTGCTGCTTAGGGTATTGCAGCAGAGGTGCTGTAAACCTTAATATTTTTTTTTTTGTGATTTAGATTCTAAAATCCAACCTTATAGATTGAATATTAAGTTAATTATCTATATATCCTTTAAATTTCGTTTAAATCCGATATTATTTGCTATTTTATCTTAATGGTCAAACAATCGGTCAAGATCTAAGCAACTTGAACTCCATTTCAAAAAGATCCAAATATTAAACTATTAAGATAAAATAGCAAATAATGTCGGATTTAAGCTAAATTTGAAGGATATATAAAGCACTAATTTGAGATTCAATGTATAAGGTTAGATTTTAAAATTTAAATCATAAAAAAAATTATTAAGATTTACAACACCTCTACTGCAATACCCTCTACGGCAGAGGATCTCTTCCTCCGGGAACAACATCGACGGCTGCAGACCCATTTAATGGCACAGTTTAGATGAGAAAAAGGTGAAGAAGTAGAAGGGTGAAGTAATAAAAGTGGAGGGAGCGTACAAGGGTGGGTGATATTAAAAGTGATGACCGCCACCATGACATTTTATGAGAAGTGACGGGGCAACGAATCAAGACCGTTAGATCAGTCATCCGACAAGGTTTTACATCAACATTTATATGAGCACACTTTTTCTTATTAGTGACCACTATCCCAAAATAAAAATAGAAAACCCAGATAATATTTAAATTTATATTATGTAAAGATGAGATTAACAAACTATTCACAACCAGCTAATAACGATAGTATGATTCCTCCCTTGTATATACGGAGAATCATGGTAATGCCAATGCTTGAATAAAATACTGTTGTAGTCATCAAGATTTTACACATATGAAAAGGAGTTCACCCTCATCCACGGTCTTAGTGATGCAAATGTACGAATACAAATATGGATATAAGTGTTACTATATATTTTTTCCTTTTGAAGCTCTAGACATGAAAACACATTTCTTGAATTATTGATAATCGTGATCCATATCCTTAAATATTGATATGGATATGGAAACGGATAATCATAATTCGGATGCAAATATTTGCAAATAGATATAGATTATCTTGCGGGTAATAATTTTTTTTCGTAACAATTAATTTCTTATAGATATTTCTACGAAATTAAAATTGCAAGTTATAAAAAAAAACAAAAATAGCATAAACTAAAAAATACAATAACATAAATATATAAAATATAATGTTAAACTGACTTTTGTAACAAATAGTTAAACAATATATGTTACATTTTCGGGTAAATTCTGCAAAATAGGCTCCAATTGTGCATTACTTCCCAAATTAAGAGCCTCATTTTCAAAATACTATAAATAGTGTACTAAATTCTCCACTTGATGCTTTAACATTAGACCTTGACAACGGTCTGGGGGCCCACCCGTCAAGTCCGCTCATGGATCGGGCTTAGATTAGGAGATTTAAGGCATATGCCGGCCCGCTCTAGCCATAAAAAAATATAAATATATAAATATAATATGAATAATACATTGTTAATATGTTACACTTCAAGTTTTTCATATGTGACGCTGGTCTTAAATAAAATTAATAGTTTCCATGTCAGTTAACATGTAAACTGCTTAAATTAGTTATATAAAGTATAAATGGCATTAATAAAATCATTTATACCTATTAAATATCATTAAAAATTCAATGAAAAAAGAACAAAATGGGCCATGGGCTGGCCCAACCCAATGGGGGCTTTGGACAGAGATTGTTAAACTTCGACCCCTTCGGTCCGACCCATAGATCAGCCCGACCCGCATTTTGACCAGTTCTATTTAACACCGACATAAAAGGATCAAAAAATCATACAAAATCTTCATTTGATATTTTTAAAAAATAAGGGAATTCCTCTTTGTTACGTATAAAAAATGAGTTGCTAATTGGAATCCAAAAATTCTTGGATCCTTTTTGTAATTTATCCCTATATTTTTTGTGCCATTTGAAAATGATTCTCAAATACATAATATTACGTGTAATCATCTAATATATTTAGATATTTATTTATACTCACATCATATATATACACACAGATTTCGTAATACTGACATCTCTATCCATATCCGCCAGAAAAATTTGTAATTGTATTCTTATTTATGTCCTAAAAAATTTTAAAATTAATATATACATCCATATTTTCCCCAAAAAAAGAGAAAATTCACCAATGTTTGTATATACAATACAAATAAATATCTATATCTGCTTAAAAACGGATACGCTGGCGGTGGTATACTCCATTACAAAGTGGTCTCCTTCAGCCAAATAGTCTCTTTTATGGTGAAGAAAGGGGAAATTAACATAAAAATAAAAATAAATGATGCTCCGGTCCCATTCCACTCTACAGATTGAGGTATCTCCTTACCAATAACTTTGTTAAACCCCATTCTTGTAGTTTCCTATTCTTTTAATTATATTTGAGTCCCTTAAGGATCCACTCTACAATTTCAGTAACATTGTTTATCTTTACTTGCAATTTGTCCAATTTTATTTATATCAAAAAAATGGAAATGATATACGTTGGGCAGGGTTGGGTTGGCCCAACCCGGGTTACCCCTCCAACCAAACAACCCAATCCTCCTCACAGTTTACTATTCACAGGGGTACCCCTGTCCAACCCAACCCTGCCCAACCCCGCAACGAAACAAACCCGTAGGGAATTCTTCTTGGGAGCCCTCTTGCCCTACTAACTGCCTGCTTCTTTTCGCCAACATGTCGCTTCCTAATGCAAGGGCCCAGCTCTATTCTTGCTATAAATCCTAGACCATGGAAGAAGACTGTATGTTAACATGCACCCCCCGCTCCTAATTTATTCATATTTACCGTATGGTAGGTCTCGCAAAGGTCATGTCCTTTCGCCGTTCAAAAAACTAAAAAGATTTCCCACTCCACAAAATTGATACTAAAAATATTTTTTTTTGTCAAAAATCTCGACTTTATACATGAACATATTGTCTTTAAGACACAAATATATCAAAATTAAGTAATTCAGAATATATGTCAACTGTTTTTTTAAATCTAATCTTGTAAATATAAAGCTACATTACTACGAATGTGAAATGCAAATATCAATAGATAAATCTAATCTTGTAAATACAGTTTTTTTTACCTTGACAAAAGACTTGGCCTTTCATATGATTACCGAGAAACATTGGTTTAATAGCTGTAAGTGATGATCGTTTTATATATTGTTAAATCAATTAAATTTTCTCCTTCCTCCCAACAAGCATGAATACCTGCAACATTTTAAACATATAATATGGAATAACAAAGAGAAAGATAAGCACACATTTTACTGGATTGTAATTTCACAACACATTTTCAATTCTCTTGCTTTGCCATCCAATAGGCCAAAGTCAATTATTGTTCATTAAAATAAAGGTATTTTTATCCCCGCCACTTATAAATTTGTTAAATTACCTTTACAATCTTTTGCACAATGTAATTACCTCATAGATCCCACAAATTACCTTAAGAACACCCATGAGCTTCAAACAGATTAATCGTAGGGTTCGTGAGGAAAGAGTTAGCAAGTTTACGAAGTTGAGGGGGAATTATGTTATTTCTAAGATCGAGAAGGTAATTTACAAAATTTATAGGGTCAATGAGGTAAAAATCTCTAAAATAAATGAGACCTCAGTTGAAGATCTCCCTTTCTGATCATAGATATAAAAATTACTACTTCTGACCTGGTGGATGATTTGAAAATAAATATGATAGGTGTTATTCCACTGAAAACAAACATTGTAGTGTTGTTGTTTGAGTTGAATAGCCTTCTATGGTTTCTATGTAATTGGAATAATTATAAATATTTATTTAGAATCCCATGGCATGTTACTTGGTGTTTTCTAACATCATTAGTGGAGGTGTAAACATATCGAACCGGAGCGAATCTATATTTGTTAGGTTCGGTTCGTTTATTTAATCGAGTTGAAACTTGTGTTCAGATTTGGTTCATTTATTTTCGAATCGAATTTGAATCGAACCTAAGAGAATGTTGTAACACCTATACCCCCAAACATAGTGTCACATCTAAAACTCACAAAATGTGAAAGTGGTTTATAAGTGATGGAGATTACTACTTGACAACTTGAACTTAAGCATTTTGGGTGGTTGTCAACATGTCAATTTGGGCATGTACCCAACAAGTTGTCAGGGCCAATTTTCCCCGATAACGGACCGAGGACCTAAGCCCGGGACATTCAAATGTCGAACTTGAGAATCTTTAATAAGATGAAGTAAAAAGAAAAGAAATGGAAATATACATGCATGTATATTATTAGAATAAACATTCATCCTTTTTTTCTTTATTTAACACTTCTTCATCTTTTGAAAGAAAATAGGTTAATAATGATTCTTCTCTTCGAAAAAAATTAAATTATAATATATTTGTATATCCATTCAGATGAGGATAAGGAATAGATAGGATATGCGATAAGTAATGTTTATACTTGTTCTTTTGATTTGAGGATAAAGAATGGGAAAATACTAAACACATAGATGATGGATGTTGTAATCATGATGTAACTATTTATTTGAGATAGTTTACACCGAGATAAAACCTACTTATCCCGTGAATACTCACTTATCTCCAGATAAAGTTCACTACCATGGGATAAAATCTACTTATCTAAAAAAAAGATCTACTTATGCGGATAAGGATTTGTATGTGTGTGTATGTGTGTGTTATATACCTTGGTCAATATTTGACCATTTGTGTTATAACACGACCTAGAGTCAACATGTTGACTTTTCAGGTCAACTAGTTGACTATTAGGTCAACACTTTGACTTCATTACTCCGCGACCTACAAATCTCAAATCCCATGTAGAGGACCTGCATCAATAGGTCAAATGGTGATCAACCTTTAGAGAAAGGTTTCCATCTCTTTCTCAGACTGGAGATCAATCTTGAGCATCAGGTTTCCATCTCTTTCTCAGACTAGAGATCAATCTTGAGCATCATATGATGAAGTCACTTGTGTCATCTTAACTGCATGGTATTCAAGATGGTCATGGTACATAACCCTAATTGTATAAAGGGATGTTAATTAAGTGCAACTCAAACATTCAATTCAGATAAAAATAATGACATTTCATTGCATTAATGGGTCGCTAATGTCTCACGAGTCCAACAATTTGATAGTAATATTATGTTGGTTGATGAGATTAGAAATGGAGTAACTGAAAAGAATGATTTTTGTAGACATGCCTTAAAGACTAAAGAATTTCGTATAATTAGCCTAAGACGGAGTATATGAATGTGCATCTTATAGAAGCTATAGTGAAGGGATCAAGGTGTAGATAGGAAAAGATAACATTTAGAAGAAAGATTCCTCTAGATATTTGGTATCTATTTTGCATTATGTGGGGAAATTGATGGAGTTTATTACTCGTAGAATAAACACAGGTTGGTTAAAATGGAGAGGAGCTTCTACTATTCTTTGTAATAAGAAAAATTCCTTTAAAAATTAAAGGAAGTATTACAAAACAGTCGTAAGACCTGTTATGCCCTATTTTGACGAGTGTTGGCATGTGAAACATAAATATGTGCAGAGAATAACAGTAGCAGAAATGAAAATGGCATGATGGGTGTGTCATGTGTAGCCATACACGAATATCAGATTCAGAACTATGTGATCAAATGGAAAGTTGGAGTAGCTTTGATCGAGCATAAGATAAGAGAAAATGACTTAAGGTAGTTTGTCCATGCTCAAAGGAAGTCTATTGATGCACCAATTGGAAGATGTGAAATTCGGGATGTTGAGATGACATAAAAGGGCGAGGAAGCCCAAGAAGTGTCGAAAGGAGACTATCTGAAGATATCTTGATTACTTTGATCTAAGTTCAAAAATGACCCAAAATAGATCAGAACGAAGACAAATAATCCATGTATCTAACCATATTAGTGTGGGAGAATGTTTTGTTGTTGTTGCTTGTGCTGTTGTTTTTTAATCACCGGGGTCTTCATTTTGCCTATTTCGATTATCTGATTTAGTGGTTGAGGTAAAGTTTGAAAGGGAGATTGTACATGATATGACATATATGAATGAAGGGATTTTTACACCCATAACCCTGAGTAATTTTGTAATAACATTCATAACCCTTCATAATTGCGAATTACATGAGAAACCCCGAGTAATGCCCAACTCTTACATGACATAAACCTGTGTTATGTTTCGTTTAAGATGTCCGTCATATTTGACTGTTCCCGTCAGAAAAAGACAAAATTACCCTGAGTCCTCATTCTTATTTGCAAATCATGCCATTGTATTCTTTGCCCATCACTTTGGAGGAGCTGCCGGCCGTCGACCTCTGGGAGTCAACCCGCACCTCTGCTAGCCCCCCTCCCGTGATTGTCGTCGACCTCTGCAAGTTCCTCACCCCAGCCCTCCTCTCGGTCATCGTCGACCTTGCAAACGACCCCGTCAAAAGGCCCCCTGCATCCCTCTGCAAGCAATCGCCGAGTTGTACCCTCCCCTCCGCCCGCTGCAAGCTACGCTGCCCCACCCCTCAAAGCCCCCCCCCCCCCCCCGCGGCAAGTGACGTCACACCGGCCGCCAAATCCCCCATGGTGAATCCCCATTCATCACTTTTTATTCCTTTATTTTAGCTAGAAATCTTGGTAAAATACCATGTAATTAGTTGTAAATATAATAAAATATCAAAATGCATGCTTCATGTAAATAGTCATAATTAGCAAGTTTTTGCACAAAAATAAAGAAATAAAAAAAAAGAGGGAAATATTTAGAATAAATATTGAGTGACCCAAACCCAAGGGAGGGCTCAATATGGGCCTGACCCCAGAATAAAATGAGTAGAGAGAGATAGGGCCATTCATCATTATATAAATCCCCTTCTTAGTGTATATATTTTATTTTCCAAATATATATATATATCCCATATTTTGTATATATTTAGAAAAATAAAATAAAATAATGGGATAAAACAAAATAAAAACAAAAATAAATAAGTTCTCTCTCCTCAGTGTACATATACCATGTATATATGAATAAAAGATCTATTTATTTTACCTTTGTAAATAATTAATAAAGATCAAATAAAAATTATTTTGAATCCCATATTTTATGTTGTAAATAAATAAAATATAAAATAGGGATAATTATACAAAAATAAACAATTAAAAATAAAAATAAAAATACATATGTACATATACTTGTATATAATAATAATATAATGTATATACATAATTTATTTTTCAGAAAAATAAATAAAAATCACTAAAAAATACTTTGAAAAATAATAAACATTTTTCATGTTGAAAATATTCCGAAATAAAATCATTTACTATTTTAAAATGAATTTTAAATAATTTTTCAATGGAATTTTCCCATTAGTCCACGGGAGATTGTTGACCCCCGGTCAACTCTCCCCCCATGACCACTTCTAGGCGGATCTTCGTGCCGACCCGTTTTCATCGAATTATCCTGCACTGATCTGATCATTATCTCCTCAAACCCTGGGCCCCGATTATTCACGTTACATCCCTGATCCACGCCCGCCATTCTTCCTAGGGATCCGTGCACCACATTTGCTTGCCCGACTCCATTCTTGTCGGACCCCTACCAGTATAAAGCTTCGCCTCCTTCCGCCATTTCACGCACCTTTGGCCACCATCTTCGATCCATGTGACCTCCATCTTCTTCCTCGAGTGACGGCGAGTGCGGAGGGTGTTGCAGAGCGTGATTGAAGGTGTGTACCCCAGGTCCGATGGTCATCGTCGTCGTGCTCTGCCCATCGGCGAGCTTGAGCCTCTGGAGTCGTCGCTCCATTGAGGCAAGGACCCCAGGAGATGCATCATCTCGCCCACAGACGCTCTCGAGCATCTGGTAGCCTCTTTAGCCCATAGCGTAGCTTTAATATTGATTCTTCGATTTTGCGTCGTCGGCCTTCGCCGACCGATTCACCGCACTCCGGTCGACCATTTCCCCTTCCGACTCGACCATCACCTTCACGAGACCCCTCTACACCCTCTACGCCCCTCCGATCATCTTGGTTCTCCCCGGAACCAAGACTTAGGTCTCCTCCGCCGTCGCTTCACCGGGGATCCCCACTCCGCCTCATCCGACCACCCCCTTCACCCGCTAATGGGTCGAGGCAGTTTGTCCTCGACCCATCTTGCTTCATGTGCAGGTATCAAAGCTTGAGAGCCTCATCTAGAGGCCCATCCACTCAGGCCAGGAGCTTTAGGTACTCGACGTCGTCGGGGACCCTCCAGGTCCTCTTGGTCTCATCGGAGCACACCACGAGCTGCGGACAATCTCGGGCTTCCATTCCCACATCACAACAGCAACAGAGGACCTTCTGATCGTGTGTATTGGACCGGTGAAAGTCGTCGTCGACCTGTTCTTCGAGGATCCTCCAGCACCGTACGATCGCACCCCTCGCTCCAGATTCGATCTCTTCCGTTCGTGCTTGGGGAGCTTTCAGCTGTTGGTCGAGCTCAGGACATCATTTGGAGCGTCGATCCTCGAAGAGGTATCCATGCACCATAGCCGTCAGATCTTACATGTGGACCCTCTTCAGCCGTGGATCGTAATAATGGGGTAATATCGCTTAGGCCCCTCTTCTTTTTGTAGTTATAGTTTAGTCCTATAAATATTTTATATAGTTGTTTTTAGTTTGGGTAATTTGCACTTTGGACCCTAGTATTCTGAGATATTGCTATTTAGTCCCCGTGAGTGTGGAACACATGCTTCGACATGTGAATTTTTGGACAAATTGCATGTATGGGCCCCTGTACTATTTTGATGTTATTGTTTGATATGTTATAAATTGGAATGACAGTTGAGTCCTTCTAATTGTGAAACACATGCGTTCCTCGTGCCTGTCTAGGCTTTTTGCAATTTTGGCCCCAAGCTGCCCCATGACCATATTCATCACCACCGCCATCATTGCCAATCACCATTGTCATCATCTTCATCAATCCCTAAACCATCGATCCCCATCATGTCACCCCCATGCAATCAACCCCCTCATCATTGATACATTCATCTCCAGGCCTCTAGCCCGCATCCCCCCTCTCCTCATGTTGTCAACCTTGTCCAGGCCACTCTAAGGTCATTGTATTCATCCTCAAATTGTTGTACAACCATATCTAGGTTGTCGAGTCATCCTCGAACCATTGCACCATCATCCGCTCTAAATAACTTTTCCACCACCACCATCCAGCTTCTCTTTGACTCGACAACCCCTACGGGTTCTGATAGATTTAAGATGTATCTATATCTTCATATTTTTCTGTAGCAGGCCTGGCATCCTAATCATATGTCTAAATGAAAAGTGGCATCTCTGAGATTCGATGGAGGGAGCGCTCGATTACACTCGTTTGGCTTGATCCCTAAATTAGATGATACTAATTTTCCCAAGTGGTCCAGCATGTTCCTCCTACTCGTACGAGGATATGACAAGGAATATATTATTCTATTGGAGACTGAGCCTACTAATAAGTTTGGAAGATATGAAGGGATGGTTGGTTCGTAGATCATGGCCAGTATCATCGATAGAGTTGCAGACAAGCGCGTCTACTACGCCATCGCTCCACATATGAACATGACAAGAAGTCTAGCAGGATGTAGCCGACATATTTGGACATGATGAATATAAAGCAAGCATGTCGTTCTCTAACTGAGTATTTCTCTCTCGTAAAATCCTTGTTTGAACAATACAATGCTTGCATTCCAAGATGTATTTGTCTTGCAAAGAAGCAACACCACCAACATATAGCTATCTTGGTCTTTCTAGACGAATTTGATTCGAGCAACACTGCAACCCGCACCCAGATATTCAATGCTAGTACACCTTCCTCTGTTACAAAGGCTTATGGTACCATGAGCCACCTAGTTGTACCTAACACCAACACTACTATTGACGTTTAGTGCCAGATTGCTGCACTTGCTGTCACATCTAGGCGAAGAGGACGTGAATCATTCAAGAATCATGGCCGGAGCCGCTTCACTACAAGACGAGGTACAATCCAATGCACTTTCATCACAATGCACAAGTTTGAGCACACATAGGCCATTGCTACACCAAACAAGGTATTATGCTCCTAATGTTATCTTTGTTGCCTCCGTCAAATAACCTTGCAAAAACAAAGTGGTTGATTAATATAGGTTCATACATCCACCTTTGCAGGGAATATATACCCTACTTCATACTCCCCCCCCCCGTACGGACGATACAGATTGCAGATAACATATTTTCTCTCGTGATGGGGGTGGGGGGTTGTGCACCTCACCCACAACACTAGGCTCAATAATGTTCTTTTTATCCATGAGTTTCCCATTAATCTTCTTTCTGTTAGTCAAATTTGCAAAGAGCTCAATTGTCGAGCTATATTTAATGTTGTTTCTTATATTTTTCATGATATAGTGATTTAGCGGACCATTGTTTTTTTATTGTGGAGAATGGGTTGTCTACAATTTTGTCCAGTCTTCTGGGACTGCTACGTACTCCAGGACTCCTTTTACCGCATCTTCGAGTGCTTTATGGCACCGATGTGAGTCATCTTTCTCTTTAGAAGCTTCTTTGAGTTCTTCCTAGTTCCCCACCATTATCAGATTAGTATGTAAGTTATGCCAACTGGGAAAGCCCAACTTGGGTTTCGTTGTAGGGTTGATGGGGCTGTGAGGTGGGGGTGGGGTTATGCGTTGAGAGCTGTGGGGTGGGGCTGTCAGTAGAGGGGTGGGGATGTGAGTAGGGTTGTGGGTGGGGTTGTGAGTGGGGCTTGGGGGTATAGGGTGAGCCTATGGGTAGAGGCAGGGCTTTGGATCAATATGGGTGGTAGGAACACAAACATATGCAGTTATATTTACATTCGTTCATATTTATATTCATTTTAAGAGGATAAAGTTCTTGTTTTTCTAAAACATGCGAATACGAATATTCTAAACGATTTTTTATGGCTATGAATTCGAATACGGATCTTGGATTAGAGAATGCAAATACAATTACGAATACGAAAAAAAAAACAAATCTGGTTACAAGTATGCATATTCGTTGTATATATTTATATTTTAAAATATACAAACTTAGGTGTGTTTGGTACGCGGGTTATTCCGGGGTAAACTGGTAAGGGGTAGCTCTTTTTTGTGTTTTACTGTTTGGAAAGAGGGTTAAACTGGTAGTGGGTTTGTTGGGGATATGATTTTATTGAAGTTTGAAAAAGTAAGTGGTTATTGTGATGCGATTGTATTGGAGTTTGAAAAAGTAGGTAGAAGTTGAGTAGTTTACAATTTTTAGGTGATATGATGGTATAATATATTATTTTTTTGAAATAGATAAAAGAGAAATGATTTATTTAATATATTAAAAAAGAGAGAAAGAGTGGATCCCACATGAGAGAGAAAAAAAGAGGTTTGTGGAGGTAAACCCCCCAAAGGGGAGGGGTTAACCCCCTAACTGAACATGCACTTAGGGTTTATTCCCCCTCCCCCCAAAATCATCTTCCCCTATCGCCCAACCCCACCCCCATGGGCCACGACCCCGACACCCCTTTTTTCCATCTGACCCCCATCGATCACCGCCTCCTCCTGTGGTTGTCGTCCACCACACCCCTTCGATCACCGCCTCCTCCTACAGCCCCTTGCCCCCGTTGTCGCCCCCCTGTCGACGACCTCCTCCCCCTACGGTCCCACTGCCTCCTACCGCCCCTCTTGTGGCACCCTAAAGCCCACCACCCTCCCGACCTCTGCCTCCCCCTACGGGCCTCCGCCAGCCCTGCCTCTACCCAGAGGAAAGAAAGAGACCGGAAATCCCCCTGACTTCTACTACCCTTTACCATCTGTCACCCACTCATCTGCCACCCACCTTGCGCCATCCGCCTCTCACCACCAAGCCTCCCTCCGCCTCCCCCTGACCTCCGTGTCCTCCTGCCATTCTCCGCCTTTCCTGCTGTAGCCAACTTCGTTCTATCGCAGACTCATTGTCGCAACCTCCCTCCGCCGCAACCACGACTTCCCTCTCAGTTGCATTTGCAACTGTTCTGGTATCAAATCTTAAATTCATATTCCGGTAATGTATTTTTGTGAATGGAATGTGTTGTTAGAAAGAAATTGGAATATGGTTAAACGTATCAGAAGGTTCTTCAGAAAAAAATTGTAATGTGGTTAAATAATGTGATATGGAGCATGGTAATTTGAAGAATGCTTTGACTTAGTTGTCGATGTATTTGGGTGAATGTTTGTAGACTATTTCTCTCTTTGGATGTCAGAAGAGTTGGAATGATTGTTATTTGAAAATAGATATATCAAGCTTTGCTTTACGTTTGCAACTTTAATTTTTTTATCATTATTTTATAAGATGTTTGTTTGTTTCCTTCAAATCTTTTTATTGTAATATTCGTTTTATATTATTGTATCATATTAGGTTGAATTCAAGTCATAATAATGGAAGTTATGTGAAAGTGGTCACCAAATAATCAGGTATAATTTTATGTGTAACTTTTTATTGTAATATTTGTTTTGATATTCACATTCGTTCGTAACAGATTCATATTCGTATTCGTATTTTGAGGATATGGATCTTGATTTTTTTACATTCGTGTAACATTCGTATCCGTAATCATATTCGTATTCGTAAAATAAAATGAATATGGTTATGGTATGACCTGAATTCACATTCGTATTCGTTCGTTTGCATCCCTTGTGGGTGGGGTTGTGGTAGAGTGTGTTTGGGGGTGAGGTATGGGTTGAGGGCTGTGGCTTGAGGTTGTGGGTCAAGTTCTGTGGGGTGGGGTGCGAGTAGGGTAGGGCTGTGGGTTTGAGCTGGGGGTGGGGTTGTGGATCGAAGGCTATAGGGTGGGGCTAGTTTATGTATTGGTTGCCAGTAGAGGTGGAGTTGCGGGTCAAGGGCTACTGGGTGGGGATGCATGTAAGGTATGGCTGTGGGTAGAGGTGGTGCTGTGGTTAGGGATGTGGGTTGGGTCGGGGCTGCGGGCTTAGGGAGTTGTGGGGGATATTAGAAGGTTACTGCTAATGTTTATATAGTGTTTAGGGTTTTATATTTTTAATATCTGATTGCACCTTTATATGCTAATACTTCGAAGGCACACCCTTCACCAGGGATGAAAACGGATTGAATACGGATCGGATATGCCTATTTCCATATCCATATTCACTTCATCTCTATCGAAAATGAGTATGGATACAAATATGATTCAGATATGCATTAAAGAGACCGCATCCTTAAAAATACGGATATGAATCAGAATTGGATATTTATCTAATCTGAATATGGATCGAATAAAGAACGGACCTGAATACGGATCGAATAAAGAGTAGACCTGAATATGGATCGAATAAAGAGCTAATTCAAATATGAATCAAATAAGGAGTGAAGTCCAAATATGGATCCAATAAACATGGAATCCGAATACGGATAGAATAAAAACAACATACGAATATAAATTTATTTTCTAATCAAAGTTCATAATGATTTTAAAAAATGGTAATGAAAAATAAGTTGTATCATGACAAAAGGGGAGCATCAAGGTGACATGCATTCTTGACTGGAAGCAAAAAAGATGACATGGTTTCGTAACTTTTATTCATTCTCATCCCTAAACAAACGAAACATTATTAATATCATTAATGTATTATATTTTATAATATATAATACTAATATAATAACATTGGGTTATGGCTTATATTATATTAACTAATGTATAAAATAATATTAAATATTGTATTCGGATATCCGGATTTGGATCCGGATATTGTCATATATGTATCTGTATCTGTATCCAAAAATTTTTACAACCCATATCCATATTCAATCTGTTCGATTAATATTCAGATACAAATATCTATATCTGGTGATTGTTGGAATACGGTAGGCAGATTTTCAAATATATCCATATCAATTTTCATTCCTATTCACATGCCAACACTTTTATTAACACTATTATTGTCACTGCCGTACAATGTTATTCGTGATATTTATTCTTAAAGAACTAAGCACACCAATTTATAAGGGAATCTATTCTACACATTTGTAGATTTCATACAATTTGCATAACATAAGTTTCCTTTGTGATTGGCTTTTGCATTCTTCTTGTCTATCTAAGAAATTTATTTTCCTTAAAACCTAAAAAGGTGAGACTATCTAGCATCGTTTTGAGGATTTTATGATTAGATTATTTCAATGATTTATTTTTAGTCTTATGCCGATCCATAGACCCAATGAAGTTTTATAATATAATATTATAATAATTTATTTTTAATCTTATGCCCATCCATAGGCCTAAAGGGCATATTTGGATATTGGGATGGGTGGGTTAAGGTATCCTCCCGTGAATAGTAGTTGGATGGTTACGAAGGTTGGGAGAGGGTTGGAATAAGAAATGTGGTATGATGTCACCTTGATGTGTGATGGATTTCCATCCCAAGAATATAGGGGTACACCATATGATGAATAATCTTGATCAATTCTTCCTTTTTTTAATAGTAGACCCGGTAATTTTGAGAGTCTAGAATGCCTTCACTGAGATTCGAACCCGAGCCCTTTAAAGTAGAGACACACTGCTCTACCACCAAACCAGTCCTTGGGTTCATCAATTCTTCTTAACGGTTGTGGTCCTCTGTATTATTAGCACTGTTGAAATACCTTAAAAATACTAAATATATGTAGAAACTTCTTCTGAAATGATAATCCTGGTCCCTCAAGCAAACATCTATGACATGGAAAAAATCCACTTTCCAAAATCAAACTACGGTCAGGGCATTTTTGTAACGTCCCGGGCTTAGGTCTCCGATCCGTTATCGAGGAAAACTAACCCTGACAACTTATTGGGTTCATGCCCAATTGGACCCATTGACAACCACCCAAAATGCTTAAGCCCAAGTTGTCAAGTAGTAATCCCCACCACTTATAAACCACACCCCACACTTCGTGAGTTTTCCATGTGGTATTATGTTTGGGTTGGGGTGTTACAACCTCCCCCACTTATATTCGCAACGTCCTCGTTGCGACATGGCCCATCACTTATTCTCAGTGACAGTGGCGGCTACACTCTCCGGGTAGCCTTTTCTTCCAACCTCTTTGTAGGGACGGCTTCACCTCTCAGGTAGTCCTTTCCACTATCAGAGAGAAATTGGCTCTGATACCATTTGTAACGTCCCAGGCTTAGGTCCCCGGTCCGTTATCGAGGAAAACTGGTCCTGACAACTTGTTGGGTTCGAGCCCAGATGGATCCGTTGGCAACCACCCAAAAGCTTAAGCCCAAGTTGTCAAGTAGTAATCCCCACCACTTATATACCACACCCACACTTCGTGAGTTTTAGGTATGGCAATATTTTTGGGGTTGGGGTGTTACAACCTCCTCCACTTATATTCACAACATCCTCGTTGCGACATAGCCCATTCACTTATTCTCAGTGACAGTGGCGGCTGCACGCTCCGGGTAGCAATTTCCTCCAACCTCTTTGTAGGGGCGACTCCACCTCTCGGG
The DNA here is from genome assembly GCA_037367405.1 of Ottelia alismoides. Taxonomy (NCBI): domain Eukaryota; kingdom Viridiplantae; phylum Streptophyta; class Magnoliopsida; order Alismatales; family Hydrocharitaceae; genus Ottelia; species Ottelia alismoides. The sequence continues at coordinate 268,107 of JAZKJV010001545.1, forward strand.
TAGCTCTTTCCACTATCAGAGGGAATTTGGCTCTGATACCATTTGTAACATCCCGGACTTAGGTCCCCGGTCCGTTATCGAGGAAAACTGGCTCTAACAATTTATTGGGTTCAGGTCCAATTGGACCCATTGACAACCACCCAAAATGCTTAAGCCCAAGTTGTCAAGTAGTAATCCCCACCACTTATAAACCACACCCACACTTCGTGAGTTTTCCATGTGATACTATGTTTGGGTTAGGATGTTACAATTTTATATCTTGAGAGGTTTAACAAAACACTTCTTTTTAAAACTCTCTTGAAAATAATCCATGAAAGATTTTTGTTGTCCTCAATCATTTAGACATCCTACCTTATAAACAAACATTTCCAACTCAAGAAAACAATATCTATGATGTTGTAGTAGAGATGAAAATGAATGTGAATATATTCGTATCCGATCTATTATCGTATTCGTTATATATATATATATATATATATATATATATATATATATATATATTAACATTCGTATTCGTATTCATTTCAAAATGGATGCGGATATGAATATCACGTTGACATTCTTTAATATTCACATTTGTATTCATATATCCATTTTCATACATAAATATAATAATATATTTATTTATAACTGCACGTAACAATATTTTATGATTGCATTCACCATTGTTGATATAATTGTTATGAAATTACTATATTTACTATACCTATTTTACGTGTAAACATTCTAAACATGTATATTTTAGTCAATCTATTAAAAATTTCTGTTATTATTCGTATCTGATTCATATTCATTTTTAAAGATATGGTAACCCATTTTTTACATCCGTTAATATTCGTATCCGTATTCGTATTTTAAAATAGATAAGGATATGATTATACCTATATTCATATCCTAGGTCTAGAACTCAACAATTTTCAAGGAGAACCTACATTGACAACAAGTTGAATTTGTGCCTAAATTGACTCTGTTGACAACAATTCAGAATGCTTAAGCTAAAGTATATCATACACTCCCATTGTGATATTAGATATGAGACAATGCTTTGGGGTTATTAAAACCTCTCTCACCTAAAATCATAATGCCTTCGTCATGACATGACCAATCATTATTTTAAAACAATAGCCGTGATTGTATGTTATGGGTAGTTTTTTGGTTCTCTCTCTTTGTAGCGTGGCTCTACCTTTTGGGTAGTCCTTTATTAGAAGAAGCATGCTTTTATACTATTAGCAATATGGTCTAGCCTCGAGTTGTTATTAGGAAAATTGACTTGGACAACCTGTTGACGATTACCTAAGAGGGTCAAGTTCAAGTTGTCAAATAATAATTCTTCCCTCTTACATCTCGCTCTCACACTTTGTGGGTATTAAATTTGGGAATATGTTTTGATGTTATTATAACGACGCAAAGGAGAAATGCTCTGTGGGGATATGGTTCGAGGAATTATAGATGATAGAGATAAACCCCTTCTAGTTGTAGCTACATTGTCATGTTATGCCTCTATAAGTGTTATCTATTGGGGTTGTAATGAGATGAAATGTAATGCAATAATGATTTAAGGAAAAATAGACAACAACAATTATTTCAGTTAATTAATACGTAACAACGATTTAAAGAGTAAATGAACCACTTTTAAGTCATTTATATCATGAAACATAACCACATGATGAAAAATATGTGTTTATATATAGGGAAAAAGGAGTATGCTTCCCTGTGTGTAGCTAACTTACACGCTCCCATCCTCTTTCTCCTGTATTTTTTTATTTTTCTGAAATAAAATCTATTGAAATTTAGATCACAATATGTCACCATAGTACCATTAAAAATTCGACTTAATTCGAGACTTCTTCCCCTCCAAGACTGTCAAATTTTAACGGTCTCAGAATTGTTGAAACTGATCCTCTTTAAATGGAAGGCATATGAGTCTATATTTCTGACGAAATTTGAATGGCATGTCAGGGGGTATAGTGATGAATATACATATTTTTCTTTTCTAAAAAACTAAAAAAATAAGAGAAAATAGAGGTATAAGTAGCCAATTGACTACATCCAAGGTGTAGCATCATTTAACCCTTATATAGATCCACTTGATGAAAAATATATGTTTATATGTATCTGTGTACATCGTATATGCATACCTCCATCCATGAAAGAAACTAATATATTAATACGCCAGGGATAAATGAACTAGAATATGCACGCGAATAATAAGTATGTGAAGATAATTTTCATAATACTCAACTACATGCACTGATGTTGCGAGACTTGCTATGCTCTATGAATCTGAATATTGGCCTGTGAACCATAGACTTGTGTAGAGAATAGTTGTAGCAAAAATGAAAATGCTAAGGTGGATGTGTGGACACACATGTAAAGATCGGATTTGGAATGATGCAATCAGAAAGAAAGTTGGTGTAGCTCCGATCGAGAATAAGATACAACAAAACCATTTAAGATGGTTTGGTCATTTGCAAAGAAGATCCGCGGATGCACCGGTTAGGAGATGCGAGTGTTGGTTGGGATGTTGAGCCGGCTAAGAGAGTGTGGGGATGACCCAATAAGTGTTGGAAAGAGACTATATGAAGAGATCATAGTTTTTTGGATATAAGCCCGAGATCGACTCAAGATAGATCTTAATGGAGACGAAGAATCCATGTAGCCGACCCTACCTAATTGTGGGAAAAGGCTTTATTGTTGTTGTTGTTGACTCTACTACATGCAATGCGATGGATCAAACAGCGGTTAGAATTTCCATGTATGGCTTCGAAATATACTAGGAATTAGGCACGAAAAATTACGAGGTGAAGGACATGATTTACCATGTGCACATACTTGTGCTATAGATTCATTGTAGTATTCATCTTTGTATAACTTAACACATCGAGTTTTGAGGATATCTATACTCCAATGGAATTAGAAGTCATGTTATCACGTTACTTATTTCTCTTTTTGCGAGTTTATCATTGTCCGACTTGTGCATATGAGTTTATTAGTTACGAATGGTGATTGTGTGCGTCGTTCGATCATGATCGAGCGGTTCACATGATTTTACACGGTACTATAGTCCACAAAAAGTGCAAAATCATATGAACCGCTCGATCAAGATCGAGCGACACACACGCCTACAACAGTTTCTGTTGGCTCCGCCTGCAGCAGAAGATCCGTCCCCTCAGCAATGACCTCGACATGCAGTTGAATGCATGCTCACTTCCGCCATTCACGTGATCATGTCCATCGTATACATTTTTGTGGTGGTTAATGTTGCAAATCGCGGAAGCGAATACGCACAAACACGATCAAACAAGCAAGAGCGCAAACACACGGATTTACAAGGTTCACTCGTAACTGGGCTACGTCCTTGGGCGGCGGCGATCGGCTTCACTATGTGGAGAAAAGAATGGATACTGAGAATACTTAAAACCCTAACCTAAGGAGTTTATATAGCACTCCCATACAGACGGATCCCTAAAAAATAGAAGGATCCAAATACCCGAATACAAATAGAACCGCTCCATAAAATTTTCGCCGGGGGCGCTGCCCCCACACCCCCGCAGGGGGGGGGGGGGGGCGCACCTGCTCCCCCCCTAGACTCCCCCCACAGGCTCGCTGACCGGGCAGCGAGACCCCCGTCTTGTTGGGGGTGTGGTACGGCAGGGGGATGCATATGCAGTTCTTCAACCTGGGTCAGATGGTTAGGATTCAAGGCATATCAACAAAAATTTCGGTTCGAACTCTTCCACTCGAGGAAAATGTACATTTTTGTGGTTATTAGCCCGCAATAAGCTAATTACTTGAATCAGTCGGTCATAGTTCTCGAAAAATCGTCCCCTCACCTGTACAATCTTAAGAAATCTATAAATAACAAGAAGTAGATGGATTGTGTTAAACCTTCTCGACAGTTTAAAGTTGCTTAGAAACAGAATTGCTTCATTGGTTTCTCTCGAAAGCCAGATGCAAGTTGTCTATATGGAGATGCTAGAAGCCTAAAACTGGCATGACAGATTGAGGGATTGCTTATTCGTGACATCCAGACGAAGCTACTCTATGATCGAGTCCATGTAGGGTGGAGCATTGGCTCGGCCAAGCCCGATCCAAGAAAGCCCGGCCCGAGCTCACCATTTTCTCTCGGGCTTTGGGCTGGGTTGAAGCTTGGAAATTTCAAGAGAACACCTACCCGGGCCCGACCCAAGGCCCACTACTTTGGGTCCGGGTTTGGGTCGGGCTTGGCCCGGTTATATTATTGGGTGATTTCTTTTTGTTGTCTAAATATGCAATATACAGATCTGGTCATCTGAGACATTCGGATGACTAAGCATAAAGAACCAGACTTTGAGACGCCAAATACATTTGTGGTGGATTTCATATGAATAAACAAAGAATAAGTAATCTCCATCAGACTACCATATCTGTACAACAAGATACAACAGAACGTGTGTCTGATGAAAATTCGAAGAGCATCCATGTAAAACTATAGGTGCATGCCTCTGAAGTACAACTGTGAATATTAATCCATTTTTTAACAAACAAAAATATGTGTAAGTGAGCTAGCAACCAATCTAAACAACCAGCTGTCCATTCCCAACTCAAACTCATGTCCCAAAAGAGATATCTAATACGCATAAATAAACATATTCGACCAAAACAACAGAACCCGAACCCAACAGTTAAGTTAAGCACAAAGTATACAAAGATACACCTTCAGACCCAAGAACTTAATAAAATCTTAGACTCGACAAGTAGATACTGACCACACGCCCATCACCCGTGGACATGGAATGTACGGTTCAAAACCGAAACCTTTAATGTTTAAATCCTCTGTAATTAAATTCATTTAACAAGCAAAACATGGATGCTACATTCAGTACACATCCATACCAAAACCTTCTGCTTGAGATGCAAAATGGCGGAAGAATGAATGGAGCCTCCATTGATTGGAGGATGAATGGAGAGACTGTTTTGGGATTTGAGAACAATGAAAGCAATGGGACCTTGGGCCTGCGGGTTTTGTCGGGTTATTGCGGGTCCAGGTTGGGCCCGGCCCGGTTGCCAATTTTCAAAAGAAAGACTTCTCCGGGAATTTCAAAGAAGAATGGCTTCTCAAAGCATATAACCAGGCCCATTGATGAGAAGATCGACCGGTGGGTTGGTGAGTAGCTAAGCTTTTAGCCTAGGTAAGAGCAAAGTCCCTGATGGTCAAGTAGTCCACATGCGCTCATTCCATTCTGTCTAGGGAGCCTCGGGAAAAGTCCAGTATGGTTCCCGCTCGGAGTCGGCTTAGGCAATCATGCTAGATTTTTCTGAGATTTCTTTTATATAGTCTTGAAAATCGTGAGGCTGAGTAATGGCATTTTCCCTGGTTCTTGTGTTGAGAAGCTGAGGAAAGCGGGAAAGGGGCGAAGAGCGAAGCCCGATAGGAGGCTGCTAGCTTTCCTTTCTCCCCCTTCTGACTATTATCCCTATAAGCTCACCAAAATAGCCCCTATAATCTCTTTTTTTCAAGGAAATGAAGGCCCTAACCCGGACCATAAAAGTATCGGGTCGGGGTCGGTGTGGGTTTTGGTGGGTTGGATCAAGGCTGGGTCCGACCCTATGCTTAGGGGTGTAAGAAAATTCTCAAGTTCGATATTCGCTCAGGTTCGGCTCGCTAAAAGTTCGATTCAGATTCGGTTCGGAAATAAACGAACCGAACCTGAACACAAATTTAGGCTCGATTAAATAAACGAACCGAACCTAAAAATCATAGGTTCGCTCAGGTTCGATTCATTAAAAGCTCAATAAACTTACACATATACATATTTACAAATCCTTATCCGTAGAAGTGGACTTATTTTGAGATGAATGGTTTTTATCCCAAGGTAAGTGAATTTTGTCTAGAGATAACTAGATATTTACGGGATAACTAGGTTTTATCTTGGTATAAACTATCCAAAAATAAGTAGTCACATCGTGTTTACAACATCTATCATCTATGGTCTAGTACTTTTCCCTTCTTTATCTTCAAATCAATAGAACAAATACAAACATTACTTATCGAATATGTCTACATTATTCTTATTCCTTATCCCCATCTGAATAGATATAAAATATATTATAATTATACTTTTTTCAAAGAGACAAATCCTTATTAATCTATTTTTTTTAAAAGATGAAGATGAGTTAGATAAAGAAAAAAACTAAATGAATATTTATTCTAACTGTAAATACACAGATATATTTCCATTTCTCTTCTTTTCACTCCCTCTTATTAGATAATTCTTAAGTTCGATATGCGCTTAAGTTCGATTCATTTAAAAAGAGGTTCGATTCGGATTCGATCCGAAAATAAACGAACCGAAACTGAACACAAGTTTAGGCTCGATTAAATAAACGAACCGAACCTAAAAAATATGGGTTCGCTCAGGTTCGATCCGTTTACACCCCTACCTATGCTCACCCTAAGTCCATGTATATCGTTTGAGATAAATTATTTTGGTTGTGTTTTTGCTGGATTATTGTGGCTCCTTGCTATGTGAATGGCTGTCTATAAGTAAAATAAAGTGTGCAAGATTTTACCGAAGCTTTTGCGCATGATGCGATTGTTCAGAAATCCGGATTCAGATAAACTAAAAAAATACTTAAATGTGGAGATGCAGGGGATCGAACCCTGTACCTCTCGCATGCAAAGCGAGCGCTCTACCATTTGAGCTACATCCCCATTTGGTTGCGTAAAAATTTTATTACTTATATTTGTGTAATATAAATCTCTTTCCTCTGACAAGCCCGCCCACCGTCCATAATAAATCTAAACAAGTGTGATTGAGAGGTCATTGCGTTATCTCCCATATGTAAACCATAAAATTGATGGGAATTTGAAGTGCTTAATAGCATCTGTATATTTTGTGTGCTTTTTACAAATAAAACAATACCAGAACTTGAGGCTCTTCTGGTCAACTTAAGCTACAAATAAATACGAGTGTCTATTGGCAGTTGGGTGTCATTACTAAAACGTCTTAGGCTGTATATTGTCTAGTACATTAACTTTAAAATGGAGGTCTTGTAAGTAAATGAACCCTCTTTTGGAGAGGAGGTAAATGAACATGGAACTTAATTAGTCCAACTGATAACTTTTTTGAAATCATGATTTTCGTTTGTTAAAAAATGCATATTATGTGTTGTGTACAAACATGAAAATAGAAAGATTTCAAATAAATTTGTTGAAGATGCAAACCACATGGTATTTTGTGCAAAATTTTATTGCATTTTCGATGGCATCTTTATCCGTATTGACTCGATTTCGGTAGCATCTTTAAGGGTATAAATGTAGTTTCTGTAAAAATTTAGGGGTCTTATTGTGAATAAAACTAAAACTCAGATACATTTGCAATTAAAACAATTGCCTGGAAAGTAGCATTATTTTTCCATTTATTAATTTTAATACTTATAGGAAAATTACAAGTAAACTTAGCAGAACATCCTAAATCTCTAATAGATCGTTGAGGACAAATTTGCAATTATAAAAACATATGTTGAAATATATTTTTTTTTGCAAGAATTGAAAAAAGGAAATGGAAAAAGTTATTTTTTTCCATCATTAAAGTGGGAGCCCATTACTTCTTCCACTGGACCATTAAGTTGTTTCCAAGAAAATTTGCTTAAAAAGTTAAATTTATAAAAATGTATTTCAATCTTAACATTAAATAAATATAAACTTAATTTATTTAAGATGGGTTCATTTGTAATTAGAAACATTGCCTGGAAAGTAGCATTATTTTTTCATTTATTATTTTTTACACTTATGGAAAAATTACAAGAAAACTAAGCAGGATATCCTAAATCTCTAATAGATCCTTGAGGACTAATATGCAATTATAAAAACATATATTGAAATATATTTTTTTGCAATAATTGAAAAATGGAAATGGAAAAGTTGTTTTTTTACCATTAAAGTGAGATCCCACTACTTCTACCACTGGACCATTCAGTGGTTTCTAAGGAAATTTGCTTAAAAAGTTAAATTTATAAAAATGTATTTCAATCATAAAACATTAAATAAATATAAACTTAATTTTTTTAGATTGGGTAAGCACAATTGTATGTTGGGACAGAGCTAGAAAATTATGTAAGTAGGAGCGCAAATAATATTAAAGTCATACGGTTATGTATATGCATCAACCATAAAATTGGAATTTGGTTTTGATGAAAGAAAAAAGATACGACTACTTCTATAAAACAATCAGAAAAATTACTACTTAATTATTTAAAGATGTAGACCAGAAAATAAATGTGAATATAAATTATGATGTCAAATAATGAATAAATCATGCCAATTATTATGTGTAACGAGGAGTTCATACATTATCACAAATTTATCAATAAAAAAACAGCGAACTTTCGTAAATTTGGTCTAATATATAATTAGATTAATGTTTAACAATTAAAAATGATCAATTTTCATGCTCCCAGTATCTGATCGATCTTGTAACTATTTCATTAATTCATATGCATATTTTTTAACTCTTAATATGATTTTAGTAATAACTAAAATAAAGAAATTATTTTTTATATTGTCTAATATGAGAATTAGTTAATGAACATCATGCGCAATTGTCACATTATAAAGATAAAAGAGAATGGAAAATTAAAAATCACGCCAATTTATAGATATATAAGGATGGGAACGAATGAGTATGTATGTTTCACGACTTCAAAAAAGATAATAGGTAAGAATTATATAACAATTTATGGAAAATTAAAAATGACGTCAATTTAACTCGTAATATGAAGTTTATATCTTGTATCTGTTTTTACGGGTGACAACACATTTTTATAACCACCAATATCTGTGCATTCATATCCATTACTTACCATATATTAAGGAGGGGCGCCCAACCCCCTTAGTTTCTTTTTTGGAAATTCCATTTCTACCCTCTTCGAACTAAAACTATGGGTCATAAATTTGTCATACATGTTATAATATGCAAAATTGTTAAAGGCAAGCAAAGTTTGCTAGGTTACTTTATCAGCATCACGAGAAATTGAAATAAAATTATCAAGTATAATATGAAATAAAATTTTTAGAAGTATTAAATATTGCTATAATGATCGCTACCTTGATGCAACACAACACAACAACAAAGTCTTTTCCCACAATTAAGTAGGGTCGGCTACATGGATTCTTCGCCTCCATTCAGATCTACCTTGGGTCAATCTCAGGCTTAAATCCAAAAAATTAAGATCCCTTCGTATAGTCTCTTTCCAACACTTCTTGAGCTGTCCTCGCCCTCTCTTAGCCGGCTCAACATCCTAACACTCGCATCTCCTAACTGGTGCATCAATGATCTTCTTAGCAAATGATCAGACCATCTTAAGGGGTTTTCTCGCATCTTATCTTCGATCGGAGCAACACCAACTTTGATGGAATATGTAAATTCCCATTGAATAACAGGTACAAATATTTCATAGATCTTGTGTTAAATATTTTGGAGAAGTTAGATAGATGTCCATTTGAGTCAGCAAAGGAACCATGTTATTTAGGTGTTTGACTTTGATGAATCGTTCTATCATTTTACAAGACATGATCTTGCACGACAATACTAGCATAAGCCGATTAATAACATTATACTTATAACAAACATGATCAATAATAAGGTTACAACAAACTTCACCCAAAGTTAATTATTAGCTTAATATTCATTACTATATATGAAAATAAATATTATTTTGTACCCGATTCTTCAAATTTACAAAAAATATCGCATTCGTTGTTTTATTGCTAGCTATGAATCATATATGGTTATCCATTGACTTCTTCTCCAATTTAGCAACAATGGATATGAATTACCTTTAAAAAAATGGATACAAATTTTTGATGCAAAAGCCAATAAATAATTATTATTACATGAAAGTTTAGCAAAGAATAGGGACATTCATTATTAATCACGAGATCGGGAATACAACTTTGCGATGAATAATATTTATTGTAGTATATATACTGAAAATTAAAAAATACAATGATGAAGATTTCTCTATTGTAAAATTTACAAATAAGACAATGATTAATAATTAGTCATCTTTTAAATTTCTAATCTGCAGAAACTAACGGTACAATAAAATTGAACTATATTAACAAATGAGTGATATAAAATTCATTGGATAATCACCATCATATGAAGGTAACAAAATGATATTAATTGTGAACACCAAATGTTGAAGATAATTTCCTAAAAACTAATAATTTTATTATTTTAGATGTGATTGGCAATATGATTTTGCACCTGTGCAATGCACGGGTTACCTGCTGGTTTAGATAATAGGTAAGGATTATATAACAAATATGTATCCTTGCATTCATATTTAGAGAATAGGTGGGGATTATATAACAAATATTCATGTATCCAATTATTTCATTCTTAAATTATAGCACTACACTTTGATATTTTCATCCCACCTATTTTATATGCATTGATTATAGAATAAGATATACATATATAATATAAGGAATTTTTATCCCACGGTTGTAATTACCTCATCGATCTTGTAAATCGCTATTATCCCATTGATCTCGTAAGCTTATTAACTCTTACCCCACATACAATGTAGTTAATAGGCATCCATTTGTCCATCAAAGGTGAATGGAGTCCGTCATAAATATGACTCTTTTATCCTTCATATTTATATATTTTATAATCTTTTGATCCCTTCCCAGCAACTCTGCTCACACCTCCCATGCGCCAGCCCCTCTCCCCAACACCTCCGCTCGTAGATCCCCATGCTGCCCTCTCTTCTAGCACCTCCCCACACCACTCAACCTTCAAATACTAGTGGAGATCAGATCATATTGGCTATCGTGCAGTTGAAGAATGACATTATCATCTTCGATGGTCTGTAGTACATCCTTAAGCAGATGGTTGCTATAAGTTCAGAGGTATCCCTTGTCCTCTTCAGTCTTTTTTGGTTGCACGCCAACAAGGTGAAGGATTTATCCCACGGAGTTCAGTTATATTCGAGTATATTGCCTTGTGGTTTCTTTCAATAACCTCAAGCAGATGAGATTCTTGTTCTTCAGTCAGATAGGAATTTATAATGATCAAATACATGTCTGGCTCACCCGCAAGGAAGGCATATTTCATGTTAGAGGGTAGAGGTTTGAGCTATGGTGGTGTGAGAATCAACTTGGTGGTAATCTCAGCAACTACAGTAGATGTCACATTTTTCAACTGTCTAATCCCCACCATTAAACTTTCAAAATCTGAATTCAGAATATCACACATATCTGCAATGAGTTCTTCTTGCTCAGAGGAGGATGGCTATTCAAACATTTCAGTGAATCCATCAGCAAAGATTTCATCTTCAAAGACATCGTTTAATTTGACTATGCTATCCGGGCATTCCTCAGTGGAGAGGAATTCATGTGTTTATCGTCCAAGAACAAGTTTGTGTCTATGATCTCAACTAAAAAGGCGCAGTCTTCTTGTCCATCTGGTTAGAGCTCTCCCAAAACTAATACCACTTTTGTTGGTTTTAGTTCTGTAATAGTCTCTATATGTACTTTGTCACTAATGGAGCAGAAAGTGATCTTTAGTGACAATCACATCCTCCAACATGCCCTTAGACCACTTAACTGATATGTTTGCAAATTGTAGAATCATCTTGGTTGGCTTGAAAGACCCTAACCCAAATCCTATGAGTAGGGAAGGAGTCAATAACTTGATATACAATCCACTATTGAGAAATGTGCACTCAAACTCTTGGTTGAAGATCTAACATCTGATTAGAGGAGTTCCCTTGTCTTTCTTCTTATTTAGGAGATTGCTGATGGAATTTACTGTGGCCTTGGTGAGATTGTGCTTCTCAGGTTTTCAACGGCTAGTATTGCAGGGTTGACTCATCGTTGTACATGATTCTTTCAAACCCTTTTTTACAACAGACATGTACTCAATGGCCTCGAGCAATGGCATTTCAAGAATAGTATCTTGCAATATTTCAACAATGTCAGGATCAGATAAAGCATTTTTCAATTTTTTACTATTTTCCCCTTAAATACTTGAGTAAAAAGAATATTTACATTAGAAAAAAACTTATTTTGTAAATTTCTGTCCATATCTTTGTTTACAAGTAGATGATAAACAGATGTAAAATCATCTACATCTTGTGGACTAAAATGCACCGTAGGCTCGGCTCCATCAGTTGGCTCAGGTTCGGCTGCTAATGCTTGCTTCTCCGTGGCTGGCACACCTTCTCTTTGTCTGCTACTTTCTTTTTATATTTTTTTTATTTCTTCATTTTTTGTATTTCTATTTTTTATGTTGCATCCTTAAAAAGTTCTTTGGTCTTGTTTGATGGTTAGGCTGATGACTTACCATTAGATGCTTTCGCTTCCCCTTTACTGTTGTGGTCTCCTAGAGTGTCCTACCGCTCCTAAGAGTTACAGAATTGGATAAAGAAATATTATCTTCACCTGAATCGGGTTGGACACTCCATGCTACTTGCTCCTTGCGATGGAAGTTGTTCAGTTTGACTTCGACCTGAGCCGGAATGACAGTTTTAGTGGTTGTTAGGTCGTCTATCTCTGGCTCATCTTGGCCATTTTCTTGATTAATTGGGCCAAGTAATCAAGAGACGTATGGATCGACGCAACCTCATATGATTCGGTCTGATGTGGTCGATGAGTCTACTAGTACAGGGGATACTGTTGTTGATAACCTTGAGAATAGTGAGGAGGAAGGGGAAGAGAAGGATATTGTTGATACTGGGTAGAGGAATACTATTATTGATAGTGAACAACATGATGTTGCTTATACTATTGTCTGTACTTCGGCTACTGGTAATTTTGCCTCCAAGTGTATCCATGTTGCGAAGGCTGATAGTGATGTGACTGGATGGGCTGGAAATTCCTCCCTCCTTGCCGCTGGTGATATGGCCGAGTGATTGTGTTCTGACCCTGGGAATATCTCTGAGGACGGGTCAATTGTTGATCATTGCTCCAAATGCCATTCACCTCCTAGATGTGGTGGTGGTGCGGAACATGGTTCGATGTAATGGAACTGCATTTTGGATTTATAAACAACCATCTGTGTCTGTGGCTATGGCAGTGGCTTCTCGGGCACCTGCATGTAGTATACGTGCTAGACTTGAGGTTGGCTGGGACTCGGTTGAGCCTGGTGTTGCACGATAGGCTCCTTCTACTCAGCAGATGTGTCGGGGAAAGCTGCCACGGAGTTGCATGCACTGATAGTGTTCAACAATAGCTACATGTGTTTGGTGATAGTATCAAGCTTATCAAGACCTTCATTCTTTTCTCGATCACAACTAGCTTATCTAGATCTTGTGATCTCTTCTCTATGGTGTATACCTTACACAGGTGATTGCCAATGATGTTGAGAACAGAATTCTCACACCTGTCCGCTTTACGGGTGTCTGCCATATTAACATTTTTGTGAAGGATCTGGGGATGTACTTGAAAGGAACGAGAGGAAGAGAGTGCGACCTCTCCCTCGGACATCTCCTCGAAGATCTGCCATATTGTGTCACCGCCCTTGTTAAAATGTGAACCTTCGTAGGTGGCATCAACCATACATTGATTGTTCTCAGTAAGTCTCCCAAAAAAGTGCTGGACCAAAATGATCTTCGGGATATCATGGTGGGGACACTTCTTAATCAAATCACTAAATCTCTCCCAAGTCTCGTGGATGGATTCTTGGGATCCCTGGAAGATGCTAGCAATCTTGGAGTGCATCAAAATAATACGACCGAGTGGGTAGTATTTATGTAAGAACACAGACTTCAACTCTTCCCAGGTTGTCACCACTTTTCCCAGAATATAGATCCAGTAGAGTGCTTTGCCTTGAAGGCTGAAAGAAAAAGCGGTCATCTTGACTATGCCAAACGAGATGTTGGGGTAGTGTGTTGTGTTGTAGATGCATCCGAACTGTTGTAGATGGATATATAGTTCTTTATTCAGGTTTCTGTGGAAACTACGAAGGAGATAAAGGAGATATAGCTTCAACTCAAGATATCAATGGATCAGACGTATCTGGATCCGCTCAGTGATTCAGTCGGCCCCAAGGTTGTAAGTACGCTTAAGTATGGGCTTGGGTTGTTATCTCCTTCCCTCTCCCTCACCTCTGCGACATCTATCTACAGAATGGTTGTCTTCATCATCACCATGGAGATCATCATCCCCTCCTCCTCATGCTTCTATCTCTTCTGACCTCCTCCTTAGGTCATTCAAAATATCCTGAAAAGGCTACCTAGGATAATGCTTGATTAGTCAACTGTTGCTGAATAGACTGGATGGATGCCAAGAGCTGACTATTCACTCCATTCCGGTTCGTTCCCTACTCAGTATTCTGCTCAAATGAGGAAGCTGCAATCCCTTTCCTCTACCTATAGGATCCATCTTAGAATCTGACTGTGACTGCTCGGGCTCCATATCAGGGTCCTGCTCTGCAATAGGGAAAATACCTCGATCAGTTTGCATGCAAGCACCTGATGTAGAGAATAATTCTGAATTAGGATCAATTTTGAATTTTATCAATGATAGAGAAGTGTAAGAAGTGAAATCAATCTCCATCGAAAAAGAGCAGAACTCGGGAAGAGAGTTTTCCCATTGTGGGAGGCAAAAGAAGCAAGGATCCCGAAGGATGGTTCGTAAATCCAAACCAATCATTTAGGGATTGCCTCGAATTATTATAGATGTCGAACCCATGCAATCGATGTGGGTGTCAACGAAGTCCCAACCAAATGATCCAGGAGTTGACATCTTGGAAGAAAAGGAAGATTGTGGAAGGATGAAAGATACAATGATGAACAAGGAATAAAAGGAGTTTAAAACAATAGAAGGCTCAAAGTGAGAAAAAGTTAAAGAGATGAAATAAAGGAAACAATAAAAATGGTACAAGAGTGCATGACTGATCTTTGAATCCTAACTAGATACAAACAAACACCAAACAATATTGGGTTCACCAACTCGACACTTATGAAGCCATGAAGATTCATCTAATTTTTATCTTTTCAATTTTATTATTGATTCATGAAATATTGTAACATGTCCTTGTCGGCTAGTCCTAGAGGAAAGTGAGTACTGTCAGAAAAGTATCCCATACTTGTTCCACTTCCTTTGCATCCCGTGATCTGTATTTTTTGAGATCCTTTATATCGGGCTTCGGGGACTACTCTACCAAAGAAGAAGAGAGTAAGCTGATCAACGAAACCATTACTTCCATCAAAAATGAGTTACTCAGATGCACGATGATGATACAGACACCCTCGTGAGGGCGTGGCCTGTGCTTAATACTTCGGACCAAGTCAGATGCTCTACACAATGAGAGAGCATCGCATCGACAAGGCCCTACTCACCTATGTACGATATATGCACCAATATTTCGATGGTCCCAGTGATACTCGAGGTAGCCATAGATTAGGTTTTTGGTTCTATTCCTTAAAGGTCGTGCCTCACTCTATCTGGAATGTACCTGAATCGATGTGGGCTTTATGAACCCCAAACAATGATGTTAGTAACATATTTTAATTATGGTCAAAGTTTCTTTAGCAATCCCCTTGTTTTAATTTTTAGATTTTCACTTTTTTTGGATATTTTTCAAAAATAATCGCCTAATGATTTTTGGATTTTCTTTTAAACCTACATGATCAAAATTAGAGGGAGATAATGGCAAAGCAATACAATGTGACACTAGGATGGAAATCTCACCCTTGTATCAAAATGATGAATGCTCATATAAAAGACTTACAATGTTTCTCAGCTCTCTCTATGTGAGATGCAAAACAAAACCTAAATCTAATGAACATGATACGAGGATGGTAAAATCACCCTAAGCAAGAATTTCTATTCTCGTGAAGCACTGATTTGAGTTTGAGCTAGATCCAAACGTAAAATTAGGAGCACGCAAATATTAGATGTGTGTGTTCGTCATGTTATCCCTAGGCGAACCATTGCTACAATAATGTTGTTGTAATATTTGATATATCAATAAAATTTATTGATTTATTTCACTCTTTGTTTGAGATTAAATGAATGAATACACTATAAGGTCCTTTAGTTTAATTAGGGTTATGTACCATGGACATCTTAATGATCGTATAGCTGTTGATTCAATTGTTGAATCAAAGAGACTGGTGCTTGGATGAATATCTAAGGAGTTAGATTGAGGAATCATCAAGTACTGTCAAATGATTATTAAGAGATGATCTCCATTTGAGAAGGAGATGACAATCCTTCTTTATAGGTTGATATCTGACTCACCTCTTGATGCATGTCCTCTGCTTAAGAATAGATATTCCAATGTATCAGATAAGTTAGGTCAAAGAGTTAACTTAACGAGATTGAGATCACTAAGACCTATGTCATATATTTTCATTATATTGGAATACATCCTCTAACCAGAGATAGATGTTTTGTTATATGTCTGAGTATGTACATTTGGCAGACTGATAGGTTGATGACCTAATCAAGGTCTATACACCGGTGAGCTGGTGTGCATACAAGGGTATATGAGTAATACGATCTTTAATAGGGATCATACATGTTCACTTATGAATCAGAAGACATGATCTCACTCATGAGGTATTGAGACCAATAAAATTCCATACATGGTTATCTTGCTTTGAAAGCATGACAAGAATTTGTATGTATGATATATTCTTTTGGAAATTATATGATCAATACCAACTCCCAATTACATAATGAGAAACTTAATGATAAAACCTTGAAGAAGACAGTGTAAAATTGATCTAAATCTTCGAGTTTATTCTTAGATCTTCCAGTATGCATGATGTACATGTATTAAGAATACCTTAGGGTGATATGATCATAAACGATTGTATAACCACGACGCTTCCATTCCAAGGGAGTGATAAAACATGTCTGGATTTTAGCGACTCCTTTAAGTAGAGAAGTAATTTAATCTTAGTCCAAATATTGGACATTGATCTGAATGTGATTTAGATGCAATTAGAAAATTAGATTTATAGCTTTTATTTAATCAAGCATCTATTAGAGGTCCACGAGATCTGGATTTGAGATATGATCTAAATATCCAAGTTTCTGTACGTGGAACGTACAATAGTCATGTTCTTTTTTTTAATAAACCTGGTTTTCACAGCCTAGGTAGCTGTTTTATTTCATCGAAAGGAAAGTAGTACAAAGGGGGCCCTTCAAGGGGAACTACAAAATCTGGTAACTACCATAAGAAAAATGTTCAGATAATAATGTGTTCAGCAACACACTATCACCCTCCCTTGAACAAAATCTCAAGAAATTCGATTAAAGACAACTGCACACAAATCCGTGCAGTGTCCTTCCAATTTGCAAGCTGCACAAACTTCGGGCAAATTCTAGTAAATGATTCTTTGCTCTAGGTCAATGTCTCCTATTTTGATATTGATGCTCCTTCTCGCTGGCCGCAGGATGTCCATCTCAATTAGACACCTAGGTGTTCTTGGATCTTCGTGAATCTTTGCACTTTCATCATAACCAATGAATCTCCCAATACCATTGCATATCCTCATCAGTGAAGAGCGATCCTGAAGAAATATAGGCAAACCTGGTAGAATAATCCATATTCTTCTTTGCATTCTCTCTACTGCCGCATTTGATTCCCACTTTGTGAATCGGAATCTCCTCTGTCGTGTGATAATCTCCTCTTTTCTGAGAGTCTCCCCCAAATCATCTGAATTTGCAAACTTGATCATCACTGCCCTCGCAGAGAGAGGATGCAAAGAAAAAGGCTCTCTCAGCCCTCCAGCATCCATAAGCGCCTCTTCTAAGTCTTGAACAAACTGATCTCCATCCGCCGTCCAAGCAATAGCTGCAAGACGAAATTTGAAGGAGAATAGGGAAACTTCTGCATCGGTGAAACAAATGGGCTCCATTGATGTTGTAGATTCCTTGCTTCCATGGTGCTTTAAAGGGATTTGCTCCAGCAATCTCCCCATGTAACGACTATAAATTTTAGTGCAGAAGTAGACATTGTTCAACCAAAGTTCGGAAAGGTACTTAACTTTAGTGTGTGTACCAAAGGGTAGACACACTTCCATGACACCATGCCGAGGCAAATGCCAAACATAAAACATCGTTCCCTTTGTCGTCCAAGATGTCATCGCCACCTTTGACATATTACGGGGAGCATTATTCACAATTCCTGCTCCATCCTGTTGTAAAAATTTTAAATTAATAATCGTTGGGATGACAGAATAAACATAGCTTAGAGGGAAAGAAAACTTAGCTTTTGTGGGTGCATACGTAGTATGCACGCACTTCATTGGATCCTCGCCAAGGCATCTGCCAGACATCTTCCCCCAGAATAAGAAAATTTGATCCAAGTGCATATTTGTTCTTCGGATTTGACTCCCACCAGGATCCTCCATATATGATGTATTTCCTCATCCTTGTTCAAACATGATAAATTTAAGTATTCTATTAAGATTGTTTGAAAAAAGATTTTGTTGAACTGAATACTTAACTGTTGTGCGTGCATAGTTCATATGCACGCACTTCCTCTTTTGATTGCCAAGGCATATGCCAGACATCCTTCTCATAAGCCGAGAACACCAAAATTCCATTAGTTCTACAACCCCGATACAACTATCAAAGAAAAATAAAAAACTAAAAGAAAACAAAAGCCCACTGGCTTTCCAAAGGCCCCGCACCACCAAAGAGACACCACTGCAACACAGAGAGAGGCACCACGCAACCACACCAAAGACACCCACCACCACACCCATAGCTCCTAAACCTTCTTCTCTTGAGAGGCCGTGCGAATAGTAGTTGCACGCGGCCTCTTGGCACAGCTCTTGATTCTGACTTTTTTCTGGACTCCTGCCTCTTGCTTGAGTTTTTCCAGCCTTTTGAACAGGTTTCCATTTGAATCCGAGGAAATGTTAGTGCGTTCCTCAGCTTCAAACCGAACATCCACCGCAAGCGAAGGAGTCTTGTTAGTAGACTGAGTAGGGCGTAAGACATCAGGAGAGGGAAACTGGGGGTCCTAAAGACATCAGGAGAGGGAAATTGGGGGTCCTCATTAGTTCGCACTCCACCCTGCCTAATAGGGGGCTCTTCTGCTGTTTCTCCAGTTTTCATATTCTCCATGGTAGCCTCCCCATGACTCTGCTCTTTATCTTTCTTCGTCGAGTGGTGTGCTGCAGAAGAAGAGTCAGAAACATAAGGATAATTCACATATACCTTATCCTTGTCAAAAACAATACTCGGCTCAAGAGGATCATCCGTTGCGTCATAGAAGTCTGTTTCAACTTTCACTGCCAACTCACGCAGCCTTCTCAGCACTGATCGGGTTTCCCTGAAGGACGTTCTCCAAAGTATCTAGTCTTGAAGAAGCTAGGGTACTGGTAGTCTTCCAAGGTCATGCTTTCATGCTTGAAGTGAACCGCCAATCCGACAAGAAGTTTCGCTTTCAAAAGGCGCTTCTCCACCATGATAACGTCTTCCTTCTTCGCAGCACCTTGAAGGAACTTCATCTCAGTAATGTTCAGAACTTCTGGACAATACTTCTCATATTCTCCCAAGAGAGGGAGACAAGCTTTAGGCCATGCCTCAAATGTCTCACAAACTTGAAGAAAGTCAAGGGGATTAAGAGACGCCATGATGCTTCCTTGCCCTTCGACCCACTCTCCTACCTCTTCCTTTATAGTAGAAGCATCCTTGGCAATTACGTAAGGTTGCAGCCCCTTTCCTATCACCATCGGTCTTACGCTCAAACAAATCTGATTGATACCGCTCCGCCTTTGACGACATAAATTTTGATTTGACAGTCCATCAGTATCGCCCTTCTCCTGCAAATCCATAGTTTGCGGTAACAGACAAAATAGAATAATACTGATGTGATATTTGAAGATATCGTATCCGGTACTTAGCTGATGTGTGCATATCCCTAGGACATGCACACTTCCACATGACCACGCAAAGCTGTATACCAGCAGCAAACCAATGAGATAGCCGCCTTTTTGAAAGTTGTTACTATCTGACATATAAGAGAACCTTTCATGGGAGAGATTACAAAGAGTTGATAATAAAATATTCAGTGTTTCACGACTGATCTGTTGTGCGTATTCCTCAGTTTGCCGCCAAGGCGTATGCCAGACTTTCTTATCATTTGTATCTTATGTACGGTAGATGACATTTATTCAGAGTGACCATTCCTCTAGCTCTTTTAGGAAGCTCGTTAAGGGCCCAAATAATCTTCATTTCTTTCCTCTCTGCTCCTATCTTTGCTAGATAATCCGCACAGCAATTTCCTTCCCTATAAATATGAGAAATATTAATAATGATGTCTTTGTTTGATTCAATCTCCTCCCACCAGCTATCAAGGTGTCTATTGTTGCATCTATTTTCCTTCATCCAATTTACCAAGATAAGAGAATCACTTTCTAGCCAAATATTGCTAAAATTCTGTTGTTTGCATATCCGAAGGCCATCAACCACTGCCCTAATTTCAGCTTCCATATTGGTTGCATAACCATAATAATGGTAAAAGGCTAGAATGAAGTTTCCATTATTCTCTCCAAATGCCTCCCCCTCCAGCTGTACCAGGATTACCCTTAGTTGCACCATCCTTATTCAATTTCAGCCTATTCCCTCTTGGCTTTTCCCAATAGAGTATTCTTGTAGGTCTTTCCGATTGCTCTTTTATGATTCCCCATGATTCAAGGAAATTTTTTTCCTCCAAACTCTTAACAGATTCCGGGGCTATCAGTCCTACCGCCAATTTAATGTTGAAAAGCAGCCTTCGCATGAGATACCAGTAGCTGCAATAAGAATTTGAGAATTTGCTGCTGTTTCTTTCCAACCATATCTCCCATAGCATCAAGGCAAAGGATATCCTTGTGCTTCTCTTCCATATACTATCATTAGTTCTCTTCTTAAAGATACATTCCATCCATCCCTCTAAAGAATTGGAGGCCCTTTCAGGGATGTTCAGTTTCCTTGTGACCATATCCCACATGACCCTAGCCAACTCACTGTGAAAAAAGAGATGTTCTTGACTTTCAGCGTTTGTTTCTTCTATGCAGCAGACACATTTAGATGGCCCCTGTACTCTCATTTTATGCAACGCATCATCAGTCGAAATCCTCTTTTGAAAAAGTCTCCAAAGAAAAATAGAGACCTTGGGTGGGATCCCAGGATCCCAAATTGCCATCGACCATTCAATCTTTTGCTTCCTTTCTCTGATAGCTCTCCAGGCTGATTTAACCGAAACCTCTCCACTGTTGGAGAACTTCCATATCCTCATCGGCTTTTCATTCTTCACTGAAATTTCTCGAGTAAGAATCGCCTTTTTCAATTCCCCCGGTATCTGTAAAGCTTCCATTCTTTCAACAATCTATCCCCCCTGGTTAACTAAATCCTTTAATTCCAGATCTGGGTTTTTTATTACAACACCATCCTGACTAGCTATCGGGCCTAGGCTCAACCAGGGCTCAGACCAGAATTTTAAGGTCCCATCCCCTATTAAGAAGTAACTAGGCCAAATATAAATTTTTCCACCTTGCAGGCGCATAAACCCTTGGATTTGAGATAGGTCCATATCTAGCTTTCATAAAACTACACCAAAGAGAGCCACCTTTGTAGTAGTTCCAGGCCATTTTCATTCTCAGTGCAAGAATCACTTCAGAAATGGATCTAATTCCCAGCCCACCTTCTTGAATTGGTTTGCATATCGAGGTCCATGAAACCCAGTGCCTTACATTGTTGTTTGATGTTCCTCCCCAGAAGAAATTTCAGAAAATTTTCTCAATTCTTCTTATGATGGCTTTCGGGACGTCATGAACTGATAACATATGTATTGGGATGCTAGATTGCACATGTTTAATAAGAGTAATTTTTCCTGCCTGTGTAAGACATTTGCTCTTCCAGCCTGCCATTTTATTTTGAATATCTTCTACCAATTTTTCAAAATACCTCACTTTTGTTCTTCCGTAATATATTGGACAGCCAAGATAAGTGAACGAAAAAGCGCCTTCCTTCATTCCTGACACAGATGCAATTCTTGATTTACAAGAATCCCATGTTCTTTTATGACAATAAAAAAAGCTTTTGCCCAGATGCCCTTTCATATTCTTTAACAAATTTAAAGAGTTCCGCCAAGGACTCCTATTCTGCATTGGCAAAAATTATTGTATCATCCGCGAACAGAATATGGGAAACTTTTGGAGCTCTTCTTCTAGTGAGGAAAGGCTTTATTTTCCCTTTGTTAAGGTAATCCAGGAGCCCTCTACTTAGCACTTCTTCCGCTATAATAAACAGAAGAGGTGATAACGGATCTCCTTGTCTTAACCCTCTCAAGTTATAAAACCATTGTGTAGAGGTGCCATCAATGAGCAAGGAGATCGGAACAGTAGAAATACAGGCTTTGATGAGTCTTATAACCTCATCATTGAATCCAAAAGACTCCATAGTCTTGAATAGAAAGTTCCATTCCAGTCTGTCATAAGCTTTCTCCATATCTAGCTTGAAAATAACATTTGTTCCTGCTTTATTCTCACCAATATGCTGAGCCATTTCTTGGGCTAGAGCAATGTTATCAAAAATGCTCCTCCCCGCAATAAATAGACATTCTATCATGAATAGACATTCTATCATGATTCTCAGAGAACATTTTATTTGTAAAAATAGACATTCTATCATGAATGATCTTCGTAATGATTTTTGTAGAGGACATTGCATAAACTAATCGGTCTGACATCTTTGAAGTCTGCTGGCTTTGCCTTCTTAGGAATTAGGGCAAAAAAAGTTGCTTTCACCGCACCCGGCATCCAAAAATTGATAAAGAATTGCTCTATTGCTGACATTAAATCACCCTTGATGCTTACCCAGTTGGCTTTATAGAATTCAGCATTGAAACCATCTGGTCCAGGTGTTTTATTCATTGGAAGTTTATCTATTGTTTGAAAAACCTCATTTTCATCCGGAATTGCCAAAATAGATTTATTATCTTCATCTGTAATAACTCTTGGAATCACTTCAAAAAGCTTTTCATCCCAATCTATTTCTTGGCTTTTATATACGTCTGTATAATATTCAATTCCCTTTGCTGCAATTGACTCCCAAGAATACCCACAATTTGCAGCCTCCTTTAGCGCCTTGAAAACACTCTGCTTTCTGTTTATCTTTAATGAATTATGGAAGAACTTTGTGTTCGTGTCACCTTCCTAGTACCAATGTATCTTTGCCTTCTGCCTCAGGAAACAATCATACTGCAAGGAAATTTTATATAAATTGTTTTTACATTCATTTAGTTCCGCCCATTTTCTTGGCTCCCAACCTTCCTTCTGATCTCCGTACCAGGTAACAATGCCATATGCTGCATGTCTATATTGCCAAATACATTTTTATTCCACGGTTTGAGCGCTTGTTTTAATTTCTTCAGCTGTGCTGCTAGAGTCTGCAGACCCTGGAAGGGAAATATGGTTGACCAATTTGCAGTAAAGACCTCTTTAAAGTTTTCATACAGTAACCACATATTTTGAAACCTGAAAGGGGTAGACCTTCTTGCCTCCTGTGTTGAGATTTATCATGTGAAGACTAATTAGTTGAATACAAGTAGAAAGCATTGCTGATGTGGCTGATCTCCATGCTGCCTTCTGATTGGCTGAGAGCTCTTGGGCTGGATTGCTGAGGTGTCTGATCCACCTCCTGCATTCTGATTGGCTGAGAGCTCTTGGGCTGGATTGCTGAGGTGTCTGATCCACCTCCTTCATCCTGATTGGCTGAGAGCTGATGGTGGGGATTGCTGAATGCTTTGGTATTCTTTTGTTGTAGTATAAAAGGAGCCTTGTGGCACCACATATTGTATCTCAACTTCATTCAAGCAATAGTAGAGAGAGTCTGGTGTGAGCAAGTGGAGTAGGCACATTGCCGAACCACTATAAATCCTTGTCTTGTGCGATTGTGCGTGCTTTCTTCTTCGATTGTGGTTCTATTCGTGTAGTGCTTGATCGGATCCGTCCCCAACAACTGGTATCAGAGCCCGGTTCGGAGATCAACCTCTACACAGATGGCGGAAGAATCAAAGGTCAAGATCGAGAAGTTCAATGGATCGAACTTCGCGTTCTGGAAGATGCAGATTGAAGATGTTCTATATCAGAAGGATCTCTATCTTCCGATCGAAGGGAAGAAGCCTGAAGCCATGAAAGATGAAGAGTGGAAGGTCCTAGACCGAAAGGCTCTAGGAACGGTAAGGCTCAGCCTTGCTCCATCGGTGGCTTCAAATATCGCAAAGGAGACGACGACGGCGAATCTTTTCAAAGCTCTTGAAAAGATGTACGAGAAGCCATCTGCATCAAATAAGGTGTATTTGATGAAGAAGCTTTTCAATTTAAAGATGAGTGAGAACTCCGTGGTGGCTTCACACTTGAATGATTTAAACAGTATCATCAACCAGTTGGAGTCTGTGAAGATCGTGTTTGATGATGAGGTAAAAGCTCTTTTACTCCTTTCTAGTTTACCTGATAGTTGGAATGCTTTAGTTGTAGCGGTTAGCAACTCCTCTGGTTCTGCAAAGTTAAAGTTGGAGGATGTTGCTGGTCTTCTTCTTGGAGAAGAGGCACGACGGAAGACGTCTGGAGAAGAACACTTGTCAGGTTCTGCCTTGAATACAGAAGGAAGAAGCAGGAAGAGCTACAGGAACCAAAAGCATTCCAGGGGAAAGTCGGTACGAGGAAGATCCAAATCCAGAGATCCGAAGTCAGTGGTCTGCTGGAATTGCAATCAAAAGGGGCATTACAAGACAGAATGCAAGGCCCCAAGAAAGCAGAAAGGAGAAAATGACAAAGGTAAGAACACCCTAAATCTTACTGATGATGATGATAGCGATGCCTTAGTATGTGTTGCAGATGCTAGAAATGAGTCATGGATTGTGGACTCGGGTGCTTCATTTCATACCACTCCACAAAGGGATATCCTCCAAAATTATGTGAAAGGTGATTTTGGAAAGGTATATCTGGGAGATGATGAATGCTGCAGTATAATTGGAAAGGGAGACATTGACATATCCCAACCCAACGGTGGCTTCTTGAGATTGAAGAATGTTAGACATGTACCCAGTCTAACAAGGAATCTCATATCTGTCGGACAGCTATCGGAAAGCGGCGTGATGACATCATTTGATTCTGATTCGTGGAAGATGTCAAAGGGATCATTGATCCTTGCTCGAGGTAAGAAAGAAGGAACCTTGTATATTGCATCAGGTTTATATGACAGGATAAATGTTGCATCATCTGGGTGTGATGTTAACACTTGGCATAGACGGCTTGGTCACATGAGCGAAAAAGGAATGAAGATCATGCAGAAGAAGGGAAAGTTGATGGGATTGCAGACCGTTGATCTGGACTTCTGTGAAGATTGTATCTTGGGAAAACAGAAGAAAGTCAGTTTTACAAAGACTGCAAGAGTACGAAAAACCGAAAGACTGGAGCTGGTTCATACAGACGTATGGGGTCCATCTCAGGTACCTTCCCTTGGCGGATCTCATTATTTCATTACTTTCATTGATGATGCAACTAGAAAACTGTGGGTTTATTTTATCAAGCATAAATCCAATGTATTTGAGACCTTCAAAATGTGGAAGGCCTTAGTTGAGACTGAGACAGGTTTAAAGTTGAAATGTCTCAAGTCAGACAATGGTGGAGAATACTGCAGTGAGGAGTTTGAATCATATTGTGCCAAGAACGGGATCAAGAGATTGAAGACGGTTCCGAGAAAGCCCAGACAGAATGGTGTTGCTGAACGCATGAACAGGACTCTTCTAGAGCGTGCGAGAAGCATGAGGTTACATGCAGGTCTACCAAAGCGACATTGGGCTGATGCAGTGAATACAGCTGCATACTTAATCAATCGAGGTCCGTCTGCTGCTTTAGATGGGGATCTTCCAGAAGAAACGTGGACAGGAAAGGAGGTAACACTTTCTCATTTACGTGTCTTTGGATGCATAGCTTATGTTCACATTGAGCAGGAAAACAGAGGAAAGCTTGATCCCAAAGCAAGGAAGTGTATCTTTGTCGGCTATGGTACAGATAACTATGGATATAGATTGTGGGATTTGGAGAACAAGAAGACAATTAGAAGCATTGATGTCACATTCAATGAGTCTTCCTTATATAAGGATGAGTTGATAAAAGGAAAGACAACGGAAGAGTCAGACTTTGTGGAGTTTGATGAAACTCCTGAACAAAGCACATCACAGCCAAGTGATGAGAATGTTCAACCCATCCCACAGAATAATCCGCAAACTCCGGTACTACGGAAATCTTCCAGAATCAGCAAACCCACTACAAGGTATTCACCTTCTTTGAATTATTTATTGCTGACTGATAATGGTGAGCCTGAATGCTTTGATGAAGCTATACAAGGTGAGGCAAGAAATCAGTGGGAGTTAGCCATGGATGAGGAGATGAACTCCCTCTCAAGAAGCAAAACGTGGGACTTAGTCCCACTACCGAAGGGAAAGAAGGCTCTGCACAACAAGTGGGTGTACAGGAAGAAGGAGGAAGCTGATGGTTCCATTAGATACAAGGCTCGGCTAGTGGCGAAGGGTTTTCAACAGAAAGCAGGAGTTGATTTCACAGAGATCTTTGCACCTGTTGTAAAGGTCTCAACCATAAGAGCAGTATTGAGCATTGTTGCAGCTGAGAACCTACATTTGGAGCAGCTGGATGTTAAGACAGCATTTCTCCATGGAGATCTTGAGGAGGACATCTACATGCAACAACCAGAGGGATATGTAGCTACTGGAAAGGAAGACATGGTATGCAAGCTCAGAAAAAGCCTTTATGGCTTGAAGCAGGCACCGAGACAATGGTACAAAAGGTTTGACGATTTCATGAGAAATACTGGATTCCGCAAATGTCATGCTGACCATTGTTGCTACTTCAAGAAGCTTGGTATGTCTTACATCATTTTATTATTGTACGTAGACGATATACTTGTTGCAGGCTCATGCAAGGAAGAAATAGCAAATCTGAAGGCAATGCTGTCTAAGGAGTTTGAAATGAAGGACCTTGGTCCTGCAAAGAAAATCCTTGGAATGCAGATTAGCAGAGACATGAAGAACAAGAAGCTGAGATTGTCTCAATCAGATTACATCGAGAAGGTACTAGAGAGATTTAATATGAAAAATGCAAAATCTACTCTAACACCTTTAGGGAGCCACTTCAAACTTTCAAAGGAGAAAGAACCTGCTACGAAGGAGGAGCATGAGCACATGTCAAAGGTACCCTACCAGTCTGCTGTTGGTAGTTTGATGTACGCAATGGTTTGTACAAGACCAGACATCTCTCATGCAGTAGGAGTTGTGAGCAGATTCATGGCGAATCCTGGCAAGGAACATTGGGAGGCTGTGAAGTGGATTTTACGTTATTTGAGAGATTTTGCAGGAGATATCGATGGCAGGAAAAGCACAACAGGGTATGTCTTTACCTTGGGGAGTGGAGCCATTAGCTGGATCTCTAGGCTCCAGAAGATAGTGACCATCTCGACCACGGAAGCAGAATATGTGGCGGCAACAGAAGCTTGCAAGGAAATGATATGGTTGAAAGGTCTGATGAAAGAACTGGATAAAGAATGTGAAGATTGTCAATTATCCAGCGACAGTCAAAGTGCAATTCATCTTGCAAAGAATTCCGTCTTTCACTCGAGGACTAAGCACATTGATGTGAAGTACCACTTCATTCGGACGCAGCTAGAAGATGGACAATTTAAGTTGAAGAAGATCCACACATTAGAAAATCCTGCTGATATGTTCACAAAGTCTGTAACGGTGGAGAAGCTGAAGACATGTTCAGCTTCTATTGGTCTTCAAGCATAGAAGACAAGGGAAAGCTCACACCAGGACTACTGAATATGTGGTGTATGCTACAAATCAGTCTTCAAGTGGGAGATTGTTGAGATTTATCATGTGAAGACTAATTAGTTGAATACAAGTAGAAAGCATTGCTGATGTGGCTGATCTCCATGCTGCCTTCTGATTGGCTGAGAGCTCTTGGGCTGGATTGCTGAGGTGTCTGATCCACCTCCTGCATTCTGATTGGCTGAGAGCTCTTGGGCTGGATTGCTGAGGTGTCTGATCCACCTCCTTCATCCTGATTGGCTGAGAGCTGATGGTGGGGATTGCTGAATGCTTTGGTATTCTTTTGTTGTAGTATAAAAGGAGCCTTGTGGCACCACATATTGTATCTCAACTTCATTCAAGCAATAGTAGAGAGAGTCTGGTGTGAGCAAGTGGAGTAGGCACATTGCCGAACCACTATAAATCCTTGTCTTGTGCGATTGTGCGTGCTTTCTTCTTCGATTGTGGTTCTATTCGTGTAGTGCTTGATCGGATCCGTCCCCAACATCCTGCTCAGAAGTAGTCAACAAAACCGGCGCGTGATCTGAATTTACTCTATCAAGATATCTCCAATCAAGTTGAAAGTTTAAATTTGTTGCCTGAAGGCCTCTGTCTAATCTTTTATATATTCTTCCATTGCCCAAGTGGTTGTTGCACTAAGATAACTGGTCACCATCATGATGAGGGCAGGTCAATCCAGCCGAATGGATTGCGCTACTAAACTCTGAAGCTGCCAGAGAATCGAATCTCCCTCCTTTTGATTCAGTCCTACTTATGATAGAATTGAAGTCCCCACCAAGGATCCACTGTTTATTCTCCATCATTTCTGCCATATCCAAGAGATGCTGCCACAGCTGCCTTCTATGGACATAATCATAAGAAGCATAGACAAAGGAGATATAACAATCTTCCTGAAATAAGTCCCTGACTTTGCAGGTTATCATTTGCTTATGTTCTTGGAATACTTCAATCTTCAGACTAGGATGGCTTAAAATCCACATCTTTTTAGGGGCTAAGGAATTTACTAGTCCACTTTGCAACTGCAACCGGAGACAAACCGTATTTAGTCTTTTCTCTTCAACCATTGGTTCGAATATACCCATTACTTTGATTTTGTGAATACAGATTAATTTGTTTAAATGAGCCAAGGTGCTATCATTATAGATTCCTTGGCAATTCCGGAATAGAATAGACATTATTTAATGGTGATTGCTTTAGCTATCTTGGACAGCCTTGCTGAGGCTCTTCTACTGAAGATGGCTTGATCTGATTGTGATGTATTCATTACACTCTTTCCTCTATCATTTGCAATGGGTGGAAAGAAGTCGGAGGAGTAGTTTTCTTGACTCGAGCTTAATTCTGAGTCGCTAACTGACTTATCGTCAAAATTATTAACCTGTTCTCCTTCAGGATTCCCCATCTCTTGGTCTTCAGCTTGATTATTCAACCAATCAAAACTGTTCGAAGTTATCAGAGGTTGCTGAGAATTTAAATTGCAAACTACAAAGGAAGTAGTTATCTCATTCTCCGAGTTACAGTTGTCCGTATTCAGAGTTTCTGAGCTTCCTCTTCCCATTTCTTTGTCCGGTTCCCCCTCTGGTTGGTCATTTGGTTCTTCTTGGTTTTCTACCTCAACTTCTTTTTCTTGGTCATCCACCTGCACTTCTTTATTGGGTATTTGATCTTCCGCTGTCTTATCTGTGTGTACTTCCTCCTCCGCTGCTGATTCCACATGTTTATCATTTTTGTTTCCCTGATCTGTTTTCTCGGATATGTTCTTCTTCCTGTAGACTTTCTGATATCTTGCAAATTTTCTTCTTTCATTCCTTCTTGCATTCTTTTTGAATTTTTGATAGTCTTTGCTAGAGTGTTGTCCCACAAAAAAACCTCTTACCTTCCTACTGAAAACATCGTCTCCCCCCTGTGTCCTTCAAGTTTGTATCATTTTTCTCCGGGATTTTGGCTTCCTTATTGCTGGATGTCTTTTCGTTGACTTTTTTTGTTTTCAGTATCTGTCCTTTGTAGTGAATAGCATCGCGCTTTGCTGTGACCTACCAAACAACAATGATCGTAGAACGGTGGGAGGTTCTCATAGATAATCTATTGTTTGAACTTCAATGAGTCCACATGAATTATAACATGATCCACGAGTGGTTTTGCCAGATCAATTTCAGCACATACTCTAGCATATCCAGGTCTTGACAACCTCTTTATATCTTTGTCCAATGAGATGAGTTTCCCTACTGGCTGAACAATGGATTTAAGTGCTCCCTCATTGAAAAGATGAATGTTGAGTAATGGAAGGCCAATAAAAACTGGTGCAACAGAAGTCGTGTTCCCCGACCTAAAATGAGGCGTCCAGCGCATAAAGCTGAGCCGGTAATTTTTGAACACCCAGTTGTTAACTGAGTAGGCAGTGACCAGATCCGCCTTTGATTCAAATCTGATTAGCGCATGAAGAGCGTCAATCGCCCCAATTTGTAATTTCCCTTCAAATTTGAAAATTTTCTTAAAGTCCGCATCAATCTCCGCGAGGGGGGGCGCCTCTTTGAAAATTTCCCAATCAAGCATAATTCAAA
Source organism: Ottelia alismoides (assembly GCA_037367405.1). NCBI lineage: Eukaryota > Viridiplantae > Streptophyta > Magnoliopsida > Alismatales > Hydrocharitaceae > Ottelia > Ottelia alismoides. The sequence goes on from JAZKJV010001545.1 coordinate 298,519, forward strand.
CGGCTTACTAAGAATAGTCGTTTCATCCTTTGTGAACCGAATCACGGGGACACCATTTTCGAACTGAGCAAGTCTCACAGGGAGAGGAGCGCCAAAATCAACATCTGGGAGATGACCACGCATCGCCGCAGCATAGGATTTCGGGCGATTGTTTCCTATAATCTCCCCATTCTTTCTAAACTGTGGAGGAGAGGGCATCCCCTCCTCATGAGTTTCCATGGAGACTTAGTCCCCTTGAAACTCCATTCAAATCTACTAAAGAATCGATAGAAGTGATAGAAAAAACTCACTAAACAACGATAATTAAAAAGCAGGATACATAAAAAGTGTAGATCACACCTGGAATGTCCCCGATATCGAAAGAATAGAATCACCCAGAAGTCCCCAAAAATCGCCAATCGCCAGAGCTTCTCTCTCCTCCGGGTGGTGGTTTTGGTTTAGGGTTTGGTGTGGGTTTGACAATTAATTGAAAATACAATTTACATTTTATTTTGAGTGTGTGAATATGATTCACAAATTTCCAATGACATGATTGAAATTTCACAAAATAATTTGGAATATTTTTGTGTGAAATAATTTATAATAAAAGTTTTATAAATAATTATAGGATAATGTGAGATACATGATCTCACAAAATAGGAAAAGAGAGCACTCCTTCCTTAAAGGGAGGGGAGACGACCACCCTAGTCCAAATTCAAGGTGGCCATCCACGCCCCTCATTAGGATGGAGCTTGCCTCCTTTCCTAAGCTTGTAATGCCTCTTGATTTGATTGAATTAAATTATATTGATGACTATTCAATATATTAAATTTAATTAAATAGTTGTTCTTGTATTTTTTACAATAAAATCATAACAGGTGAAAGAAACACAAATCAATCTCAACCATTGATTTGTGTTGTCCATGAATTGAGATCTATGGACTCCCAAAATATTATAAAAGAAGAGGCAACCCTAGCTCTTCTTTTACAACATAGAATACACAAGCTCTCTCTCTCTCTCATCATCATCATCATACACACCATCTCTCTCTCTCTCTAAAGTGGCCGTCCACTTTGTGACCTAGAGATAATCGTCATTGTCGCTATATCATCGCGTTATCTCTTTGACCGCTCATGGATCTTCATCTTCCTTAATGATTACAATACACGAGGAAGACCTTGGATTTCATTTGACGAAATCACGAGATCCATCGCTTGGACCAACATCTTTTATTGCGAGAAAGACACGTTTCATCAAAGCGCTCTCTAGCATCTCCTCTATCGGGTCGGACTTGAGACAGGTGGTCTCTTCGTTTAGAGGCTTTGATCGCAACCACGCTTTAAGAGGTATTCCGATACCTACTTTGTGGTTTAGATGAAAGGATTCGAGAAGTGTTCTTGGATCATGTGATTTTATCACTTTATATTTTTTAAAATTCTGCCACCCTGAACAACTAGTGTGACTAGTTGCTCCCGATCGCATGTGACGCGATCTTCATGCTTTCGTGATGTGCTTAAGGTTCTTTCTAACACCTTCAGTGTGGACCTATTTTACTCAATCAAGCAACCCTAAAATGCTACGGGCTCAATCATAGAAAATAAATGAAAATAAAGATGAAAAGCACAAATCGTTAGAAACAAAAGAAAATAAAGGGAAAAATAGTGAGGACAAAAATGACCGTCTCTCTCTCACAAAAATAAAGGAAAAACTTTATACTAATAGCTGCTCTGTGTCTCTCTCATGCTCTCTCCAATCAACTCAAAGGGAGAAAAGCCAATCTCATCGTAGCTCAGGTGCACAGGCTTCCTAAGAAGTTGCCTTCTCTACGCGGTCTCTCGCAATAAATTAAACACAAAAAATATATTAGCACGTATAAACAATTATACCAATAAAGGAAAAATAAAGCAGAAAATGAGGAATGAAAAAGACGTACATAATCTATCCTAAGCATTGCTCCCAGCAACAATGTCATTTGATGAACACTATATTGTAGAGGGATCCTAACTTCCACTTTTGAAGGGTTTGTAGTGCCCAATAAGTCTGCGGTGCTCAATGTGGATTCATCAACCGCTCTTTCGACTCTCAGATGTCAACAATCTCATGCATCAAAAATTAACCCACAATAATGATTAAACAATAAATAAAGTGAGATAAATTTTATTATACCCTATAAAATAATATGTATAATATACAAGTGTAGGGGTCGAACCACAAAGAAGCAATGAGGATAGCCATAAAAATTGACACACAATGAAGAGAATCAACAAATGTTTTCGTGTGTTTTATAGGGTTTTCTAATTTTTGTGGGTTTTTTAAATATTTTGTATTTTTGTGTTTTTAATTTATTTTTTATTTCCTTGTTATAATTTTCTGATTTTAAGTTTTCTTTTTAACATATAAAATTATAAGTATATATAAGTATATATAGATAATATATACAATATAATAACTATATATGATATAAATATATAATATATATAATCTGAAAAGACTCTCAAATAAAGTCCTTTTTATTTTTTAAGGGCTTTAAAATATGTATAGGGGTTTATAAATAGAGGTTAATGGGGCTGCCCCTAGGGAGTAGCCAACTTGGCTACTCCCACCAACATTTTCCCCCAAAAATTTTTATTTTTTCGAAAATTTTTTTTATATTCATAACTATATCCCTCTAACATTCTATCAAAATTTCGTCAGAAACAGAGACTCCTACGGCCTCCATCCAAACATGGTTGATTTAAAAAATCCTACGACCATTAAAAAAATGACGTCTGGATGGAGGGGTTAGGAGTCTCTGTTTCTGACGAAATTTTAATAGAATGTTAGAGGGATTTAGTGATGAATATACAAATTTTTATTTTCCAAAGAAATTAAAAAATGAGGGAAAAATAGGGGTGGGAGTAGCCAAGTTGGCTATTCCTTGGGGGCAGCCCCATTTTACCCTTATAAATATTAATATAATCTATAGGTAATATATATTATTAATATAATATATATAGTATTCTATTTATAAATACAATTATATATAGTCAAAAATTATAAAATAACATGTTTTTATCTTTTTTGTAATTTTATCTATGTTTTATAATTTTTAAAATTTTTGCTAATTTTTTGTATTTATAAATGATTAAAATGGTAAAACGGTAACTTAGAATAATAGGCCAGATTGTTTTGGAATTAAAAATAGATAAATACTCAAAATTTTCCAAAAATATTTTTATTATGTAATATATAATATAGACAGAATTCAAAAATAATGGCTAATATTTTTAACTTTTCAAATAAATTATAACGACTTTTATAAGATTTTTGGATTTTAAATTTTTAGTGTTTTCTTTTGTAAATTTTAGTGTTCTTTGCTCTGCATAATACAATAATAAAGATACTCTAATTTTTGGGATTTTAAAAGTGATTTTCTATTTTTTATTTGTAAATAAAAACATGATAAAATGTATAGTTTTAATATTTTTAAAAATAATAAAATAATTTTAATGACCTCAAGAAAAATACATATGATTTAAAATTACCCCAGAAACTTAAAATGATTTTCCTAAGATATTTAGATGCAAAATACTATTTTTAATAATGCAATCACAAGAAATAAATTAATTGTTCTAGCATGGACCTAATGTAATTTAAATAAATGAAAAACCATGCCTCATCAGCTTCAGAAATTCCTGCAAAAGAAGCAGAGAAAATGTTTCGGTCATTGTATCGACCAAGTGAGTTTTAACAGAAATGATTAAATTTTTTATTTAATCTTCTTTATTTTTATTTATACTCCTAAATTTAAGTGTATAGCGGCTAGGCAAGGGAGTGTCAAACTCAGGGAGCAAATTGTTGTAAAAACTAGGGTTAAACTATAAACAAACTAAGGTAAAAGGTTTTTTATTTTTTATTTTTTTAAGGATTTTTCTAGATTTTTTATTTGATTTTAATGATTTTTATATTGTTTTTGTAAAGTTTTAGTATTTTATGATTTTTATTATTTTATAAAATGATTTGTAATTTTTTATTTGATTTCTATTTTATTATTTTTTATTTTGGAATTTGGTTTTACTGTTTTTATGAATTTAAGGTTTGTTTTATTTTAGGTGTTTTTTAAAATGATTTATTGAATATAGAAAATTCTTTTTATTTTTTCAAAGATATTTTAATTCTATATATAGAGTAAAATACGGTATTTTTTCTGTATTTTTATTATATTTTTATATTTTGTAACTTATTTATTATTTATTATGTAGCATATATAGTATTTATTTACTATACAAGGGTATGTTTGTAATAATACTGGAAAGATAAGGGGCGCATGTAAAAGGCAAGAATTGGATGGGCTTTCGCGCTAAAACTCCAGAATTTAAGTGTTGCTCACGTGCTTGAAGTCTAGATAGGACCTGTATGCTAATCTCAGAAACATCAAGAATATAACTACTATTTTCCCAGATACTTGTTCGCCTCACGTGCAAAGCACGTGAGGTGGCTAAAGCGGTGGGGCGGTTACGTCGATAGGGCAATAACGCATGGCGCGTGTCCGTACGTCTGATTCGAGTTCAGATCAGAAGGTTTGAATTCTCCTATCCAATTAGCCTTGTCCATGCCATTCGATCAGGGCCGATTGAACGGATGTAGGAAAAAGCCCTAAATGATGTTCGACTCTAGGCGGCGTTGATTCACGAAACGGTGACCTTTCGATGCAGGCGACATCGATGAATGATTCTAATCGACTTCAGATCTGGAGATGACGATCGGTGTGCGCTTGAGTGGTGGTTTGATTATGCCTTCTGCGACCGTGGCTGAGTCGGTGGATTGTAGTTGCAAGGCTGACGGTGGTGTGGTTGGAAGAGGATTCACGAGCGGCACCTGTGTTCGGTGACGATCATACGTCGATGCTTCAGGTCGAGGGGGCGATGCGTGTCACTCAAGGAGGTGAACGAGGTGCGTCTTCCAGGCGGACTGCGGGTTGACGAAGTATAAAGGAATGTGGAGCCAAGGCGGTCGAGCGAGGTCGATGAAGAGACAACAGGGAACCGGAGTGTGTCGGTGCAGATGTGTTCCCCTGGGGTCTTCGATGACGATGGGGAATGAAAAAGACGTACAAAATCTATCCTAAGCATTGCTCCAGCAACAATGTCACTTGATGAACACTAAATTGTAAAGGGATCCTAACATCCGGTTTTGAAGGGTCAGCGGTGCTCGATAAGTCGGATCCGACAATCATTGTGTCGATCGCTCTTTCAACTCTCAGATGTCAACAATCTCATGCATCAACAATTAACCCACAATACTGATTAAACAGTAAATAAAGTGAGTTAAAATTTAGTATACCCTACAAAATAATATGTATAGTACACAAGTGTAGGGGTCGAACCACAAAGAAGCAATGAGGATAGCCACAAAAATTGACACACAAGGAAGAGAATCAACAAATGTTTTGTGTGTTTTATAGGGTTTTTTATTTTTTATGGGTTTTAAATATTTGTATTTTCGTGTTTTTAATTTATTTTTTTATTTTGTTATTTTTATTTTGAGGATAGCCACAAAAATTGACACACTCCTGTTTGGTTGCAGGGTTGGGCAGGGTTGGGTTGGGCTGGGTTGGGATGGGTGAATAGTAATCTGTGAGGAGGAAGTACCCTTGTGAATAGTAACCAAACAGGCCCTAAATGAGGTTCGACTCCAGGCAGCGTTGATTCATGAAACGGTGACCTCTCGATGCAGGCGACATCGATGAATGATTCTAATCGACTTCAGATCTGGAGATGACGATCGGTGTGCGCTTGAGTGGTGGTTTGATTATGCCTTCTGCGATCGCGGCTGAGTCGGCAGATTGTAGTCGCAAGGATGGCGGCGGTGCGGTTGGAAGAGGATTCACGGACGGCAGCTGTGTTCGGGGACGGTCATACGGTGATGCTTCAGGTCGAGGGGGTGATGCGCGTCGTTCACAGAGGTGAACTGGGTGCGTCTTCCAGGCGGACTGCGGGGTGACGAAGTATAAAGGAATGTCGAGCCAAGGCGGTCGAGCGAGGTCGATGAAGAGACAGCGGGGAACCGGAGTGTGTTGGTGCAGATGTGTTCCCCTAGGGCCTTCGATGACGATGGGGAGTGGTTTTCTGGGGAGGATCGATGGCGGAGGAGTCCTCCAGGTAGCCGTGAAGATGGAGTGGTTGATGTTGAAAGTGTATTTGGTCGGGAAGAGAATAAAAGGAGGAACAAGAGAAGAAAAACTAGATGGATTGGGGAAGAGAAACTAAAGTTACTGGGGGAACTCACCTGGGAATAGAAACTCGGAGTAGTTCCTCAGGTCATCGCCTCTACGTGCGGGGACGCGGAGGCTTGGCACGGTGGAATGGTTGTTGCATGCCGGTGTGATCACACCAACTCGATCTCTCCTCCACTTAGTCGCCTGACGGCGAAGGAAGTGGAGATCTGTCACCCTCTCCTCTCTCCATGTCGGAACTCGGTGGAAGATGAGAACCAAAAATGGTGGATACTGTTCAAATGGGGGATGGGTGGCTATATATAGAGAGAGGAGGGTGCTGACATCGGAGGTGGTGATGGGAGCACGGGTTGGGTTGGCGGAACGGCCGGCCAACAGCCGACTGTTGGAGTGGTTGACGGAGATGGAAGAGGAGGGAGGAAGCCGGCGGCGCCGTTGGATTCGCAGGGATGAAGAAGGGGATTCGACGGAAAAAAAAGAAAAATTGGGAAAGGTAGAGAGAGAGGGAAAGAGAGAGAGAGATGAAAATAATAAAATTAAAGAAAATGAAATAAAATTTAATTTAAATTAAGTAATCATTATTAATTACTTAAATTAGTAATTAAATACTTTTATAATAGGATAAATTAGTTAATTAAGTAATTAAAAGGGTAATTAAGTAATATTTTAAAAATTTAATAAATAATTAAGTATATAATTAAATAAATTAAAAATTAATTACATAAATTAATTAAACAAACAACTAGATGAATAAATTAAATAAAAAATAAATATGTTAGTTTTTATAATAATAACATAAATTACGGTTCATTTTACAATATACCAATACGGACTCGATAACCACGTTTTTTCGCATTATCTTTGATTTTAGCGAAATCTAGTGTCATTTTGTAGATAATTGAATAATAGGATTTTTAGAACTGAGTTTGCCCAATTCAGAGTTCATACAATCGAGTTATGAGGTTCGGAAAATTTAGGTAGCGGCTTCGAAGCTTCGGGTTTTATTGGTATTTCAACTTAGTGATATTTTTATATACATTTTTAGAAGATTTTAGGAAAAGAAATTAAGTTAATCGGATTTACGATTAATTAATTAAAAATTTGAGAAGATTCTACATATAGTACATATATACAACGAGTTCAAAACGTCAAAACTCACTGATTTTATTCGATTATTTTTTAATATTTTTAATAAATAGTAGTAAGTATAAAAAAATTCTAAAAGTGAATTCGGTCTGTTTTGAGTTTTCTATAAATAATTATGAACATTGAAAGTTGGCTTTTGCGGCTTTTACGGTTCATTATGGGTATTTTTTATGATAGAATATTTTTATGATATTTTTATAAAATAATATATATTTTTATGAATAATTTTTATAAAAGAAGTGTTTTGATTTAAGATATTTACATTATGTAAAATGGATAAATTATATTTTTTGGTCATTGTTTTCTTTTTGTTTTGATCCTTATCTTCCCCTATTTATTTCTTTTGTCGACCAGTCAATATTGACATGGTCTCGAGGTTAGGATCATTATGTATATATTTCATATTTACATCCTTCTTTTTTTAGTTTTATTCTTTTATTTTGGATAAAATAAGTGTTAAATATATAATACTAATATTTTTGGTTAGTGAATATTAACATATATTTTACCATGGATTTTAGACAAAATGAAAGAATAAAGGTGATGAATCATGGATCATCAATAAACATGCAATGCATTCTAGAACATTACAATAGTCCATGGATATACATGCAAAAATCCCTAAATATTCAATTGAAAATTCTAACAGGGATATAAATGCAATATAAAAAAGTTATAGGATTCACTTGCAATTTTTCCCAAAAACATAACACTAAAATATCAAATCCTTGGACAAAAGAATAACACAAACCCGCATGGGGTCTTTTCAAAATATCTTGTCCCCTCACATGTATTCCTACATGAGGTGACATGGACCAGACCTAAAAGAAAATAAAATAAATGCACGTGATTTTATGCAAAATTTTAAAAAAATTTTTAACTGCAAATGAACGTTTATGGATTAAACTTAAAACATAAAAGGTGGGATGGCGTATGCAAAATACCCCTTAAGGCACTGATCAACAATCGAGGTCGCTTTACTTGCTACGTGTCGCCTCCTAGACGGTCGATAACGGTTCATGGATGAATCACATGGATTAGATCCAGTCGATGGATCAGATGACTGATGGTGCCTTCATCCAACGACACCTGGAGCGGAGGAACGATCGGACGCCTGAAATGATGGCTGCAAGAACTGATGAAGGGCAGGTCCACGACGAGCTTGGATATAGACTCTTGGGTGACTCAGTGTACCTGGAAGGCTCGTCGGTAGTGCAAAATGGAGATGGTGCTCCTTCACGATGGCTGGGCTGCTCAGAAGGGTATGGGACCCATCGATGGGGTCCTGGATGGTAGGGGACGTTTAAGCTCCTGGAGTGTCTTTGAATAGAAAAAATCAACCCGGATAGGGTCATCAAATGCCAGACCCTGCAAGGTTAGAGTTGCAAAATAAAAGGGAGAACATGGGATTGATTTGGCACAAAAATGAGCGAAAATGAGGTGTAATAGAGGTGCTACGACGAGAGGTGGAAGAGGAGCACGAGTCTTATGATCGGGACTCCATTAGAGTTAACAGAGGTACATGGGGTGCATAGAATGAGAAGGGGAAGCTAATGGATTGGTCAGGAGAGGAGGCAGAACACGGACGGAGCATGATGAAGTTGGAATTTGATATTGACGAAAAGCAATATGAAATTAAACAAAACTAAAACCTAAACTACGCTACTACTAGTACTAAGGATGGGAAAAGCAAGAAAAAATGTAGCTCACCTGCCTGAGGACAAGGAGCACAGAAGGTCCGTTGGGAGGTCTCCGACGGGGGCTTGGATTGATTCCCCTGTTCCTTTCGCACATTACAGATCGATAAGAAGCTCTCTGTCACCGAGTTCTACCTGTACGATTATGGATTGGAGGGTTTAAGGTGCTGAAGAGGGATCAAGTTTGAAATAGAAGTCGGTGAGTGGTTTATGTACATGGGACTCTTCACCGAGGGATCGAGATCGATTCAGTGATCTACGGATCAAGGAAAGGTGTGATCGTTAAAGAGCTTCGATTAAGCTGGAAAAGTCAAAGAGGAATCTAGTTGAAAGGGTGAATGCTTTGGTCATGAAAAATGGGATTAATTGAGGGGGTCGGAACTGACAGGAGCATACCTATGAGGGATGGGGAGTTGACCGAGGTCAACTTAACCCGCTCCTCATTAGTCCACGTCAGCCCATAAGGAGAGAAAATAGGGAGAAATTACCTTATTAAATCAATTTAAAAAATCAAATGTTTTTATTATTTTTGGCAAATATGAAAATATTTATTATTTTATATAGTACTTTATTATGATTTTTATGTATTTTACAAGTTTATTTATTAGATATTAATTTTTACATGTATAATTATAAGTATATTTACCTATACATGATGTATTTTATTTTTAATTTAAATTTTAGAGTTTATTATTTTATAACCATATTTATATATTTATAACTTATTTAAATAATATATATACATTTTTATTTTATTTTTATGAATTTATTTATTTACTGGGTTTAACATATGTATACTTTACCTATATATTAAAGTATAATATTTAGTTTCTTTTATTTTTGATAGTTTCAATTTATTTTTATTATGTACATGTATTTTAAAGAATATTTACGTATTTATAAAAATATAATAAATTAAAAGATATAATGAATAAATAAATTGATTATTTTATACATGTATGAATGTCCAAAGGTTAACTTTAGTATCTTAACTCTAAATTGAATGAAACCATCTTCATTAAATCGATAATTTAATTTTATGAATAATAAATGTGAGTTTGGTAAATTTTGAGCTTGTATGGAGAAGACACAATTTTGAGAAGTTTTCTTTGCAGCCTTTTATTCTGTATGTCCCGGGCACACTGTGCATTATTTTTTAGTAATAAAAAGTTTGTATTTTTCCTTGTATTTTTATGTACAACTTTTATGTTCAACATTTATTGATTTAACATGTAAAATTAATATAAAAAACATATCCCAAAACCTATTTATTGAGGAATTAAAATTAGGGTTTCTATGTGGTTTCTAGTCCTTATCTCCCTCTCCTTTTGTTCCTTGTCAACCAAGTCATCATAACGACTGACTTTTAGGGTTTAGGATCACTCAATATCTTTGACGCTTCCTTCTTTTTCTTCTTTTTCTTTTTTTATTCTTTTATTTTGGCATCAAATACAGTGTTTTACACAATATGTATAGATCAATAAATGATTTCTATTTTGTACAAATCAATGCTATATGCATGCATTTAAGCAGGGATTTAAGGCTAAAATGAAAGAATAAACGTGATGAAATGGAGATTCTTCATTCATCAACAAGAGGACGTAAATACTCGTCAATGTATTTCCCAGGATGAGTGGATCCATGTACTAAGAGTGTTAAGAACATAAATTATTGTTTATTACACAACTACGTAGGTAGACTATAAGGAGTTGCCATTACTGGCCAACAAGAATAGTCCTTCTAGTGTGTGGGTTGAATCCATCTGTACACAAACCAACAATACAATTCCTTTTTTCGCTTGCAAACAACAGAAAATCAACCATCAATGTTTTCCAACTATTTGAATCTGATGGATGATCCATATACTCTTGTTAAGTATGATATGCGTGCCGCAACACGTCCTTTGGTGTTTCTCTGTAATAATACAATCTCTTTAGTCGAGTGTTAGTGTAAAGTAACGTAAAATTTTCCGTCCAACTTTTCTTCCATTTTTATCGGAGTCCTAGTATCTAGGGTCATTACATCTGAATAATAAATTCTCCTTTTCAGTATAATATAAAATATGATGATTTGTACAAGAATTGATCTTCACATATGCTAAATCCATCTTCCTCGTCATTTTTTTATTTTATAATAGTTGTCAGGTAATTCATGATCTTCAAGAAATATTTTCTTCAAAATAATCAACATTGCATCGGAATTCCTATCTCTCATATTATATTCCTTTGTTGAGAGTTTCGAGTATGTCCTGCAACCTAACCATAATGGTTCTTCTACCTTTTCCAAGATATCGTAAAATTTTTTAGACTCTCCAAGTGGTTCTTCACCATTAAATGTTTCATCCATGAATTCAGATTCTGTGACAGACATCACTATTTTGATGATGGATTACTTTCAGGAACATTGATTGATTGAATCGTCGGAGGTGAGAATATTTCATAGTGTCTTCACCACTTGTAATAATCCTCCATGAAACCATGCTACAGAAGTGTAATTGGATTTCATCTTTAACCTCTTCTTAAGTAAACACCACTTGAGACATGGATAAATAATGGTGTCGTCTAAATCAACAATTGTAGAATCATTGGAGTAAGCAATTGCCACAAACTCCTCTATGTCACATTGAAATGACTCCAATAAGCATCCGTCTTGGACACGGTTGTACATCTACTCGCTATTGCTCGTCATCCTAATTATGAGAAAATGGTTTCAAATCTTTTATCAAATTAGTTATGAGACATTGGCCTAATTTACATGGTTAACTAAACTAGAAGGATAAGAGTAGAACTTTTTTTTATTAATATTATCTCTTATGCATGTACTTAAAGATTCCAAATTTGAATTAAGACTATCATTATTACATGCATATTAAAGTTTATATCTGAACAAAATTCAGTAGCATAACCACGCATCCCTTCAATATACCCCATAAATTTATCTTTATAATCATTAAAATTATTATAAAAGTAACAATAGTTAAACTCTAATAAGATTAATGTGGTACGTCAAAAGGAATGTGGTTATATTGCCAAAAAATAGCTCAGATATAAACTCTAACATACATGTAGCGATGATGGTCTTAATTCAATTTTTGAATCTTTAAAAAACTCCACTAGTTTGGGACCTCTGATCTAAGGAAAGATAATATAAATATTATATTATATGGATGCCTTGAATCTCTCATATATACACATGCTACATATGATGACTTCAAGATACTTTATAATTTATACATTTATGTTTGCTGGACATTTACATAGATTTGATTGGTTTGTGGTTAGGATATGGATTTATGTGATCCTAATACTGCGCCTAATAAAGTTTTTAATGTATATTATTGGGAATGTACCAGTAAGAAAATATATTCCATCTACATACATCAAAATCTACAACCACATGACCGAGATATCTCATCCCAAAGTGAATCCAATAATTTTATGAAGAAAAAAATATAACACGTTATAAGTAATGAAATCTTCCAATGTGTTGCACATGCCTCCCCTTGTGCAAGACCACACACCACCCGATATGGAGGGACTCATTGTGTGTATTGTTTTATGTGATTTCATAGTTACTTAACATTTTTACCTTATTAATTATCTAACTACAAACTAATGTGGCACATCATTCCACATTAGTTAAACTTTAATGTGATATATCATCACAAGAGGGTTATGTAACTTGGAAAAATAAGAGGCACATTATCTCAATTAAATAAACATTTTATTCTCGTAAAGAAAAAATAATTTTTAATTTCTTTTAACATCTTAATATATTAATATTTAACAAAATAAAAATTTAATTTAAATTCTTTAAATGTAATTAGTTAATGAAAAATTAACCTTATGGAGTTTATTATTATTTCATATTATAATATATTTTGATATTTACTTAAAGTAATGAATAACTTTAATGTGTTTTACAATTTATTTAAATATTTTAAAAGAATTTTACACTTTTGTATTTAAATAATTTTAAAGGTAGTATTTTATGTACTACCTGTATTTCCATTATAAAATATAAATATATCTATAAAAGATTGTTACATAATTATTTTTAATAGTTTTTAGTCGATTTTATCATTAATTTGTAGTATTGTAAAACCATTTAATGTAAGGATATTCCCCTATTAATTAAAATTTAGAAATAACTCTTAATAATTAAATTAATTTAATATAATGGAAGGAAACCATCATGTATATTCTCTCTCCCTAATTGACAGAAACCCATATTCACATATATACACAGTACTCAACCCTCATTTCAATAGTTTTACTATAAATTTAATTCATTTTTTTAAAATATTTCAATATGTACTAAAATTAATCTATTATATAATTTTGAGATTTATAAGATTTTTTTGCCTTTACACAAGTTGTTAAAATAAAATTAAATGTTATTAACTTGTATTTCTTTAAAAAACTAATGAATTGTACTTCAAGTATAGTTAATAGTCTCTATATTACTTTTATTTATAGTTATATTTAGAAGTATATGCATGCACTTTTAAAATTAATTCTATTATATAATTTTATAGTGGTATTAGATTAATTATATTGAATAATTCAATTGAAATTTTTTTCCTTTTTATAATTGCAAAGTGAATTTATTATATTTAAAAAACTTTGACATGCTTATTTACATTTAAGTTGAGTAATCTTTTGGAAATTACAATTAATTAATATTATTTTAAACTAATATTTAATGTATAATTAAATTTCATCATTTATTTTTATTAATTACATATATAATGCACTCCCCCAACTAACAACCCCCCTCAATGCATATATACAACCCTCTCCCTGTATACGTCTCTTCATCATACCTCCACATACTCTATCCCTCTCCCATATCTACATCTATATGAGGATGTTTTTTTCATATACATAAATAGGCATACAATAAAGAGTTTTCGAGTAAACTAATTCTAATTTGTAATTAGTAAATAATGTAATCCAAGTCAAGTATTACATTATTCACATTCTATGTTATCGTTGTCCAAGTTATGTCATCATATTAACAAGTTATACCTCATATTACTTAAGTACAATAATACACTAACATGACATGATATTCCTATTTCATAGATTTAATCATTATAAATCATCAACAAGGATTATTAACAAGCATAAACGTGACAAGGGTATTTAGTATTCGTTTTTGTTATACACATTCAGTCATGTTACTAATTATGTCATTTCATCGTACATCTTGCATGCATATGGATTTCCATTTATACTAGACAACCATCGTCAAATCTAACAAATAGATATTAATTGAATTGTATGAAGCATAAACAACATATTCAAGCAATCAAAATATTGTGAATAAAGAATAATCTATGAATAATAAAAAACCCTAAAAAATTCAAACATGAATGGTATGGAATGACATACTGAAAAAATGAGAGAAATGATGAAAGATATACATAAGGGAAGATGCACATATGGTTGAAAGACCCAAAAGAGAGTTGTCGGATGCAAGACGTGTGGAGCAACGATCGGGGGAGGAAGAAATTCGGGGATGGGTTGCGAATAGAATGAGAAAGAAGGTTTCTTGTCGTTCTGTTTACAGAAATGGGAGAGCACATATGTGCTCGCCCAGTGTTGGCCCTCGTCCTCTCCAAGCTTTCAAGACGCGCTACACACCATCACTTGAAAAATTCAAATGTGTGAAGACATCAGACATGCACGGGTGTTAGCCGAGTTCTTGCCTACTAATTCGAAAAGGTGCGACTCTAAAATTGGTCCGAAATTCGAGTGGGCGATGAACCAGACGAGCACATGTGTTTACCCTTCACTTGCTAGTTCTTTGGGCGTGCAAATGTGCTCGCTATTAGTGTTTTTTCTTTTACTGCGAATACGAATGCTAATATCAACAAATGTCAAAGTCATATCTACATCCATTTTAAAACGAATATGAATACGAATGTCGAATATGCATAAAACGTATATGATAGTGTTCCGGATATGAATATATTCATTCATTTTTATCCATACTATTAACCCAAGCTTCTATGCAGAAGAACTTATCAACATGGGTTAAAAATTACCAAGATTTGTTGATATGTAGGTGAAATTTCAGCTTTGGGCATTTTGAAATGGAATAAGGGTACATATAATTTTTTGCTTACGGACGATATATCACCTACATGTGAATGACATATCACTATATCATGATATTTCATCGACATCAATATTCTTTTTTTTCTTTTTTATTCAATTCCCTCTCTTAACTTTAAAGGAAAATGGGAGACACATTGGGAAATGGGGTCCATATCACCCCCATTTCCCCATTTCAATAGTTACATGAACCTATTTCACCCCATCCGTCTCCAACAACTCTAGAGAGCCTCTTTAAGCCTTTATTAGCTCATTTACAGCCTCCTCAGAAATGATTTTATATGATGATTTACTCGTTAATTTGTCAGGCAATCTCTTCCCACTCTCCGATCTTTATAGGATTCACGATACATGAATGGCATGCTTCTTTTTACTCAATGTTTAGTGCCTAGAGAATGACAATTGAAATCCTCAATTTTCTAATTTTGCTTAAAAAATGTCCACATTGATGTTCATAACTTGGTATATGAGTTTGTGTTTTTTTAACTTGTGAACAATGAATTCTGCTTGAATTATTATTTGATATCTCAACTTCTCTATTCATGAAAATTCTACTAAATTCTAATTGCATGCTCAGCAAGGTCCCAAGCAGAGTGAAGGTCTTCCTCTGATGCCTCGGTAGGGGTAGGGTTTGTGACAAAGCGAGAAGGGACAGGCTGTTTGGAATCGCAGACACAAGCTGTGGTAGATGTGGAGAGCAACTTGAGGACGCGGAACACTTATTCTTTACGTGCCCCTTTTCGGTGCAGGTATGGAAAGAGGTGGGGGCACCATGGGCCTCTCACAAAGGTGTGCCTATCTTCTGGAAGAAAGGTCGGTAGGGGGCAATTCGAAGGATGACTGTGCTTTACCGTTTGCAGCGCTATGGCCCATCGACAGGGGGGATGGGAATGACTTAGTTTTTAATAATCAGAGATTTTATTCAGAAAATGTTATAGCCTTGTACCTCTCCCTTTACCATCTCTGGTCTACAAGGCAATGTACTTTTTTTAATCTGATATTAATATAATCGCTTTTGCAGTGGGTCCAAACTTGGGACTTCACCCTCTTTCTCCTCAGAAAAAATATGAGACTATCAACCTGTCTAATGTACACATAAATTTTATAGAAATATGTATCTAGACCTATACTTTAGCACATAGATGCATATTTCTATATTATGTATGATTAATGCACAATGGAATCCTTAGTTTTGAAAAGAATTAAGAGAATTTCCCCCACTTCTCTTGGGTCAATATTGTCGACATGTCGTTGATATGTTATTTGCCTAAGTTAGTGAAATGACGTCGAAATCCGACATTTTGGACCTTGCCTATCAATTCTTTCCCAATTGGGAGGTGTTTGACAATAGGTCCGTGTATAACGAAGATTGGATAGTTTACTCTCAAAAAGATTCTTCCTGACAAGCCGATTTTGGGGTTTATTTTGCAAGCAGTTAGTCTAAAGAACCATGGGATCTGTTCTCATGGTTACTCGTAATGTTAAAGTCGCTCATGAATAAACAACTAGGAAACTATGTGCTAGGTTTTCTAACCCAAGAATGAAGTCATATTTTTGTCGTGATCACAAGGACCGTAGATATTGATACTTGAAAAGCCGAACTCGTTTTTGCGAAAATGGGTAATGATGCCAAAGTTAAAGTAATATCTAAACTATTCCATATAGGGTTATAAGATCCCCACTTCTTCCACATGTCAATTTGGCTACCCAGCTCCATTTAAAAGCGAGATTATTGATCAAAGAGTAAGATTCCATGATAGCCTTAGTTTCTTGAATAAAAACAAGATCAAGATGACACTTATGTACTGATATGATTACTCTATTAGCTTACTTAAAGCCTCGCAAGCCTCGAAATTCTATGATAGAATGTTAGCATGTATTGCAAGAATGCTTGAAAAAACGAACTCCTTAAAGAGCAACTTCTACATGTGTTGCAAAAGCTAAGCGCAAAATCTGGAAAAGCTCCTAGTAGGTTTAAGAAGTCGAATCCTATTGATAATGATGGTAACGAGAGATCTCACGGAGATAAGTCCCCGGTCCGTTATCGAGGAAAACTAACCCTGACAACTTGTTGGGTACATGCCCAAGTAGACCCCTTGACAACCACCCAAAATGCGTAAGCTCAAGTTGTCAAGTAGTAATCCCACCACTTATAAATCACACCCACACTTTGTGAGTTTTCCATGTGGTACTATGTTTGGGTTGGGGTGTTGCACATTATGATGTAGTTATTCTACTAACAGGAACATTTTCTTTTGTAATTTTGGCTGTGCTGTTGTAGTATAGATACTGTGATTTTTATGGAACTGTAATCGAATAGCTCACTGAACATGGTAACACGCCATCTTATTGTGTTTTATTGATTGAGATGTTTGTTGAGCCCCTTGTCTATCTATCCCCTGCTCAATTGTGGAGGAGCTGGAACAAACTGCCGTAAATGTAATCGACGATTCCACGGGATATGGCCATGCGGACTTAACAGAGGAATGTGCAGTTGATCCGAACAGGGGTACAGCTAATGATGTCGGGCAGATGCGATGGAGCAGCGGGGGATGTGGAACACGGACTGAGGCACTGCACTTCTGGCTGTGTGCCGAGTGTGGAGTATGAGGTTGAACAAAAGTAAGGAGAAGTAATGGATGAAGATGCAGGGAGGTGTGAGGAAGAACTCGCTTTAAGGGGTGTTTGGATAGTGGGTTTAGGTGGGTTAAACTGGTTGCAGGTAATTCATTTTTGGGTTTTGGTGTTTGGATAGAGGGTTAAAGTGGGGGTGGTTTAGAAGTGGGTTTGGGGTGATGTGATTGTATTGAAGTTTGAAAAAGTGAGAAGTTATTGTGATGTGATTGTATTGGAGTTTGAAAAAGTGAGTAGAAGTGGAGTAGTTTATAATTTTTATATGATATGATGATATAGTATATTATTTTTTGATGGAATTGATGATGGAGAATTGATTTATTTAATTTTTTTAAAAAGATAAAAAGTGGGACCCACGTGGAGGGAGAAAATATGGGGTAGGGGAGGGGTGGTTTAACCCGATACAAGAACGCACCCTTAAAGTTCCCGGAATTAAATGGTCCCGATGACCTGCAAGATGTTGGCGTGGGGGAGGGATGGCCCAATCTGTGGAGTGATGCATACTGGGATTGCAGGGGAATTCTTTGATCCACGCGAGGAGGAGTGTAAGGCGATGGCCGTGGACTTCATACGGTCGCGGATCATAAGAGGATGTCCTATGAGTTTGGTTGAGTTTGTAGCCTCTGCACCTCTTACTCCACTACTCAAACCTGACAATGGCGTACGCCCTATTGCAGTGGGCACTATCTGGAGACATCTAGTATACAAGGTTGCTATGAAAGGGGTAGGCAAAGAGATGTCTAAATATCTCAATGATTTTCAATTTGGAGTTGGTGTATCTGGAGGAGCAGAACCCATTTTACACAGCACCAATCGACTTTTGAGCAAGCTTCATGGTGATGGATCTATCTCTATACTTACTGTAGATTTTTCTAATGCTTTCAACATGATAGATAGATCTTCGATGCTCTGTGAAGTTCGAAGGCGATGTCCATCTATTTCTTCATGGGTGGAGTTTTGTATGCTCGGGCTGCCATAATATATATTGGAGATAATCATATTTGGTCGACCACCGGAGTGCAGCAAGGTGATCCCCTCGGTCCAGTTCTATTTTCTCTTGCATTGCATCCACTTATTCATGAGATCAAAGATAATTCTAAACTCCTTCTCCATGCTTGGCATCTTGATGATGGGATTATCATCGGGGACACATTAGAGGTGGCCAAGTTGCTTGACATTATACAACGCAGAGGTCCTGAGTTGGGACTTGTTCTGATATCAAGAAAATTGAGCTTTTTTGGCCTTCATGTGGTAAACAGAAGGTCCGCAAAGGATTATTTCCTACTGATATTGGAAGGCCCATGCTAGGAGTTAAACTGCTTGGAGGTACAGTGAGAATGGACAAATGATTTGTTAAAGACTTGGCTACGAGGAGAGCCACCAAAGCTGTCAAATTAATGAAATTACTCCCCCAGTTGGATGACCCACAGAGTGAATTTCTTTTACTACGATCTTGTATGGGTTCATCCAAGCTCATGTTTGGCTTAAGGACATGTCAACCCACGTGCATGGAGCAAGCTGCTGTTTTTTTTTTGACAGAGGACTACGTGAAGCTATTGAGGACATTGTGGTTTGTGGAGGTCCTTTCTTTGACAACCTTCAATGGCGGATGGCATCCCTACCAGTCAAGCTTGATGGCTTAGGACTGCACTCCGCTATTGAGGCTTCTTCATATGCTTTTGTGGCCTCTAGAGCTCAATCGTGGGTGCTTCAAGACCACATTTTACGAGACAGTAGGGTATGTGATATCGATTCTGATTTTTTAGATGCCTTGAAGGGTCTATGTGCCAAACCCCCATCTTTAGATCTTACATGTTTTGCTAACAATGATAATGTCCCCCCTAAAGCCCAGAATGCTTTGGCGAGTTCCTTTTTTAGCAAAATTGTCAAAGAAATTGAGGCTGAATTTGACATGACGACTAGACAAAAGGTAATTTTTCGGTGCTTGTAATCTGACCATGCTCAAGAGTTTCTTCTAGCTATTCCTATTGATGGTCTTGGAATGCTGTCACATATTGAGTATTATTCTCCGATATCGCCAATTTTTCCTCTATTATCAGTAGATAAGGTGTGTCCAGTATGCCACAAATCTTGCCTAGACTCCTTTGGGGAGCATGCCGTTCATTGTTGTGAACTCCCAGGTTTTAAATATAGACATGATCTGGTCATAGATGTCCTCTATGATGTTCTCAAGAAGGCTGGAGTTGCGTCAAAGAAAGAAGCGCCTGTGAATTTTTTGTCTGATCCACATGAGGGGAGATCCACACTCAGACCAGCTGATGTTTTAATTTTTGGTTGGGCTGGAGGAAAACATGCATGTGTTGATTTAACTGGAGTGTCTCCATTAATTGGCCTGATAAAAAGTGATTTTACTGCGGGATACGCTGCACAAAAAAAGAGGAAGACGATGAGAAGGTGGTGCTCCGGTTGCTTAAGTTGAGGAAGATGGAAGGCATCACTTGGAAATGTGTTTTTGTTCGAAAGATAAAATTGTATATAATTGACGGAATCCATTAAAATTAACAGCAGAAATGGATGGAACTTCAAATAGGGTTAAGGTGGAATGATCACACCCAACATTCAACTAATAAAAAAATTGTTAAGCAACGATGATTCTAAGACTATATTTAATATAATCTATAGTTATTAAACTTCGTTTCAGAAAATTACGAAATCGTTTCATTAAACCTAACTATTACCACCTCTTACCATGATAATTAAATATCGATAAGTACTTTATCCCATATATATATATATATATATATATATATATTTACATTAATATTACAACCAATTTTTAATATAATCTTTTTGAGAAAAAACATAATTTAAATCGAACAATTATGAATAGATCCGATTCCGCCATGTGTCACGTGCGTACTTACTAGTATATAGATATATCATAACAATGATGGATTTAGAGGGGGCAAGGAGGGGCAAGTGCCCCCTCTAAATTTTGGATTACATAATATATGTATATGTATTTTTTTCCTATGGATTTTTAAGGACAAAATAATCATAATATTTCATGATTATAATGCTTCATTTGGATTTTTTAGGGTAAAACTCGAACATACCTCCCTCATTTCTTTAGAAAATAGTTCAATAATTTTTACCAATAGATAATATACCTCTTAACATAAAATCTACCCAGAAATAATAGATTTTACCTCAAATCAACCTATATTGGATAATTTCTTCAATTGATCAACTTATAATAGATCCCTAACCTAATATTATTGGTTATCTATTTTTTAGAATCGAATTATAGAATGAATCGATCTTTCATTCAATCTCATTATCACTTATACAGATGCATGGTTTAATTCATGATATAAAAAAATAAAATTTTTAAAAAATCCATTTATTGTCAAGTCTCAAATATTACTCATTAGTCCTATGTATGATCAAGTAAAGTGGTCAAATGCACATATATTCTTGATCGGCGTATTTTTCTTCATATACATTTATATTTCTTATTATTGATAAAAAAGTATAGAATTTGACATTTTATATTTTTGATTTGATACAGATTTGATACAAGTGTAGTTTACATTGAAATTAATCAAAATCCATATACTAAATTTAAAATAATTAAAATACTTAATATAACTTACTTTTTAAAAAAGTACAAATGTCATTGACAAAAAATCCTAACGTTGTGGAACATATATGATACCAATTTATGTAAATTGAATAAAAAGATATAGTTGATTATAAAATGAGTTCAAAATTGACAAATATTATATAATGAATAAGTTCAAAATTGATGAAAATATATGTGAAAACTATAGATATAATTTGTCCCTAACAAATATTGTTATATAATAAATATAGACATATTCTTTAAAAACCTTGTGCCCCCTCCTTAAAAAATATTCTGACTCCGTCCCTGTATCGTAACAACAAACTACTATATACACGTCCCTTTGCTTCAAACCTTATTTATTAAAGAATGTAGTTAATTTCTATATACTTACTAGTATACAGAAATTCCTGTTATGGATTGATATCACCTATATTTCACCTACATTTAATGTCTTCCCACACACAATTCAAGCTGGTGGGTCACGCCATTCTCCACAATTTCAAAGAAATAAATCAACTCCAATGAAACTTGTCTATTAATCACATCTAAATTTCCAAACCTATCGACGCTAATTAGATGGCATGTTCAAGTCATAAGACCATATAAAGTCGGATTTATTAGCTGGTCTGGTGCCAACGCAGAACTCATAGGTGAGAAATCGGGGCCAATGCATGACTTATCCGACTATGAGACCGAGAGCGAAGCCTCTGCCGTACAACAGAAGTCTGTTGTACAAGAAAACTGCTCGATCAAGATCAAACGATTCACACGAAACATAGGTTTTGACCCTTACCATGGCTATGCTTGTTAAATAGACTCTGCAGAAGCCACTCTACTATGAGGCCACCACCACCTCCTCCTATAAATAGATTCCAACTGGCAAAGTTCCCGTCCACACCTCCACCGCAAGCAGATTAAACATCCAACGTAATTAGCTGCTTCTCTCAAATGGCTCGCAGGTCCCCCTTCCTCCTGGCTTTGTTCGTTGCTGCACTTCTCGTCGCCTCTGAAGTCACTGCTGCAAGACAGCTCTCGGAGGAGGAGGCCGTGGTAGCTGTGTCTCATGGGAACTCTACTGCTGACCAACACGGTGCGGAAAACTAAACCATATCAATGCTACTCTGACTTTATTTTTCGAACAAAGATATACTTCAAGTTCGGTTCGTTTATGTATTGAAACTGAATTGAATTTCTACTCACTCGAGATCAAATCTCAGCGATAATATATCGAACTTTAGAATTTTAAGGATGGGGAGTTAAGGAATTAAATAAAATGGAAATGAATATATATATATATACATATATAATATATATATGGGGGTTGATGGGGTTGCCCCTGGGGGCAGCCAACATGGCTGCCTTGTCCCATTTTTTAGTATTTTTTATTTTTTTTGAAAAATATCGACATGTGTATTCATCCCTATATCCCTCCTATATGTCATTCGAATTTCGTCAGAAATAGAGACTCCTACGGCCTTCATCCAGACATGGTCGATTTAAAAAATCCTGCGACCGTTAAAAAATGACATATGAATGGAGGCCGTAGGAGTCTCTATTTCTGACAAAATTCGAATGGCATATAGGAGGAATATAGGGATGAATATACATGATTTTATTTTTCCAAAAAAATAAAAAAATACCAAAAAATGAGGTGGGGGCAGCCATGTTGGCTAATGGGGCTGCCCCCTAGGGGTAGCCAACATGGCTGCCCCCACCCCATTTTTCGCAATTTTTTTTGAAAAATATCATCATGTATATTCATCCCTATATCCCTTCTATATGTCATTCGAATTTCATCAGAAACAGAGACTCCTACGGCCTCTACCTAGACGTCATTTTTTAACGGTCGCAGGATTTTTTAAATCGACCATGTCTGGATGGAGGCCGTAGGAGTCTCTGTTTCTGACGAAATTCGAATGACATATAGAATGGATATAGGGATGAATATACATTGTGATATTTTTTCAAAAAAATAAAAAAAAATTACGAAAAATGGGGTGGAGGCAGCCATGTTGGCTACCCCTAGGGGACAGCCCCATCAACCCCTACATATATATATATATATAGAGAGAGAGAGAGAGAGAGAGAGGAAAATGGGGCTGCCCCCTAGGGGGAGCTAACTTAGCTCCCCCCGCCCTATTTTTTCAATTTTTATTTTTTTTTGAATTTTTTCCGTGAATATTCATCACTATATCCCTATATTATGTCATAAAAATTTCGTGTGAAACAGAGACTCCTACGGCCTCCATCCAGACAGTCATTTTTTAACGGTAATAGGATTTTTTAAATCGACCCCGTTTGGATGGAGGTCCTAGGAGTCTCTGTTTCGCATGAAATCTGAATGACATATTATATGGATTTAATAATGAATTTATACAGTTTTAGATTTCAAAAAAAATATGTGAAAAAGGGGCGGGGGGAGCTAGTTAGCTCCCCCTAGGGGGCATACACATTTTACCCATATATATATATATATATCATATATATATATGGGAAAAAGGAGTATGCTCCCTGGGAGTAGCCAACGGGGCTACTCCCAGGGAGTAGCCCCGTTGGATGGAGGTCCTAGGAGTCTCTGTTTCGCATGAAATCTGAATGACATATTATATGGATTTAATAATGAATTTATACAGTTTTAGATTTCAAAAAAAATATGTGAAAAAGGGGCGGGGGGAGCTAGTTAGCTCCCCCTAGGGGGCATACACATTTTACCCATATATATATATATATATATATATATATCATATATATATATATATATATGGGAAAAAGGAGTATGCTCCCTGGGAGTAGCCAACGGGGCTACTCTCACCCCTATTTTCCCATCATTTTTTAATTTTTTTGGAAAATAAAATTTGTATATTCATTATTATATCCCGCTAACATTCTATTAAAATTTCGTCAGAAACAGAGACTCCTAAGCCCTCCATCCAGACGTTATTTTTTTAGCGGTCCCAGGATTTTTTAAATCGACCATGTTTGGATGGAGGCCGTAGGAGTGTTTCTGACGAAATTTTAATAGAATGTTAGAGGGATATAGTGATGAATATACACATTTTTATTTTCCAAAAAAATAAAAATTTTTGAGGGAAAATGGAGGTGGGAGCAGCCCGTTGGCTACTCCCAGGAAGTAGCTTCCTTTACCTCTATATATATAATTAACAAATATTTATTCACTTGTTTTCTTCTTTATTTCACTTTTTCTTTATCTTTTAATAATGATTATTTTCTTTGAAGAACTGTTGTAATATATACAGACATAATAGATGATGATATAACGACATCGTGACCATTTCTCTTAGAGTAGCTTATCCTAGGATAAAATCAACTAATTCCACAAATGTCCAACTATATCAGGATAAAGTGAGCATATTCGAGGACAAAATCCACTTCTCTTGGGATAAGGATTTGTAAAAATGTGCATGTATGAAAGAAATACAAAGGGTAAGAGGAGAAGTGAGTAATCGGGATGAGGGCTACCGCAAGCGTGCCGTCCGTTATTTAAAGGCTCATGCACGTGTTTGTACATCTTAAACCTAACCACACATCCTTATCTTCTCACTAACCACCTCTAATTAGTGCATGATTTACCATGTTTAATGACCACTCAGTCGATATGTTATCCATAACTAATATCTCCCACTTGACTAACATGGTCGTACCACACTCCCACTATCCGTGGGGTGTCTATATTTTAGAGATGTTAATTGTTAAGATTTCAATTTTCTTTAATACATTCTAGTTGACTCATAGATTCCCGAATCTAATTAAACCAACATGTTTAATATATGTACTTGTTGGCATTCCTTTGTAAAGGAATCGACCAACATATCACTCGTGGGTGTATACGTTACCTTAATTTCTGTTTGTCTGCTATATCTTGAATACAATGATAATATATTTCAATGTGTTTTTCCTTGGAATAATTTGCCTCACTATTAATCAAGCTTATTATGACTTGATTGTTACAATATATTTCAATGGGTTCATCGACCAATTCAAGGCTTTTCTCAAGAAAATATCTAATCCAAACAACATGGGTGGTAGCCATGCTGTCATGCAATATGTTCAACTTCTTATGTATGTCTTGATACACAACTTTGTTTCTTCATTCTCCAAGAAACAACTGCTTCATTAAATATGAAAAGATAACATGATGTGGATTTCCTATCATCAATGTCGCCTCCGAAATCTGCATCGGAGTATCCCATTTTATCAACTGCTTCAGCTTGATAAACTAGCTTCAGTTGTGATGTACCCTTCAGATATCATAGAATCCTCTTGATGGCTTCCCAATGTGCTTGTCCGGGATTACTTTGATATTTACTTAATAGGCTTACTGGATAAACCAAATCAGGTTGAGTACATAACATTGCATACATTAAGCTACCCGTTGCTTGTGCATATGGAACATCAAGTGGTTTCTGTCCCTTTCTTGGACACCGAATTTTACTAAGTTTTTTCCCCCATCACAATCGGTGTAAGGATTGCAATACTATTCTGCATTCCAAATCTCTTCAATACCGTATGTAAATATTTTCTTGATCTAAACTCAATGTTCTTGAGTTTTTGTCTCTAGTAATTTGGATTCCAAAAACATAGGATGCCTCTCCCATGTCATTCATCTCTTTCAGTGCTTAGTTTGTATTTTATATCATTTAACATCTTTATGCCATTTCCATCAAGCAATATGCCATCTATATATAATGACAAATCATGAACTTTCTCCCATCATGCTCGACATACACATACTTATCCAATTTATTAGACACAAAACTCGATTGAATAATTGTATTACGGAATTTGAGATACCATTGTCGTGAGGATTATTTCAATCCATACAGAGATTTTTCAATTTGTAAAAATTATTCTCCTTTCCATCTATTCGAAATCATCATGTTTTCGTATGTATATATCTTCCCTCAATTCTCTATTGAGAAATGCAGTTTTTGAAGGATATGGTTAGATCCTCAAGCGCATCACGGAAGCGTGAGCGTCGCATCGAATACGACGAAGAACGACTAGTCGCACTAGTTGTTCTATGCAGCGGAAATTAAAAAATTTTTTTTGCGACGAAACCACATGATCCAAGAACACTTCTCGGATCGTTTCGTCTAAACCACAAACAAGTATTAGGTTTACCTCTTGAAGCGTGGTTGCGATCGAGTCTCTAAACAAAGAGACCTCCTGTCTCAAGTCCGATCCGACGGAGGAGACGCTTGCGAGCGCGGGGATGAACCGCATGCTTCTCGCAATCCATGTTGATGATCCAAGCGGCGGATCTCCTGATCTCGACACACGAGATCCGATGTCTTCTTCACGAGCGGGGCGCACCGAAGGAGATGGAGATCCACTAGGAAACCATCGGGCAGCATAACGACGATGCCGCGGCGATGGAGAACCTCTCTAGGGCATCCATGGTGGACGGCCACATGAGAGAGATGGAGGGAGGACGTGTAGAGAGAATGAGAGAGAGAGAGAGATTTGTTGCCTCAACTTATGTGTCAAGAAGAGCAATGGGGTGCCTCTCCTTTTATAGGGTTTTGGGATCCATGGATCTCAATCCATGTGTCAACACAAATCCAATGGTCCACATCAATTTGTGTTTCTTTCAATGGTCATGATTTGTTGCTAAAAACACAACAACAATTAATTTAATTTAAATTAAATATATGTTGATAAATCAACACAATTTAATTACAAAATTAAATCATCAATACATGGAGATAATGAAAGGAGAGAAAGCCTCCTTCCATGTGGAGAGGGGGGACGGCCTCCCTTTCCTAATGGGAGTGGTGGCCGTCCACCCTCCTCCATTAGGAAGGTGGCTATTTCATCTTTTATGTAATCTCCATTATTTGCAACAACTTTTGTTGCAAATTATTTCACAAAAAATAAATCCAATTTATTTTGTGAACATTGCAATCATGCCATTGAAAAATTGTGAATCACATTCACAACCCAAAACAAAATGTAAATTACATTTTCAATTTGATGTCCAATGTGAATCCAATTCACATTAACATTTAATTAACAAATGTAAATTACAAATAGCTCTCTCTTATATATTATAAATCACATTTATAATATATATGACTAATATGGATATTGCTATCCACATTATTCATATCCATGATAATTAAATCATATTTAATCATCTTGGATCTCTATTCTCTTGTGTCCAAATAATATGAATCACATTCACATTATTTACATCTTTGATAATTAAATCTCATTTAATTATCTAAGATAACTCTCTTTATAATATGAATCAAATTCATATTACTCATGATAATTAAATCACATTTAATTATCCATTTTCTCAATGCTCGGATACATATATCAACAATAGAATTATCCATGAACTCCTTCAAGGATAATGCGCTTTCTCCGCAGATACTTGGAGATAAGGACATGGCGATTGTATTATTCCTCGTATAGTGACATGGATATTGAGATCGTATCTCAAATCCAGATCGCGGGCCTCCCATAGATGCTTGATTAAATCAAGACCGTAAATCTAATCTTCTTATTGTATCTGAATCACATTCAGATCAATGTCCAACACTTGGACCAAGATCAGATCACTTCTCTAATGAGAGGAGTCACTAAAATCCAGACCCGTTTCATCACTCCCTAGGAATGGAAGCGTCATGGTTATACAATCGTTTATGATCACATCACCCTCAGGTATTCCCAATACCTGTACATCCTGCATACTGAAAGACTCAGACTAAACCCGAAGTATTCGATCAACTTTATACTGTCTACTTCATGGTTTTATCAGTAAGTTTCTCATTCGATCATTGGGAGTCGGTATCGATCATATACTTTCCAAAAGCATATATCATACCTAGGTCTTGATCATATACTTTCCAAAAGTATATATCAAACCTACAAATTCAGTCAAGCTTCCAAAGCAACACGACCGTGCGCACGGAATTTGATTCTTCCCAATATCTCATGAGTGAGCTCATGTCTTTCGGTTCAGTAACTGAACCTGTATGATCCCTTTGAGAGATCGTATTACTCATATGCCCTTATATGCACACCAGCGCGCCGGTGTGTAGACCTTGATTAGGTCATCAACCTATTGGTCTGCCAAATGTACATACTTAGACACATAGCAACACATCTGTCTCCGGTCAGAGGATGCGTGCCTATATCCTGACAGCATACGATATAGGACTTTGGTTATCTCGATCTCGTTAAGTCAACTCTTTGACCTAACTAATCTGACACCTCCGAATCTCTATTCCTATGCAGAGGACCTGCATCAAGAGGTCGGTCAGATATCAGCCTTCAGAGATAAGGATTGCCATCTCCTACTCAGGCTGGAGATCATCTCTTAACAATCATCTGACGGTGCTTGATGAGTCCTCAATCTAACTCTTTAGATATTCATTCAAGCACCAGCCTCTATGATTCAATAGTTGAATCAACAGCTGTATGATCATCAAGATGACCATGGTACATAACCCTAATTGTACTAAGGGACCTATTATGCAAATTATGTATTCTTCATTTCAGATTAAGGAGTGAATTGCAATAGCATTTATTGCATAATGGCTCGCCGTGGGCCCGCATTTCCAACAATCTCCCACTAGCCCAAAGAGCCATTAATGGGCTAATCATTTAAACCCGCACTCATGTGACAATCATAGGCTATTTAGAAAATAGCTAGGTAAGCTGATCAGTCACTCTGTTCCCGCGAGACTATGCCAAGTCCTTTTACGGCACTTGCATATCCCCAGTAACAGTGCTCGCATCTAATGCGAATGTTGCATCTCATGCAACCAATACTCAATCTAGTTGGTTACATTGTCCCTGGCATCATAACCAGTATCCCCATAATCCTTATTAGAATACCTTCATTCCCGGAGATCTCTATCTCCTAAGGTATCTAAAGTTTAGACCTTTATAGATCACTATCTACATGGTCTTAAACTTTTGAAGATAAGACTTTGAGATTACTATCTCAAAAATCTCCTCATCTATGAAGATTTTGTTATTACTGCAATCAAGTGTTTTATCTCTACAGTAGGATTAGTAACAATTTACTACTCCCACTGCATGACAGACATCTGGTATTTGTACACTCTAGCATACACTCAGCTTCTCGTAACTAATGCACAAGTGCAAGTAGTTGTAGCATTTACTTCCTCAACTCTTTGAGGTGCTATCCCTTAAGATAGGTCAGTACCATATCTTAAGGGTTAGAAGCCTTTCTTGGAATTTCTATGAATAGAATATGTCCAAGGTATACTACAAATGTGACAGTCCAATTATCCTCTTCTCTTGGCTTCTGAACAACTTCAGAACTAAGATCTAAGAGGTATCTTTGAAATCATATTTCAAGATATGGAATAACCAGATTATAAAACACTTATTATTATCCTTATATCATTTTAAATGATCAGGATATCATCTACATTTAGCGCAATGAACACATAGGCACTCCCACTAAGCTTCGCATGGCTCATCAAGATTTCATTTGAAATCATAACATTTATAATTTCATCAAATCTTATGGTCCATCTCAAAGAAGCTTATTTGAGTCCTTAGATGGATTCCTTATCTTGCACACCTTGCTTTCCTCAACCATGAAGCCCTGGGGCTACTTCATGTGAATATCCTCAGAGAGATATTCATAGAGGAATGCAATCTGGACTTACATCTCGAAGATGCAATAGTCAAGTTGTGTAGCTAAGGTTAGCAATATTCTGATGATTTTAAGCATGTTCACCGAAAAGCAAGTCTCATTGCAAGCAATGTCTTCTCTTCCATGTGTAGCTCATTGCTACGAACTATGCTTTGAAGGTATGTACCTTCTCATCAGGTTCCCTTTCTCTTGAAGATCCATTTACACCTTTACGGGTCTTACCCATATAGGTGGATCCTCGAGGGTCCATATACAACACTTGTACATGAAGTCTACATTAGACTTTTATTGCTAACATCCATCTATCCATGCTATGATCTTCAGAAGCTTCATCACATGAAGTTCGATCATTGTCAGATTTCTCTGACACATGGAATCCATCCTCAAACTTATTTGAAGAGGTTTTAGTGTTTCATCTTCAATTATCCTTTTAGTTTCCAATTTTAGGAGCCTCATTATCTTTTCAAGATTAAATGAGTTCCTACACTTCATTTTTATCTTGATTCTCAAGAGTCTCAACCTCCAAGAATCACATTCTCAGAGATGAGATATTTCAAGAATCTCAAGGTCATAAAGTAGGTATCCAATACCATCCTTTATTTTCCTAATGAAGCAGCACTCTCAAGTGCTAGATTCCATCTTGCATGGAACCTTATTAAGGATATACATTGTAGTCTCTACTACACATATATACCTGGAAACTAAGGGATAATTATGCTAAAATTCATCATTGATAAGATCATGTCACACATGATCCAATTGTATCTGCCTATAACTCTATTGAGTTAAGGTGTGTTAGGAGGATTGAGATAGAAATGATATTCATATCTCTACAAGATATTCTTTGAATTTATCTAACAGGTACCTGCTACCTAGATTAGATCAAATTCATTTTATCTTCCTTCAAACTTTTGGTTTTAAACCAAAAATAATGAAATCTTTGAACATTTCAAAGGTTTCTTAGGTGAAGAGAAGAAATCTCATATCATACATAATCATCAATAGATATCACATATCCACAATGTTTACTATGATATAGATGATCCACATACATCAATATGTATGAGATCCTGAATACCTTGACATCTTACACCTTTCTCTAAGAAGGGTGTATTGGACATTTTTCTTTGAATACAATATTTATAAGTATGTAAGTTTTGAAATTTTAGACATTCTAAAGTTTCATCTCTTACTAGTCTATTGATCAAATCAATAGACAAATGTCCAAGGCTTGATGCTAGATCATTGTCAAATGATCTTCATCCTCCTATTGATCTTAAGGTTTAATTTCAGTATTTAGAAATGTTAATGAACCATTCATTAATTTTCTAATTTAGTGGAGTCCACTAGATTTTAGATTACTATCTGAAATATCTCCATCATAACTTTTTATGATAGTTCTACCTCAGAATTCATGTTTATTTCCAACATTTAGAAACAAACAATGAGTGTATTCTTATATCTAGGTCATAGAGACATTCTCTAAGAC
The DNA here is from genome assembly GCA_037367405.1 of Ottelia alismoides. NCBI lineage: Eukaryota > Viridiplantae > Streptophyta > Magnoliopsida > Alismatales > Hydrocharitaceae > Ottelia > Ottelia alismoides. Next base: position 330,052 of record JAZKJV010001545.1, read on the forward strand.
TAAGGACTCTCCCGCTGAAATTAACAAGTCTATCAATCCAACAGAGATTGTTGCAACAATTGCATCAATATCCATGTGGATAACTATAAACCTTTAAGATCAAATTTTCCAGTCTTCTAAAACATATGCAACCTATTGCAAATGTCATCAGAAGATTGAGATACAATTATTTGACTTTATCTTATCAATGATTTATGTAGATTAATCTGATGCTCCATCCGAGTCCTTCTCTAAGGATTCTAGATAGACTTGATAGTCATACTATCAACACATCAACTTATTGCAGTATTGGCATTCATCCAACTCTTCGGATGACATATGGAAGTCATAGATGTATAATCAACTCTTTGACCATACTTCTTACTCGGGTCCAACCCATGCTTCCACTGCGCTCCCTTTATCTATAAGCAACCATTGCTTAAGACTAAGGATCTCTTATGTAAGAGCATTTCAACATTTATACATGCTTCATTAAATTCATACAATATGAATATTATGAAGCTTCATGAATAACCAGAGTATAGATAGTAGAATGATGACACTCATCATCTACATCCATCTAAACTCTTAAAACATAGGTTCAGGTAGGTACTCAAACAATTTGAATACACCATCTCTTATAGAGCCATCATTCTGCATGATGCAGTGAACCATCTCATTCATGTTAAATGTCAAGAGCACATATGTATGCCAGAATATCTTCATTAATTTTATAAGGATTATTTGACAATTGCGATCATCATCGACATGTCACTTCCAAAGTACATCCGATGAGAGATCAAGACTATAGAGACATACAAACCCTAGGGTTGTAGTCTTATTATCTATTTAATTGTCATTCCTCAATATTATGAGGAAACTTGCACATTGCAACCACATACATTATGTGTCCAATTGCAAGTACAATATCTGGATCATGAGTCCAATCCATGATATTTTACTGGTTATTATTGAGTATATCATTGAGTGGGTTTTAATGAAGGATTATCTGAAATAAGAAATTTGCATAAATATATAAATATATATATTTTACTTTGATTTAGGATTTTTATATCAAAGTTGTCTTGTCTTGTCAACACTGAAAGTTCATTCCCTTAATCACTTTCAATGTAAGAGATATACTTACCATTATATCTCAACAAGATCTGGGATCTCCTTCCTTATCTTTGTTACATCCCAATAATATGAGAATCTGCAACTCGGATAAAAAGAAGCGGGAATACATTCCGCTTTGCAAGTCCAACTTGCATTTCCCAATTCGGTCTTTAACACCCGAGCCCACCACCCCTAAGGCGATGTTGACCCGTCGTTAATTGAACCAACCATCAACAGGAATAGTACTCGCTATACGCAATCCAATATCACCCCAATAATATGAGGATCCGATATTGGGGTCACTACGTATACGGCCTTACTCTTTCGAGAAGCAAAGAGCCCGATCCAGATGCGCTTGCATACAGGAGCTGTCACTTCGGACAGGCGTCTCCCACATACAATCCCTGGCGACGGAACCCTTCGCCTTGACGGGAGACCATGGATGTCACTTATGTGATCCTCCACCTCATATTCAAATTTTTTAATTAATTATCGTGAATCACATTCACATAATTAATTCTTTCAAGGGAATTATTAACTCTAATCATATTAGAGTATTTCAATCTTAATTGTATTCCAATTAATCTAATCATATTAAATTAATGATCCAATTAATATCCAACAAACATTTTAATAGTTACTTGAATAATGGTATTATCTCAAATACGTATTATTTCGAATTTTAACAATTAGAAAAATACATCTTAATCCCTCGAACATTATCCCGGCCCTACCCGCTGTCATGGCCAGTACCGACGAGAGTGGGACGGACCACATACGTTGCAACCCGCAACCCCAATGCTCTCCGACTAGGCACCATATCCGCCTCGGGAAAGGATAATGTCAAATTTATTAATTTTTACTTGAGATGATCATCGGTTCTTCAACCGAAAATGTACCATATAGTAATAATCAAAACATTTTTGATTAACATTATAATGAGATTTGCTAAACAAATCCCAAGTCCTATTCAAGCAACATGTTTGTTGGAATGTTGATCATGTAGATCATGTAACCAATCTTGATCTAGATCACATCTAATCATTTGTTGGTTAGGGCAAAGTCATTTAAGGACATAATTATCATTAAATATTTCACAAATATTTATGCATAATTATTCCAGGAAATTAAACAATTTAATTTCACTAATTAATTAAATGACAATCACTAGGTTCTTGATTAGGAAAGTATTTTCAGCAGTGACCCTCACTTACTAAAAATACCATATCTCAATCAATTTAAATCCAAATTAAGCAAAGTAAATTTCTAATGTTTGCTAACTTGATTTACAACAGAACCCAAGTGATTTGCACACATTTCAAGGCGTATCAAATCCGCAATTAACATCTTAATTACGTCATGATCCGCAGTCCCCGAAACAGTGGATACATGTTCACTAAAATGAGCATATCTAGAGCAAACGGAATCGAAATCACGCAAACTCAGATCCTACGGTTTCCTTATTTAATGGGGAATAAAATCCGAATATTATTTTCGTGTTTAAACAATTTAAACAGTGCCTAAAATAATATCAAAACAGAGATGCGAAAATGAAATGCAAGAAAACTTTCGCAAACCCTAATGAACCCAAGTCGTCCTCGGTTTATGGATCGTATCCAAAAACACCAACCTAAGGCTCTGATACCACTTGAAGGATATGGTTAGATCCTCAAGCGCATCACGGAAGCGTGAGCGTCGCATCGAATACGACGAAGAACGACTAGTCGCACTAGTTGTTCTATGCAGCGGAAATTAAATTTTTTTTTTTGCGACGAAACCACATGATCCAAGAACACTTCTCGGATCGTTTCGTCTAAACCAAAAACAAGTATTAGGTTTACCTCTTGAAGCGTGGTTGTGATCGAGTCTCTAAACAAAGAGACCTCCTGTCTCAAGTCCGATCCGACGGAGGAGACGCTTGCGAGCGCGGGGATGAACCGTGTGCTTCTCGCGATCCATGTTGATGATCCAAGCGGCGGATCTCCTAATCTCGACACACGAGATCCGATGTCTTCTTCACGAGCGGGGCGCACCGAAGGAGATGGAGATCCACTAGGAAACCATCGGGCAGCATAACGACGATGCCGCGGCGATGGAGAACCTCTCTAGGGCATCCATGGTGGACGGCCACATGAGAGAGATGGAGGGAGGACGTGTAGAGAGAATGAGAGGGAGAGAGAGATTTGTTGCCTCAACTTATGTGTCAAGAAGATCAATGGGGTGTCTCTCCTTTTATAGGGTTTTGGGATCCATGGATCTCAATCCATGTGTCAACACAAATCCAATGGTCCACATCAATTTGTGTTTCTTTCAATGGTCATGATTTGTTGCTAAAAACACAACAACAATTAATTTAATTTAAATTAAATATATGTTGATAAATCAACACAATTTAATTACAAAATTAAATCATCAATACATGGAGATAATGAAAGGAGAGAAAGCCTCCTTCCATGTGGAGAGGGGGGACGGCCTCCCTTTCCTAATGGGAGTGGTGGCCGTCCACCCTCCTCCATTAGGAAGGTGGCTATTTCACCTTTTATGTAATCTCCATTATTTACAACAACTTTTGTTGCAAATTATTTCACAAAAAATAAATCCAATTTATTTTGTGAACATTGCAATCATGCCATTGAAAAATTGTGAATCACATTCACAACCCAAAACAAAATGTAAATTACATTTTCAATTTGATGTCCAATGTGAATCCAATTCACATTAACATTTAATTAACAAATGTAAATTACAAATAGCTCTCTCTTATATATTATAAATCACATTTATAATATATATGACTAATATGGATATTGCTATCCACATTATTCATATCCATGATAATTAAATCATATTTAATCATCTTGGATCTCTATTCTCTTGTGTCCAAATAATATGAATCACATTCACATTATTTACATCTTTGATAATTAAATCTCATTTAATTATCTAAGATAACTCTCTTTATAATATGAATCAAATTCATATTACTCATGATAATTAAATCACATTTAATTATCCATTTTCTAAATGCTCGGATACATATATCAACAATAGAATTATCCATGAACTCCTTCAAGGATAATGCGCTTTCTCCGCAGATACTTGGAGATAAGGACAGGGCGATTGTATTGTTCCTCGTATAGTGACATGGATATTGAGATCGTATCTCAAATCCAGATCGCGGGCCTCCCATAGATGCTTGATTAAATCAAGACCGTAAATCTAATCTTCTTATTGTATCTGAATCACATTCAGATCAATGTCCAACACTTGGACCAAGATCAGATCACTTCTCTAATGAGAGGAGTCACTAAAATCCAGACCCGTTTCATCACTCCCTAGGAATGGAAGCGTCATGGTTATACAATCGTTTATGATCACATCACCCTCAGGTATTCCCAATACCTGTACATCCTGCATACTGGAAGACTCAGACTAAACCCGAAGTATTCGATCAACTTTATACTGTCTACTTCATGGTTTTATCAGTAAGTTTCTCATTCGATCATTGGGAGTCGGTATCGATCATATACTTTCCAAAAGCATATATCATACCTAGGTCTTGATCATATACTTTCCAAAAGTATATATCAAACCTACAAATTCAGTCAAGCTTCCAAAGCGAGACGACCGTGCGCACGGAATTTGATTCTTCCCAATATCTCATGAGTGAGCTCATGTCTTCCGGTTCAGTAACTGAACCTGTATGATCCCTTTGAGAGATCGTATTACTCATATGCCCTTATATGCACACCAGCGCGCCGGTGTGTAGACCTTGATTAGGTCATCAACCTATTGGTCTGCCAAATGTACATACTTAGACACATAGCAACACATCTGTCTCCGGTCAGAGGATGCGTGCCTATATCCTGACAGCATACGATATAGGACTTTGGTTATCTCGATCTCGTTAAGTCAACTCTTTGACCTAACTAATCTGACACCTCCGAATCTCTATTCCTATGCAGAGGACCTGCATCAAGAGGTCGGTCAGATATCAGCCTTCAGAGATAAGGATTGCTATCTCCTACTCAGGCTGGAGATCATCTCTTAACAATCATCTGACGGTGCTTGATGAGTCCTCAATCTAACTCTTTAGATATTCATTCAAGCACCAGCCTCTATGATTCAATAGTTGAATCAACAGCTGTATGATCATCAAGATGGCCATGGTACATAACCCTAATTGTACTAAGGGACCTATTCTGCAAATTATGTATTCTTCATTTCAGATTAAGGAGTGAATTACAATAACATTTATTGCATAATGGCTCGCCGTGGGCTCGCATTTCCAACAGTTTTAACATCCATTTGGAATAATTCCAAATCCATACATGTGCCCAAGGTAAAAATCATCCTTATCGATACAAATTTGGCTATGGGAGAATATATTTCCTATTAATCAATTCTAGCCTTTTGTGTATAACCCTTGGAAACTAATCTTCTGACTTTGTATTTTTCTATCGTAACATCAGCTTGGTACTTTTTCTTGAAGATATATTTACATCCTATGGACTTCCTGACTACCTATAAATCATATAGTTTCAAACACCCTTTTCTCCATCGAGTCAAGTTCATCCTTCATGACGATCGTCAATGATTCTGACTCCGACAAATCCATCGCTTCATCAAAAGATACTGGATCCGTACAATCCTCAATATCCTCATCAAGAACAAAACACAAAACCTCGCAAGAGTACTAATGATAGTTACTCATTGTGTTTTGGCTCTCTTGTTGCCAGTTATACCAGTGGATTGTCTAGATTCACCCACAACATGCAAAGGGATATCATCATTCTTAGGTTATCTTCTGCATCCGAAAGAAATTCTCTTTTGATTTTTCCTACTCCTTAGTCAATATCATTATCAAAAAAATCAACTAAAGGTTTGGGATCCTTTGATTCTAGTTGTTTTTTATTTATTCTTAAGAAAAATAGCATCAAGACTCTCAATTAGACCCCTTTCTTTGTGCATGAACCTATATTCTTTGGACTTGTTTGAATAGTCAATAAATATGCACTTCATTGTCTTAAAATCAAGCTTGTCTCTAAGTTGATATGGAATCAAGACATATGGTTCACATCCCATCTATGGAGATGATCTAATTGATGATTTCTTCCATTCCATATCTTATATGGTGTAGTCTTGACGGATTTGGTGGGAATCTTATTTTGTATATAATTTGCAGTCAATAATGCTTCACCTCACAAGTTCCTTGGGTGTCCAGAATGTGAAAGCATAAATCTAATTACATTCATGAATGTTTGATTTTTCCTTTCCGTAAATCCATTCTGTTGTGGCATATATGTCATCGTTGTATGTCTAACAATGCATGCTTGAATGCAGAAGTCATTGAGCTCTCTTGAGTTAAATTCACCACCTCTATTTGTCCTTAACATATTGATCGATCTACCAATTTTATTTCTACTTCATATATCAATAAAGGTTATGGAATATTCTTTATTTCAATATGTTTTGACTGTTAAAGGACCACATATACCTGAACAATCAGTTTTAACAGTTCTCTTGACTTTGACTTGTGGAAAAATATTTTTGGGTAATCTTTCTAATCAAGCAATGTGTATGCTCCAGTTATGCTAGGGAATAAATCTATTTTTATTGTGACTTGTCTTATTATCTCTTGAATGTCTTAATCCCATGTTTCATAAATCAAAATCAGACAACAAACACAAGGAATAACTTGATTACTCTTTATTAATTCATCAAAAAAAGGAATGCAAAGCAAATCATATTCAGGCATAAATCTGCCACCTACAATTGGGATTTTTGGCTGGTAGACCCTATAAACTTTTCCAATTACCTCCACGACCTTTAAAACAACCTAATTCCTCCCTCGACCTCGTAAACTTGCCAACTCTTACCCCATGAACCCTCCGAGTAATGGGTTTGAAGTCCGTGGGGTTTCTTGGGGTAATTTACAGGGTCGATGGGGTAATTATGTTGTGCAAAAGATCGTAGAGGTACTTGAAAAACTTTATAGGGTGTGCTAGGTAAAAATCCCAAAACATTTCTATCTCTACATATATAGACATGATTATTATAAAATCTAACTTCCGAATTTTCTTCAGAAGAGCTGCCACTAAAATCAGATTCCTTCGAATTCTTAGAGCATAGAATGCATCTTGGAGGGTCATCATGCTCTCATCAAGATCAAGCTTGTAGGTTCCAACACCTACAACATCCAGATAGGTGTTACCCATGTAGATCCTCTGATCATCTTTTTTCAATTCTTTGAATTCAACTAGTCCCACGTTAGTTTTAGCAATGTGTTGGTGTAAAGCCTTGAACTTGGCATATCTCGGATCCTATATAATAAGATCCGGCTCGTCAAGAGAAAACCAACGAAATTTGTTTCGTGTGAATCGGACTTCGTTTCGAATTGTTATGATTTTCCGAAGAAAGAGAGGTCATTAATCCATAATGACTGTCATTAAGACTAATTAAACATGATTAAAAAAAATTAATGACGATTGAAAGCCGCTAATGATCATTAGTAAACACTAATCAATAGTTAACAAAAGATAAGCGTAAGCCGCGAAAGTTAAATCACGATTAGTGAAAGTTAGTCACGATTAGTGTTAATTAAGCGTCATTAGCGAATCTAGAATCCTCTAGAATGTTCTAACTTAGGCTCCAAGTTTGGGATAAGTTTTGACTAAAATCATGGGCCAAAACCATGGGTCGCTAAACCATGGTTAAGGTCTAAACCATGATTTTCTAACCATGGTTTGTGGTTTTCTGGGGCCTATAAATAGACCCCCCTACCCATTCATTCTCTACAACTTCCACTACCACCACCCCAAGGGCTAGGGTCGAGAGGTTGGGAGGAGGAGTGGGAGGCGAGGGAGGAGCGCTAGCGAAGCGCTGCCGGGAAAACGAGGAGGAGAAAGGTATGATCCTCTCTTAGTTGCTTCGTAAGCTAGGCTTTCAATTCCTACTCTTGTTCTTCGAAGTTTTGTTTTTGATTCATATTTCTTTCTGATTCGTTTTCCTGTTGTGGTTCGAGGAGAAATCTGTGTAACACCCTACTTAGGTGCGGGCGGCTATGCACGTCAGTGACCCTGTGATTCGTCACACGTTCACTCATCTAAGACGCGTGGTGTCTACCGATTCTCCATCGTTTATGTTTCTATTCTTTCTATTATACTTGTATAGTTATTTTGATGAAGAAATCTGTGTAATACCCTACTTAGGTGCGGGCGGCTATGCACGTCAGTGACCCTGTGATTCGTCACACGTTCACTCACCTAAGATGTGTGGTGTCTACCGATTCTTCATCTCTTATTGTTTGAGTATATTCTTTTAGTTTCGTTGTTATTTTCCTCTCGATTGATTTTATAGAGGAAACTCTTTTCCTTTTTATTTTGAAATATTTCCCGATATAAGGGAAACTCTGCTGAAATTTTCTAAGAAATATGTCCCGATATAAGGGGAAACTCTGTCGAAATTTTCCGAGAAATATGTCCTGATATAAGGGGAAACTCTGCCAAAATTTTAAGAGAAAATATGTTCTTGACGTTCGTGTTCTTCACGTTCCTCGCGTTCTTCGTTCGTTCTTCGCGTCCTTGACATGTTCTTAGCATTTTAATAGGAAAATGAAATTCGATCTTTTCAGGAGCTTTAAAATAGCCTTTCTAAAAACGAAACTCGATAAAACCTTACATACACGAGAGAGAGCTCGATTAGGTAACGAAATCCTTCCCTTTGCTGTTGGGTTTTCATACGAAATTATTGAAATTTTTGATTTTGTGTTCTACGAAGAACCCTAATTTTGGTTATTTTTGAAAAAGTCTGAAGAATTGCTTTGTGATTCCCACTAAAATAAGATTTACGAATCAAATTGATGCGTTGGCTCTAAAAGTTAGGGTTTGGGAGTTAAAATAGGTATAAATAGGAGTATACATATGGTTATGAATAATATATATATATATATATATGTGAGTCGATACTAAGTATTGTGGTTTATGCAAATCAAAGACTTAACGAAAGAATTACATCATGTGAATTGGTGTGATTTGAGATGGATCATGAAAAGGATCATGTGTCACGTTAAGGATGACTGGGAGTAGAATTACAGGTCGGGCATTCAACCTGTAGGTTTGTCAGAAGGAACCCGTATTGGCGTTTCCCTACCTAGGTGGTACACGGTTGTCCTGTTATGATAAGTGCGCACGAAATGAATATTTTGCAACGCGTGGTACCGGGAGCCAATATATTCGGGTTGGAACGACGGAAGATGTGGTCGTGCCATGTGGAGGTACGGGTGGTTCAATAGCGGCTGGGTCACGATAACATGTATTTAAAGCCGCTAGGTTATATGATTAAATGTTATCCTGAGGTTTTAAGCAACCGAGTCCTCGAGGACGATGTGCTCTTTTGTTTTTCCAGGCTAAGGGTTGAGGCCCTGTTTAATAAAAGAAAAGGAAATTGTTAGGGTAGTATTGGAGGATTGGTTGAGGCAACGTGCGGCAGCATAAGCTTACCAAGATCAACACAATCTCCAATCATGAAGCATCCACAGCTTCGGAGTCCAAGAATGGTGGGGTTTCCCTAGACTAATCCTTGATGTGGAATAGAAAGGAATAGGACTTAAATTAATGAAAAGGAATGAAATTTTTGTGATATCAATGAATTTTGAAAAATTACACAATTTGTTTGCTTTTCTCTTCTTCGTTACTTAGCATTCGCTAACTTTTATCCTATGATTTATGGAAAACCCAACATGTATCGGTGAGCCACCGCAAAGACTCTAAAAAAATCATCCAGCTTACATACTGGACCTCCAGCCAGCCACAGTAGCTTTACTTTCTTTAAGGTAGTTAGTAATCTTTTGTATATTTCCCTTTCAAGCTGATGTACATGTAAATGGTTATAGTGGAATAGTGTATCATTTGAACTTTATTTTGTGAATGGAAAAGTGTTGAAATACTTTCTTCTGAGTATTTTTATTTGCAGTCTATTTCTGAATGTTAGTTGTGATTGCTGAATAAATTATTGCTGAGTAACCAGATCCGGATATGGGAGGATCCGACGGCCCGGGAAATGGGTCATTACAGATTGGTATCAGAGCCTATGAGCGGTAATTTATTTAGTAATTATCAACTATGAGCGGTATTCAGAAAACTAAGCTTGTATTAAGATCCTTTAATCTTAATAACTAACTGCAATACCATTCACAAGTCATTGTCCCTTATGTACATCTTGCTAAGACATATAGGAACTGACCTTTGACCTTGACTCATCCCAGGATCATGGCTTACCAAGATATGTCTAGGTAATTAGCGGCTATGATGGCAATTCTTCAAGACATGGTTCAAAGGTAGTAGGCATTAGAGTAAAGACTCAATGACACAATGAGAGATCAAAATCTTCCAGACTCGTAGATGCTAGAGTTGAGGGTTCTATTCACCCTTATAAGAATAAGTCATGATACCATCGGTCTATAGAATTTGTTTGTTCCTACTCCATTTGGAAGAGCAATAGAGGAGGTGCTTCGTAGGGGAAAAAAAGAGAAAAGGAGAAGGATAAGAATATATTATACCTACTATGAGGATAAGATTCCGATACAAGCACAAAACCATTATCTCAGTAAGGAACCAGGAGGTTAATTATAATTCAAGGAGATCTTAGACAATTGTGTGGGACGAATTGCAGGACATCCGTCACCTGTTTATCTACTACTTATCGAATTGAATTACTTTGATCTTATACTAGGAATGGATTGGTTAGAAAGGCATCATGCATGTCTTAACTGTTTCCAGAAGACAATAACGTTTCACCTTCCTAACTCGATAGAGTTCTAATTCATTGGAAAGACATTCAATGATAATATAAAATATATCTCTACATTGAAGGCACAACAGTTGTTAAAGCAATGGTGCCAAGATTATTTAGCTTATGTATCCAATATATCATGGTCAGAAAGAATGATAGAAGATGTGCCTGTAGTGTGCGAGTAACTGATATATTTCCAGAGGAACTACCTGGATTACCACCTGAGCGAGAGATTGAATTTGAAATATCTCTCATACCTGATACCCAGCCTATCTCTATCCCTCCGTATAGGATGGCACCAGCTGAGTTACGAGAGTTAAAGGTACAATTGCAAGAACTGTTAGATAAAGGATTCATTCGTCCTAATACTTCACCATGGGGTGCACCTGTCTTATTTGTTAGGAAAAAGGATGGGTTGATGCTATAGACAACTAAACAAGAGGACAATAAAGAACAAGTATCCTCTGCCAAGAATAGATGATCTCTTTGATCAGCTACAAGGTTCAACTGTGTATTACAAGATTGATTTAAGATATGGATACCATTAAAGATATACAGATATTCCCAAGACAGCTTTTCGAACTAGATACGGACATTATGAATTCTTAGTTATGTCTTTTGTACTAACAAATGCCCCAGCATCCTTCATGGATCTCATGAATAGAGTATTAAAGGAGTTCTTAGATCACTTTGTAGTAGTCTTTATTGATGATGTGCTTATTTACTCCAAGGATAAGTATCTGCATGAACACCATCTCAGGCGGGCACTTGAAACTCTAAGGAAGAACAAACTGTATGCTAAATATAGTAAATGTGACTTCTGGCTATCTGAAGTATCTTTCTTAGGCCATGTTATTTCTGGGAAAGGTATATCAGTTGATCCTACAAAGGTTAGTGCAGTGATGAGTTGGGAACACCCGAAGACTGTCACAGAAATACGATCTTTTCTGGGTTTAGCTGGATATTATAGAAGATTCGTGAAAGAATTTTCACGAATAGCATTGCCAATGACTAGACTAACTCAAAAGGAGGTCACATTCTTATGGTCTGATACATGTGAAGCTAGTCTTCAGACACTAAAAGAATGCCTAACATCTGCACCCATCCTTACTCTACCCTCCGGGAGTGAAGGGTTTACAGTGTACACTGATACATCTAAAGAAGGACTTGGGGCGGTTCTTATGCAACATGGTAAGGTAGTTGCGTATGCATCACGACAGCTCAGGACATATGAGAAGAACTACCCAGCACATGACCTTGAATTAGCTGTCGTAGTTTTCGCTTTAAAGATATGAAGATACTACCTGTATGGTATTACTTTTGAAATCTTCACCGATCATAAAAGCTTGAAATATCTGTTTGATCAAAAGGAGCTCAATATGAGACAGAGACGGTGGCTAGAGTTGTTGAAAGATTATGATTGCACTATCTCCTACCACCCTGGTAAGGGGAACGTTGTAGCAGATGCACTTAGCAGAAGAACTTATTCATCTGGGTTAGTGAGTGCTATTCACTTCTGGGGTTTACTATCAACGTTAAGTGAATGGAAACCATTTGATAGTGTGCTGATACTATAACTATTCCTCATCGATACAAACCAGAAATATGGGATAAAATAAAGAAGGGACAGGAGGATGATCCAGCCCTTAAAGACTTGAAACAACAACTTGAGAAGAATGAGATAGAGGGATTCCAGATACAAAATGGTTTACTATATAATCATCACAGAGTTTGTGTACCAAACACACCTGAACTAAGGAAAGACATCTTACGAGAAGCTCATTGTTCTAGATTATCTATTCATCCAGGAATTACGAAGATGTATAAGGATCTTCATTCATACTTTTGGTGGCCGGGAATGAAGAAAGATATTGTTGAGTTTGTGAATTCGTGTTTCACTTGCCAGCAGGTAAAGGCTTCACACCAAAAGTCACCGGGATTATTACAACCCCTCCCTATACCTGAATGGAAATGGGAAAGTATTTACATGGATTTCGTTACTGGCTTACCTCAAACGACTGGTAGTAAAGATAGTATCTGGGTTATAATAGATCGTCTGACAAAGGTAGCACACTTCATTCCGATAAGCTTATCTTTCACTCCAGACCAGCTGGCTGAGTTATATATTACACATGTGATTCGCCTCCATGGTATCCCGAAGGAAGTAGTTTCTGATCGAGATTCACGATTCACCTCACACTATTGGGAGAACTCCATGAAAGCCCTAGGTACACAACTATGCTTGAGTACAGCATATCATCCACAAACAGATGGTCAGTCAGAATGTACGATTCAAACACTAGAGGATATGCTACGAGCATGTGCCTTAGAATGGAAGGGATCGTGGATTAAACATTTTCCTCTTGTGTAATTCACCTACAATAATAGTTACCATACAAGTATTGGCATGGCACCATTTGAAGCACTATATGGACGAAGGTGTACTACTCCTTTGTGTTGGCAAGAGGTCGGAATAAAGAACATTTATAATTTAGATAGACTTCAGGAGACACGGGAAGCTATAGAACTTGCTAGAAAAAAACTATTAACTGCCCAGAGTCGCCAGAAAAGTTATAGTGATATGATGACACGCCTGAGCACTCGGGTATAAGGTACTAAATAGGTCGTTGCGACCCCAGCGATCAGACGATGTCAATCAAGAAAAATGAACCACTCGAGAAAGATAAAATCGATCAAAATACGAATAGCGGTCCTGCTATGGGTTTAACCTGGTATAGCACCCAGGATCGAACTCAAGGAGCACGGGTTGGCCTCTCGGCCTATGAAGTAGTCAACAAGAGATAGAATAAAATACAAGAAATGTTTTTGGTGGTTTTTGAATTTTTTTGTATTTTTTTTGGATTTTTAGCTAATTAAGAAAATAAGAAAGACAAGGAAACACACACTTCAACAATTTATTCAAAGAATCAAAAATCAACCAAAAATTAGAATAAAAATATTTTTATGTATTTTATATTTTGTAGTGTTTATGGTGAATTTTTGAGAATTTTCTGATGTTTATTTTATTTTTTAAAAATCAAAAAGTGAAGCAAACAGTGGGTACTGTCCAGCCGAGCCAAAAATCCCTAGATAAAATATCTAAAGGCCTTAAAATGGCCTGGAGGTAATTTTCCTGTAAAGATGACAAAACAAGGAAAATTTAGGTACCAATTTTATTATTTTTGGATTTTTAATTTATTTACTAGAATTTTTATGGATTTTTAAGTGGTTTTAAGTTTTTAGTGGTTTTTAGCAACGAAAAATAGCCAAAATTGGCTAGAAAATCAAACTAAGTAAAACAAACAGTAGACAATTTTTATAGAATTTTTAAGTGAGTTTTTTATATTTTTTGTGATTTTTCAAACTAGACAGTAACAAAAATGAAGGTTTTTGAATTTTTAAAAATATCAAACTAAATCAAAAATGTCCTCAAAAATCCACAAAAATCCTACACCATGGCAGGAGCCATGTGTCAAATTTTCGTTGGATTTAGAGGTGATTTGATATTTTATTCAAGAATAAAAGAGGGGCACTGTGCACAGGGACCAAAGTGCAAATACCCGAAGTTCTGGGGGGTCTGGTGCAAAATACCCAGCAAAACACGTGCCACGCGCGTGCCTGGGGCACTCAGGGACCCAAATGTGATAAAAGTAAGTCTCGAGGACTTATTGGTAACAAGTACCAAAAGTCCAGGGGCTTATCTGCAAAATACCCAAAATATAACGCACATGTGGAAATAAATCACGCATAGGGGTATAAATGCAAATAAGTAAAAGATTTCATTCATTCAATAACATCCACAACTACAGGGGTCTCTATTGCAAATAAACCAAAATATCACGTGTCGATGCACGTGTCCACAACTGGCAGGGGTATAAATGCAAATAGAATAAAGCTAAGGGGTCCACTATGCAAATACACCTAAAACTTAACAACTGACTTTGATATTTACAGGACTAAAACGAAATTAAAATAAAGACAGGGCCTAAGGGTAAATTACCCTTTATTAAGCGGATGGGCTGGATGCGCGCCACGTGGATGATCGGAAGGCAGCTGACGGTGGCCGCTCCAGATGACGTCTCCTCAGATCGGACGATGAAGGCTGCTCCGGAGATGGACGGCTAGGATTGAATCTGGAGAGGGAGGGGACGATCGACGGCAACGGAGGATGCTGGAAGAACAAGTCCCCGGCGAGACTCATCGGGCTCGTGCGTGCGTGGTGCTCCTCCTGGGAGCCCTCTGAAGGTCGGAGAAGAATCGTGGAAGGCTCCCGCGTCTGTCGATGGGCTCCGATGATCGAGCCGAGCTCCGAGGAGCTCAGGCGAGGTCGGCGGAGCTCGATCTCCTGGCTGGATGGCGAAGGGCCTCAGATAGCCCTCGTTTTGACCTGAAAAATGAACCAGAAGACTCACGGGTCGAGGGCAAATTGCCTCGACCCGGTTAGGCGAAGTGGGGGTGACTGATGCTTCGGGATGGCGAGCTCCGGCGAAGGTGGTGGACGGAGGAGCTCGGTTCCCAGCTCCTGTGCGAGCTGGGTTGAGTGAGTGGGTGAAGAAGGTGCGTCGGAAGGAGGCGGACGTAATGGGCGATTCTGATGATCGAAATGGGTAACGGAGTGGTCGGAATCAAAGAAACGCGGTGGCGGAGCGATTTGGGCGTAAACTGAAATTAACGGAAACGGGAAGGCTAAGGGGTTACCTGGGTGATCGAAGAGACTGGGGATGAGCTGCTGAAGCTCCTGGTCGTTGCCTCGAGGATCGTCTCGCTCCGAGGCTCGAAGCTCACGCTGGTGGCGGAGCTACGGCGGCTGGGCTCGCCGGATCGATGGCGAAGCTCCCTCTCCTCGCTTCGACAGGCTCAGACGCGAGCTGTCACCTCACGCACTCTCTGGAGCTCACTGGAGAACGAAGCAATTGGCCAAGGATGGTGAAAATGGGTGGCGGAGCTCGCTTATGTACGCTGGAGGGGTCCGGCTAAGACTGGCTCGGGTAGGTCGATGAGGAGCGCGGATCCCAAGGTGTGTGCCCGGCGAGGATGTCGGATGTGGGAGGATCAAAACGGAGCCGGGGTTTGGTGAAATAGTGATCGGGTCGAGCGGGTAGAAATTCGAGAAATCGGGTCCACGACCCAGATCCGCGAGAGGTGGTCCTGGGGGGGATAGTTGACCGGGCGGTCAACATCCCCAGGACCCAATGGAATTCGGCCACGTGGCTGGATCTTGAAGTGACAAATAAGGGTAGCTAGGGGCCGAATTTGCAAAAACTCAAAACACAAAATATTTTTATTTTATTTTTTTCTATTTTTTAGTGATTTTTAATTAATTTTTGGAAATAAAAATAAGGTATATACATAGTATGTACTATATAGGTATATGTACATAATTAGGGTTTTCGATTTCTTTGATTTTTAATTATTATTTTTATGCAATTTTATTCCTATTTTATATTTTATTTATTTATATTATGAAATAAGGAATAAAAGGGTGTTTTTATTTTATTTTTCTTATTTATATACATAGGTAAAATAAATATATATGTACATCTATATACATGGTATATGCACAATGTATTTTTGTATTTTTAATTTTGCTCTTTTTATTTTGTTTTTGTTCTGATTCTTTTTATTTTATTTATTTACAATATATAATATAGAATATTTACAAAAAGTTTGGAAAATAATTTTATTTATTTACAAGGTTAAATAAATATATAGATGTGGTTTATATACATGATGAAAGGGGTATTTTAATTCTTTTTTATTTTTAACTTTTTCTTTTGGTTTTTATATTTTATAAATATATACAAGTATTTACAAGCATATTTTTGGTGAGGAAAATATCTTTATTTTATTTACATAAATATTTACACATGAGCCCCTATCTCCATCTACTTTGGCTTTTATACGGTCAGGCCCATACTGAGCCCTCCTTGGGTTAGGTTGCTCAATATTTATTCTAAACATTTCCCTCTTTTTCTTTTTAATCTTTATTCTTTTATTTTTGCACAAAAACATGCTAATTATAGGTTTTTACACAATGCATGCTTTTGGTAATTATTCCTATTTACACATATCTACATGTATTTGCAAAGGTTTTTGTAGCTAAAATATAAGAATAAAGAGTGATGAATGAGTATTCATCATGATACCAGGCAAAGAAACCTTGAATTTGAGGTAGGTGACTTTATATTTCTCAAAGTATCACGTATGAAGGGTGTTCAGAGGTTTGGCTTGCGTGGGAAGTTAGCACCCAGGTTCGTGGGTCCCTTTGAAATTATTCAACGGATTGGAAAAGGTGCCTATAGACTTGCACTTCCTCCACATCTTTCAGCAATACATGATGTATTTCATGTATCAAATCTGAGAAAGTACATTAGGGATCCAGAGCATAAGATAAGTTATGATGATTTACATGTTGAGCCAGACTTGACATACCAAGAGATACCTGTGCAAATACTTGAAAGGGATATCAAGAAGTTGAGAAACAAAGAGGTGCCTCTAGTTAAAGTATTATGGCGAAACCAAGAGTTTGAAGAAGCCACACGGGAACATGAGGCAGAAATGAGAGAGAAATACCCGTACTTGTTTGAATGATAACATTATGTATTATGTATATATTCATTTTAAATGACATGACGTTCATTCTCTTTAAGTTTGTTATGATTTCAATCCTCTTTAAGGATGTTATGCCTGCATTTTTAGTCTCGAGGACGAGACTTCCTTTAAGATTGTTATAATTGTAAAGCCTTAAACTTGGCATATCTCGGATCCTATATAATAAGATCCGGCTCGTCAAGAGAAAACCAACGAAATTTGTTTCGTGTGAATCGGACTTCGTTTCGAATTGTTATGATTTTCCGAAGAAAGAGAGGTCATTAATCCATAATGATTGTCATTAAGACTAATTAAACATGATTAAAGAAATTAATTACGATTGAAAGGCGCTAATGATCATTAGTAAACACTAATCAATAGTTAACAAAAGATAAGCGTAAGCCGCAAAAGTTAAATCGCGATTAGTGAAAGTTAATCACGATTAGTGTTAATTAAGCGTCATTAGCAAATCTAGAATCCTCTAGAATGTTCTAACTTAGGCTCCAAGTTTGGGATAAGTTTTTGCTAAAACTATGGGACAAAACCATGGGCCGCTAAACCATGGTTAAGGTCTAAACCATGGTTTTCTAACCATGGTTAGTGGTTTTCTGGGGCCTATAAATAGACCCCCCTACCCATTCATTCTCTACAACTTCCACTACCACCACCACCCCAAGGGCTAGGGTCGAGAGGTTGGGAGGAGGAGTGGGAGGCGAGGGAGGAGCGCTAGCGAAGCGCTGCCGGGAAAACGAGGAGGAGATAGGTATGATCCTCTCTTAGTTGCTTCGTAAGCTAGGCTTTCAATTCCTACTCTTGTTCTTCGAAGTTTTGTTTTTTATTCATATTTCTTTCCGATTCGTTTTCCTGTTGTGGTTCGAGGAGAATTCTGTGTAACACCCTACTTAGGTGCGGGCGGCTATGCACGTCAGTGACCCTGTGATTCGTCACACGTTCATCCATCTAAGACGCGTGGTGTCTATCATTCTTCATCGTTTATGTATCTATTCTTTCTATTAAACTTTTATAGTTATTTTGATGAAGAAATCTGTGTAATATCCTACTTAGGTGCGGGCGGCTATGCACGTCAGTGATCCTGTGATTCGTCACACGTTCACTCACCTAAGTTGTGTGGTGTCTATCGATTCTTCATCTCTTGTTGTTTGAGTATATTCTTTCAGTTTCGTTGTTATTTTCCTCTCGATTGATTTTATAGAGGAAACTCTTTTCGTTTTTATTTTGAAATATTTCCCAATATAAGGGGAAACTCTGCTGAAATTTTCTAAGAAATATGTCCCGATATAAGGGAAAACTCTGTCGAAATTTTCCGAGAAATATGTCCCGATATAAGGGGAAACTCTGCCGAAATTTTAAGAGAAAATATGTTCTTGACGTTCTTCGTGTTCTTCGCGTTCCTCGCTTTTTTCGTTCGTTCTTCGCGTCCTTGACATGTTCTTAGCGTTTTGATACGAAAATGAAATTCGATCTTTTCAGGAGCTTTAAAATAGCCTTTCTAAAAACGAAACTCGATAAAGCCTTACATACACGAGAGAGAGCTCGATTAGGTAACGAAATCCTTCCTTTTGCTGTTGGGTTTTCATACGAAATTATTGAAATTTTTGATTTTGTGTTCTTTGCTACGAAGAACCCTAATTTTGGTTATTTTTGAAAAAGTCTGAAGAATTGCTTTGTGATTCCCACTAAAATAAGATTTACGCATCAAATTGATGCGTTGGCTCTGAAAGTTAGGGTTTGGGAGTTAAAATAGGTATAAATAGGAGTATACATATGGTTATGACAAATATATATGTGAGTCGATACTAAGTATTGCGGTTTATGCAAATCAAAGACTTAACGAAAGAATTACATCAGGTGAATTGGTGTGATTTGAGATGGATCCTGAAAAGGATCATGTGTCACGTTAAGGATGACTGGAGTAGAACTACAGGTCGGGCATGCAACCTGTAGGTTTGTCGGAAGGAACCCGTATTGGCGTTTCCCTACCTAGGTGGTACACGGTTGCCCTGTTATGATAAGTGCGCACAAAATGAATATTTTGCAACGCGTGGTACCAGGAGTCAATATATTCGGGTTGGAACGACGGAAGATGTGGTCGTGCCATGTGGAGGCACGGGTGGTTCAATAGCGGCTGGGTCACGATAACATGTATTTAAAGCCGCTAGGTTATATGATTAAATGTTAGCCTGAGGTTTTAAGCAACCGAGTCCTCGAGGACGATGTGCTCTTTTGTTTTTCCAGGCTAAGGGTTGAGACCCTGTTTAATAAAAGAAAAGGAAATTGTGAGGGTAGTATTGGAGTATTGGTTGAGGCGACGTGCGGCAGCATAAGCTTACCAAGATCAACACAATCTCCAATCCTGAAGTATCCACAGCTTCGGAGTCCAAGAATGGTGGGGTTTCCCTAGACTAATCCCTGATGTGGAATAGAAAGGAATAGGACTTAAATTAATGAAAAGGAATGAAATTTTTGTGATATCAATGAATTTTGAAAAATTACACAATTTGTTTGCTTTTCTCTTCTTCGTTACTTAGCATTCGCTAATTTTTATCCTATGATTTATGGAAAACCCAACAGGTATCGGTGAGCCATCGCAAAGACTCTAAAAAAATCATCTAGCTTACATACTGGACATCCAGCCAGCCACAGTAGCTTTACTTTCTTTAAGTTAGTTAGTAATCTTTTGTATATTTCCCTTTCAAGCTGATGTACATGTAAATGGTTATAGTGGAACAGTGCATCATTTGAACTTTATTTTGTGAATGGAAAAGTGTTGAAATACTTTCTTATGAGTATTTTTATTTGCAGTCTATTTCTGAATGTTAGTTGTGATTGCTGAACAAATTATTGCTGAGTAACCAGATCCGGATATGGGAGGATCCGACGGCCCGGGAAACAGGGTCGTTACAGTTGGGTGGCACCAGAATATACTCACCAGCCTTCATATTGGTTGTATTAGAGTTACACTCAACCACACAACAAATTCATTCTTCTTGCCCTTATTTTCTAAGACCTTAACCTAGGCCGATCACTTGCCTTTATTAAGGTAGTTTATTTTGAAGTTGTCAAATTTACCACAACTATAGCATGATCCACGTAGCTCTTTTTCCACGTTGTTGTTGACTGTCCTTAAATTTCACCTTTGTGGGACCCAAGTATTTTTTGTGGTGAACAACAAATGCTTCTTCCTCTCCATCACGTTCTTTATCGCTCCATTTAGCATTATGTTGTGGCAACCATATCGAAAGAAGCTGTCAAACTATTCAATATAGTTGCCACTTGCAAATTCTCAAGAATACCAATTCATGCAATCTTCAGGTCTTTTTTCATGACAACCATTCGATTCATGCTATATGACACTATCAGATTCCTCCGTTTTGCATATATTATATTTGTGAAAAAGAAGTTGCACATTCACCTTCGTCTTGGAGTCATACTTCACCTTAATTTCTTTCTGTAATTCATATGTTGATTTGTAGGCCTCAAAGACCTTTATTAAATCATCTTCCATATGTATGGGGATAAAATTATGAGTTTTTTTAACAATCTTTTCCCATTGTTCAAACACCTTCTTGTGGGCAGTTTTCTCAAACTCAGTTGCTTCCTCCAAAAATTCAAGTGCGGGAGCATCAATAATACTATCTAACGTAGTATGCATCAGATTATATAAAATTTTTCGTCTCCACATATCATAATTGACACCATTCAACTTTTTTTGCTTAACCAATTCAGATGCGATCAGTTTGATTGCCATGAGTTTACTAATTTGCTAAATAGGGAGAGAAATACGCAAACATTTTGGTGTTTAAAACAAGGTAATGAATGTTACCATGATGATGAATAGAAGTTTAATCACAAAAAAATAAAACTTGGATTTGTTTCTAACTAATTGAACATATTTATTAAAAAACTTAAAACGGGAAATAACGGCCAAATTTAAGAACGTATATAGCAGATAAAAACTCATATAAGAATCATAAAATCCTAATTTTTTAAAAAAAGAAATCTTATAGGATGAAATAAGATAAGAACTAAACAAAAAAATGTTCCAGCAATTTGTTAACACGAGTGAATAGAAAACACACTTCTGCAATAAAAAAATAGAGATAGAACTTTTGTATAAAGACAAAACAATAGATATTAACAACTAGATAAAAACAAAATAAACTATCTTTTGCAAAACTAAAAGCAGCTCTCTTTTTAAAAGATCAAAATATATTAAAATAATAATAAGAAGATGGATTACAATATATTTAGTCTAACAATAAAAATAAAGGACTCGGTGAAGAATAAAGCAACTAATAAACACACACCTGTTGGAAGTGTTTAAAAATAGAAAAAGTACATAGCAAATTAATAATACACGACAAAAAAAGTGCTTTACAGCTCTCACCAACACATAGAAGACAAGATTAAAAAAATACAAGCATGATTGAATACAAGCTCAACCTTTCTTTGGTGTCTGAGAAGGGGAAGATTGTGCGACAAAGCAAGGAGGGGAAGACTGTTCGGCATTTCTGACACTCAATGCGATAGATGCGGGGAGCACGTGGAAGACATGGATCACTTGTTCTTCAGATGTCCGACATCGGAGAAGGTTTGGAAGGAGATTGGGGTCCCTTGGCTTTCGTCAGGAGGTGCGGCTGATTTCTGGAGTTCGGTGAGGTCGGTGGGGGGCAACTCTACAGATGATTGTACTCTGCCTTTTGCAGTTCTTTGGGCCATTTAGGGGGGGGGGGAATGATCTCATCTTTAGATTTCAAAGGTTTTATCCAGAGAATGTACTCGCACTAGCTAACTCTCTGTATCGTCTCTGGAGCTCCGTGTAATGTTCTCCATCTTTTTTTAATAATATATACTTAATGTGGTGAATTCCATCTCGGGATGTCACCCTCATGTTATTCAAAAAAAATGATTGAATACAAACAAGGTACGAGCATATCTTTTGCAACTATGAGAGGTATGATCTAAAACAACATTATTAAAGGTGTACCTTCATCGTACAGCGGCAAACACGAGAATCAAAAGCAAGTCGCTTGAGAGGGCTCGTCTCGGAGAGGGGAGATATTAGAGATGATCACTCGGGGCAAACACGAGACCACAAATTAGTTTTAATCACCCTGATTCAAGATCAAGCCGACGTCATGGATGGTCTGATCGAGCAACTCAAAGACAAGCGACTCTGATACCAATGAAAGAAAAATGAAGGAAAAGAGGAGAGGTGAGTAGTCGGGATGAGGGCTACCACCAACCTGCCATCCTCTCTTGATGGCCCATGCATGCACCCAGAAGCCATAAACCCTAACCATACATCTTTTATCTTATCACTAATCATCTTCGATTAGTGCAGAATTTACCGAGTTTAATGATCACTCGGTCAATCTGTTATCTATAACTAACAATGTATGAGCATGTATTGAACTTTTAACTAGTCGAATATGAGCAAACATAACATTTAGATTTGGTTTGTATCCATAATCGAACAATAACCTGTGTTTAAGTTTGTTTCGTTGACTTCCATCGTGTGAATTATGTGCAGAGGGTTACGGACAGTATGGGTCCTATGTCTGCTGCAGGTACATCCGTGGCCGTTGCTACCGCTGGTGCTACAGGAACTGACGACCTTAATTCTCCATCGGCATCTAAATAAATTGTGTTACAACGTTGTGATGTACTAAATAAGAGATGATGGCATGTAGGTGATCTGCACTTGTGTAAATCTTGCTTGCATGCATGCATACGTAAATCTTCCCCCATCTATCTTTATATGGGCCGTTGGTTATTATAATTACGAAGTTGATATAGAAACTCTATTGTGGTTGCGACGTCCTTTATATTCAGGTAATTGTTCTTGTTTATCGTTCTTACAATCATTTGTTTTTGTTCTATTTTTTTTTCGAATTCGTTCCCGTCTCGGGCAGATACCTCGAGTTCACGCAACAACAACAGGATCAGATGGATCCTCTTCTGTAATATAGCATGTGTTGTAATGCACGATCCGTCTGATGGGAATCGGACAACCCTCATCGGGAGCCGACCATCCTCGACCTCTTATGAGAGTTAAGTTGTTTGTTTTTTTTGTCAATAGATTTTATCCCAAACCACCAAGTCACATACCGTGGTTGTGAGATGCCTCGCCAAAGAGAGTTCAGTCTGATCTTATTAATCACTTTGGACGACAAATGTTTGAACTCAAAAGGTATGAGTTCGCCCTTTAAATTTTCACTGCGATTAGCAAAGAGAGCACGCGTGAGTTATTTTCTCATATTCTGATTATCGTTTTGGATAGCATGAAGTTGTTGAGTGCCTCTAAATTTAATGTCCATACATTTTTTGGTTTTTTGACAACCAATTTTATCCCACATCACCATGTGACACATGATTACTTGTTTCTCTGTCAAAGAAAGTCTCTTCTGATCTTATCGATCATCTTGAGGATGTTAGTTCATATCTTCAAGTGTGTATAAGATCACAGAAGTAAAAAATGATTTAAGCAATCCTACTTTACAAAGAAGGATTGTTCTTTTTTCTACCAATTGTGCTAGGAAGTCTGATAGGGAGTGAGCTGTCACCAAGCTTAACCTATCGAAGAAGGGATCTAAGGGTTCGAGGCACAAAGAATGACCAAAAATCGAAAATAGGGAAGAAGGTGATGTTATATACAAGCGAAATTAACCTAGGATTTGCGTGAGAATCGATGTTCGGCTGAGCAAGGCATGGATCTGGCGTGGAAGAGGGATGGGGTGACAAGATTTTTCATGAAGAAGTCGAAATGCCTTGGGCAATGTATTAAGGAGGGGAAATTGGAGAAAATGGGATGTATGTGTCTGACAGAGAGCATATCTATAGAGAGAGGACAGTTGACCTGAGGTCGACTCTCCTCGAGCTCCCATTGGTCCGCATACTCCACTAAATGATAGAATCCGAGGAAAAGAATAAATAAATGAGAATAAAATAGAAAATGAATTAATTAAATAAAATTTAAAAAACAAAAGACGTTTATTATTTTATGTAGTATTTTATTATGATTTTTATTTATTTTCACAAGATAATTTATTACGTGCTAATATTTACATATATATATGCATAGGTATATATACATGTATTTGATGTAATTTTATTTTTAGTTTGTACATTGTATTTTATGATTATATATACACATATTTTATATATTTATAACTTATTTAAATGCATATTACATATTTTTAGTTTATTTTCCTTATTCTATTTATGTACTTAAATAAATATGTATATATACAACATAGATATGGTTTACTTATATATTATAATACTTGATTTATTTTATACATTTGCATTTCTTTTATGTTTATTATTTAAATGTATTTTAGATACTATTTATAAGTATATAAAAATACAAGGAATGTAAAATATAAAGAATGAATATATTGGTTAAAATATACGAGTATACAGTGCAATAGGGGCCCAAAAGACAACTTCTGCTTCTCAACTCTATTTTTAATGAAACTACCTTCATTAAATAGATGGTTAAATTATGTGAATAGTTTGGTCAATTTTGAGTATGTATGGATGAGATATATTTTCGAAAAGTTTTCTTTGTGACTTTTTGGTCTGTGTGTCTCGGGTGCATTGTGTATTATTTTTGTGTGCAATAAATTTTATATTTTTCTTTGTATTTTTATGTACAATGATCCTACAACTCATTCCTCAAGGAGCGGAGTATTCCATTATAAGTTCAAGTGCCACCAGCTCAAGAGGAGGAGGAGGAGAAGAGAATGAACAATAGCTAGTGCAGTTACCTATCTTGAGATGCTTGACCAGTGTAGTCAAGTCATCCGATTACGAGCTCACATATATTTTTGATTTTGAAGCACAAGATTGCTTATTTAATACACACTATGACTGGAATTGATTTTCCTTTGATTTTTAAACCTCCACTTTTTGAAGTTGTTAACTTTATATTTTTTAAATACTATTTAGAGCAGCATTTACATAATGAATTTTTTCTCTTGAGATAGTAGACATCCTTCTTTTGAAGCTTTAGCGCAACCTACAGCATCTTGTCTATGGACCTTGTCTCTACTAGATCGGGTGAGGGTACAATGGCCACCGTTGTGACTTTGTATGCTTCCATTCGCTTGTGTCTCATGCCGGCAATTCCAGTCGAGTTAAGTGTAAGGTGCAGGTATTCAAGTTATCACTACCAATTGTTGGAAATGCGAGCCCACGGCGAGCCATTATGCAATAAATGTTATTGCACATATCATTCCCTGATCTGAAATGAAGAATGAATAATTTGTATAATAGGTCCCTTAGTACAATTAGGGTTATGTACCATGGCCATCTTAATAATCATACAACTGTTGATTCAACTATTGAATCATAAAGGCTGGTGCTTGGATAAATATCTAAAGAGTTAGATTAAGGACTCATCAAGCACCGTCAAATGATTGTTAAGAGATGATCTCCAGTCTGAGTAGGAGATGGCAATCCTTATCTCTGAAGGCTGATATCTGACCGACCTCTTGATGCAGGTCCTCTGCATAGGAATAGAGATTCGGAGGTGTCAGATTAGTTAGGTCAAAGAGTTGACTTAACGAGATCGAGATAACCAAAGTCCTATATTGTACGCTGTCATGATATAGGCACGCATCCTCTGACCGGAGACAGATGTGTTACTATATGTCTGAGTGTGTACATTTGGTAGATCAATAGGTTGATGACCTAATCAAGGTCTATACACCAGCGCGCTGGTGTATATATAAGGGCATATGAGTAATACGATCTCTCAAAGGGATCATACAGGTTCAGTTACTGAACCGGAAGACATGAGCTCACTCATGAGATATTGGGAAGAATCAAATTCCATGCGCATGGTCATCTCGCTTTGGAAGCTTGACTGAATTTGTAGGTTTGATATATACTTTTAGTATATGATCAAGACCTAGGTATGATATACGCTTTTGGAAAGTGTATGATCGATACCAACTCCCAATGATCGAATGAGAAACTTACTGATAAAACCATGAAGTAGACAGTATAAAGTTGATCCAATACTTCGGGTTTATTCTGAGTCTTCAAGTATGCAGGATGTACAGGTATTGGGAATACCTGAGGGTGATTTGATCATAAACGATTGTATAACCATGACGCTTCCATTCTCAGGGAGTGATGAAATGGGTCTGGATTTTAGTGACTCCTCTCGGTAGAGAAGTGATCTGATCTTGGTCCAAGTGTTGGACATTGATCTGAATGTGATTCAGATACAATGAGAAGATTAGATTTACGGTTTTGATTTAATCAAGCATCTATGGGAGGTCCGCGATCTGGATTTGAGATATGATCTCAATATCCATGTCACTATACATGGAACAATACAATCGCTTTGTCCTTATCTCCAAGTATCTGCGGAGAGATTGCATTATTCTTGAATGGTTCGAGAATAATTCCATAAGATCTAAGCAATGAAGAGATGATGATTAAATGTGATTTAATCATATTGATGTGTGAAGAAATTATCCAATTTAATTAAATGTGATTTAATTAATGTGGATAAGAATAATGTGGATAGAAATATCCAATTATTCATAATATATTATAAATATGATTTATAATGTATTAGAGAGAGCTAATTATAATTTATATGTGTTGATTAATTATTATATGTATTAGATACACATTGTGTAATTAATTAACAATGTAAATTATATGTTGTTTTGGTTTGTGAATATGATTCACAATTTTTTCCATGGCAAGATTGCAATATTCTCAAATATAATTGTGAATTATTTTTGAAGAATAAAAACCCAACAAATAAATAAAGAGATATTTCCATGGAGATATGCAATCTCATGAAATTCATGAGATTGCTCTCCCCATGGAAATAAGTGGGCGGCACATCATTCCTGTAAGGAATGTGTGGCCGTCCACATGGAAGGTATATGGAGATGGAATCTCCATGTATCTTCTCTCCTTATTTGTTGATTTGATTTAGGACTAATTTATATTTGATTTTTGTCAAATATATTTTAACCTAAATTTGTTGATTTTACCCACAACAATCTTGACCATTGGATTAACATAAATCAATCTCACCCATTGATTTTATGTGTCCCATGGATTGAGATCCATGGATCCCAAAACTCTATAAATAGAGAGGCATACCATGCTCTCTCTTAACATGTAATATGGAGGCTCTCTCTCTCATTCTTTCTTCTCTACACACGTCAGCCCTTTCTCCCTCTAATATTGGTGGCCGTCCACCAGCACCTAGAGGAGAGAACCGTCGTCGCCTTCGCCACCGCGCCGCCGCTTCGACGTGCTTCGGTTCTCCGTCTTCTTGGAGAGTTTCTCTCACGAAGGAGACATTTGATCTCGTGTGACGAGATCAGGAGCAACTACGCTTGGATCATCTTCTTGGATTGCGAGGACAACGGGTTCATTCCCGCGCTCGCAAGCGGTCTCGCCGACGATCGGACTTGAGACAGGAGGTCTCTTTCTTTAGAGACTCGATCAACCACGCTTAAAGAGATATTGCATTATACTTGTTTTGGTTACAGATGAAACGATCTGAGAATGGTTCTCGGATCATGTGGTTTCATCGAATAAAACTTTTAAATTCCGCTGCACCGAACAACTAGTACGACTAGTCGTTCTTCGTCGTATCCGATACGACGATCAGGCTTCCGTGATGCGCTTGAGGATAATTCCATATCCTTCAACTGGTATCAGAGCCTTAGGTCGACGGTTTCGAATATGATTCGAAAAACCGTGGACGACTTGGGTTCGTTAAGGTCGCGAAAGTTTTTATCGCATTTGATTTCACAGATCTGTTTAGTAAATAAATTTGGCACTGTTTAAATTGTTTAAACACGAATTTAATACTTGGATTTTGCTATCCATTAAATAAGGAAACCATAGGATCTGAGTTTACGTAAATCGGATTTCGTATGCTCAAGATATGGTTGTTTTAATGAACATGTATGCACTGTTGCGGGAACTGTAGATCTGAACGTGATTAAAATGTTAATTATTGTTTAGACTTGCCTCGAAATACGTGTAACATCACTTGGATTTTGTCCTAAATCAAATTAACAATCTATGAAAATTTTATTTTGTCTAATTTGGATTTAATATGATTGAGATATGCTAATTTTAGTAAGTAGGGATCACTGCTGAAATTACAGTCCTAATATAGAACCAAGTGATTGTCAATTAGTGAAATTAATTGTTAATTTCGTGAAATAATCATGAAAATATTTGTGAAATATTGGAAGTTGATTATTTACATAATTGACATGGCCTCAACCAATTAATTGATTAGATTTGATCTAAATCTTAATTGGAAACACAATCATCAAACTTGATGCTTGTATAGTGACTGTCATTTAGTAAATTAGTGAAATTAAATTGTTTAATTTCCTAGAATAATTATGCATAAATATTTGTGAAATAGTTGATGATTATTATTCCCTTAAATGACATTGCCTTAACCAATAATTGATTAGATGTGATCTAGATCACTAATTGGTTACATGATCTACATGATCAACATTCCAACAAACATGTTGCTTGAATAGGACTTGGGAATTGTTTAGAAAATCTCATTATAATGTTAATCAAAATTATTTTGATCATTATTATATGATATAATTTCGGTTGAAGAACCGATGATCATCTCAAGTACAAAATGATCTATTTTGCATTATCCTTTCTCGAGGTGGATATGGTGTCTAGTCGGAGAGCATTGGGGTTGCGGGTTGCAACGTATGTGGTCCGTCCCACTCTTGTCGGTACTGGCCATGACAGCGGGTAGGGTTAGTATAATGCTTAAGAAATCATGATGTATTTCTAATTATTAAAATTTGAAATAATACGTATTTGAGATAATACCATAATTCAAGTAACAATAAAATGTTTGTTGGATATTAATTGGATCATTAATTTAATATGATTAGATTAATTGGAATCCAATTAAAATTGAAACACTCTATTATGAATAGAGATGTTATTTCCCTTGGAAGAATTAATCATAATGAATATGATTCATAATGATTAATTAGAATTTGAATATGATATGGAGGATCACATAAGTGACATCCATGGTCTCCCGTCAAGGCGAAGGTTCCATCTCCAGGGATTGTATGTGGGAGACGCATGTACGAAGTGACAGCTCCTGTATGCAAGCGCATCTGGATCAGGCTCTTTGCTTCTCGAAAGAGTAAGGCCGTATGCATAGTGACCCCAATATCGGATCCTCATATTATTGGGGCGATATTGGATTGCGCATAGCGAGTACTATTCCTATTGACGGTTGGTTCAATTAACGATGGGTCAACATCGCCTTAGGGGTGGTGGGCCCGGGTGTTAAAGACCGAATTGGGAAATGCAAGTTGGACTTGCAAAGCGGAATGTGTTCCCGCTTCTTTTTATTCGAGTTGCAGATTCTCATATTATTGGGATGTAACAAAGATAAGGAAGGAGATCCCAGATCTTGTTGAGATATAATGGTAAGTATATCTCTTACATTGAAAGTGATTAAGGGAATGAACTTTCAATGTTGACAAGGCAAGACAACTTTGATATAAAAATCCTAAATCAAAGTGATATATATATATATATTTATGCAAATTTCTTATTTCAGATAATCCTTCATTAAAACCCACTCAATGATGTACTCAATAATAACCAGTGAAATATCATGGATTGGACTCATGATCCAGATATTGTACTTGCAGTTGGACACATAATGTATGTGGTTGCAATGTGCAAGTTTCCTCATAATAATGAGGAATGACAATTAAATGGATAATAGGACTACAACCCTAGGGTTTGTATGTCTCTATAGTCTTGATCTCATCGTATGTAATTTGGAAGTAACATGTCGATGATGATCACTATTGTCAAATAATCCTTATAAAAATCAATGAAGATATTCTGGCATGCATATGTGCTCTTGACATTTAATCATGAGTGACATGGTTCTCTGCATCATGCAGAATGGTAGCTCTATAAGAGATGATGTATTCAAATTGTTTGAGTACCTACCTGAACCAATGTTTTAAGAGTTTAGATGGATGTAGATGATGAGTGTCATCATTCTACTATCTATACTCTAGTCATTCATGAAACTTCATAATATTCATATTGTATGAATTACATGAAGCATGTATAAATGTTGAAATGATCTTACATTGAATTCTTTTGAATTTAACGTAAGAGATCCTTAGTCTTAAGCAATGGTTGCTTATAGATAAAGGGAGCGCAGTGGAAGCATGGGTTGGACCCGAGTAAGAAGTATGGTCAAAGAGTTGACTGTACATCTATGACTTCCATATGTCATCCAAAACTGAATAAGTTGGTGTGTTAATAGTATGACTATCAAGTCTGTCTAGAATCCTTAGAGAAGGACTCGGATAGAGCATCAAAATTATCTACATAAATCATTGAAGTTGACTTTCTTATTTGATAAGATAGAGTCTAATAATTGTATCTCAATCTTCTGACAACACTTGCAATGGGTTGCATATGTTTTGGAAGACTGGAAAATTTGATCTTAAAGGTTTATAGTTATCCAGATGGACATTGATGCAATTGTTGCAACAATTTCCATTGGATTACTAGACTTCATAATTTCAGTGGGAGAGTCCTTAGTCTTAGAGAATGTCTTTATGACCTAGACATTAGAATACACTCATTGTTTGTTTCTAAATGTTGGAAATGAACATGAATTCTGGAATGGACCTATCATAAATAGTTATGATGAAGATATTTCAGAAAGTAATCTAAAATCTAGTGGACTCCACTAAATTAGAAAATTAATGAATGGTTCATTAACATTTCTAAATACTGAAATTAAACCTTAAGATCAATAGGAGGATGAAGATCATTTGACAATGATCTAGCATCGAGCCTTGGACATTTGTCTATTGATTTGATCAATAGACTAGTAAGAGATGAAACTTCAGAATGTCTAAAATTTCAAAACTTACATACTTATGAATATTGTATTCAAAGTAAAAATGTCCAATACACCCTTCCTTGGGAAAGGTGTAAGATGCCGAGGTATTCAGGATCTCATACATATTGATGTATGTGGATCATCTATATCATAGTGAACATTGTGGATATGTGATATCTATTGATGATTATGTATGATATGAGATTTCTTCTCTTCACCTAAGAAACCTTTGAAATGTTCAAAGATTTCATAATTTTGGTTTAGAACCAATGTTTGAAGGAAGATAAAATGAACTTGATCTAATCTAGGTAGCATGTACCTGTTAGATGAATTCAAAGAATACCTTATGGAGATATGAATATCATTTCTGTCTCAATCCTCCTAACACACCTTGATTCAATAGAGTTATTGGTAGATACAATTGGATCATGTGTGACATGATCTTATCAATGATGAATTTTAGCATAATTATCCCCTAGTTTACAGTTATATATGTGTAGTAGAGACTACAATGTATATCCTTAATAAGGTTCCATGTATGTTGGAATCTAGCACTTGAGAGTGCTGCTTCATTAGGAAAATAAAGGATGGTATTGGATACCCACTTTATGACCTTGAGATTTTTAAAGTATCTCATCTTTGAGAATGTGATTCTTAGAGGTTGAGACTCTTGAGAATCAAGATGAAAATGAAGAGTAGGAACTCATTTAATCTTGAGAAGATAATGAGACCCCTGAAATTGGAAACTAAAAGGACAACTAAAGATAAAACACTAATACCTCTTCAAATGAGTTTGAAGATGGATTCCATGTGTTAGAGAAATCCGACAATGATCGAACTTCATGTGATGAAGCTTCTAAAGATCATAGCATGGATAGATGGATGATAGCAATAAAAGTCTAATGTAGACTTCATATACAAGTGTTGTATATGGACCCTTGAGGAACCACCTATATGGGTAATACCTATAAAGGTGTAAATGGATCTTCAAGAGAAAGGGAACTTGATGAGAAGGTAGAAACCTTCAAAGCACGGTTCGTAGTCATGAGCTGCACACCTGAAGAGAAGACATTGCTTGCAATGAGACTTGCTCTTCGGTGACCATGCTTAAAATCGTCAGATTATTGCTAACCTTAGCTACACAACTTGACTATTGCATCTTCAAGATGTAAGTCAATATTGCATTCCTCTACGAATACATCTCTGAGGATATTCACATGAAGTAGCCCCAGGGCTTCATGGTTGAGGAAAGCAAGATGTGCAAGCTAAGGAATCCATCTAAGGACTCAAATAAGCTTCTTGAAGTTGGACCATAAGATTTGATGAAATTATAAGCGTTATGATTTCAGATAGAATCTTGATGAGCCCTGTGAAGCTTAGTGGGAGTGCCTTTGTGTTCATCATGCTTAATGTAGATGATATCCTAATCATTTGGAATGATATAAGGATAATAATGAGTGTTTTATAGACTGGCTATTCCATATCTTGAAATATGATTTCAAAGATACCTCTTAGATCTTTGTTCTGAAGTTGTTCAGAAGCAAAGAGAAGAGGATATTGGGACTGTCACATTTATAGTACACCTTGGACATATTCTATTCTTAGAAATTCCAAGAAAGGCTTCCATCTCTTAAGATATGGTACTGACCTATCTAAAGGGATAGCACCTCAAAGAGTTAAGGAAGTGAATGCTAGAACTACTTGCCCTTGGGCATTAATTCTGAGAAGCCGGGTGTGTGCTAGATGTGTACAAAAGCCAGATGGTTGCCATGCAGTGGGAGTAGTAAACTGTTACTAATCCTACTATGGAAATAAAACACTTGGTTGCAGTAATAACAAAATCTTCATAGATGACAAGATTTTTAAGATAGTGATCTCGAAGTCTTATCTTCAAAAACTTAAGATTTTATAGATAGAGATCTAAAAGGTCTTAATTGTGGATACCTTAAGAGATAGTGATCTCCAGGAATAAGAGTATTCTGATAAGGATTATGGAAATACCGGTTATGATAATTGTTAAGCTGTAGTGTCAAAGACACTGTAACTAACTAGATTGAGTATTGATTGCATAAGATGCAACATTCGCATGAGATGCGAACACTGTTACTGGGGATATGCAAGTGCCGTAAAAGGACTTGGCGTAGTCTTGCGGGAACAGAGTGATTGATCAGCTTACCTAGCTATTTTCTAAATAGCCTATGATTGTCACATGAGTATGGGTTTAAATGATTAGTCCATTAATGGCTCTTTGGGCTAGTGGGAGATTGTTGGAAATGCAAGCCCACGGCGAGCCATTATGCAATAAATGTTATTGCATATATCATTCCCTGATCTGAAATGAAGAATGAATAATTTGTATAATAGGTCCCTTAGTACAATTAGGGTTATGTACCATGGCCATCTTAATAATCATACAACTGTTGATTCAACTATTGAATCATAAAGGCTGGTGCTTGGATAAATATCTAAAGAGTTAGATTGAGGACTCATCAAGCACCGTCAAATGATTGTTAAGAGATGATCTCCAGTCTGAGTAGGAGATGGCAATCCTTATCTCTGAAGGCTGATATCTGACCGACCTCTTGATGCAGGTCCTCTGCATAGGAATAGAGATTCGAAGGTGTCAGATTAGTTAGGTCAAAGAGTTGACTTAACGAGATCGAGATAACCAAAGTCCTATATCGTATGCTGTCATGATATAGGCACGCATCCTCTGACCGGAGACAGATGTGTTACTATATGTCTGAGTGTGTACATTTGGCAGACCAATAGGTTGATGACCGAATCAAGGTCTATACACCGGCGCGCTGGTGTACATATAAGGGCATACGAGTAATACGATCTCTCAAAGGGATCATACAGGTTCAGTTACTGAACCGGAAGACAAGAGCTCACTCATGAGATATTGGGAAGAATCAAATTCCATGCGCATGGTCGTCTCACTTTGGAAGCTTGAATGAATTTGTAGGTTTGATATATACTTTTAGTATATGATCAAGACCTAGGTATGATATACGTTTTTGGAAAGTGTATGATCGATACCAACTCCCAATGATCGAATGAGAAACTTACTGATAAAACCATGAAGTAGACAGTATAAAGTTGATCCAATACTTCGGGTTTATTCTGAGTCTTCAAGTATGCAGGATGTACAGGTATTGGGAATACCTGAGGGTGATTTGATCATAAACGATTGTATAACCATGACGCTTCCATTCCTAGGGAGTGATGAAACGGGTCTGGATTTTAGTGACTCCTCTCAGTAGAGAAGTGATCTGATCTTGGTCCAAGTGTTGGACACTGATCTGAATGTGATTCAGATACAATGAGAAGATTAGATTTATGGTATTGATTTAATCAAGCATCTATGGGAGGCCTGCGATCTGGATTTGAGATATGATCTCAATATCCATGTCACTATACGTGGAACAATACAATCGCACTGTCCTTATCTCCAAGTATCTGCGAAGAGATTGCATTATTCTTGAATGGTTCGAGAATAATTCCATAAGATCTAAGCAATGAAGAGATGATGATTAAATGTGATTTAATCATATTGATGTGTGAAGAAATTATCCAATTTAATTAAATGTGATTTAATTAATGTGGATAAGAATAATGTGGATAGAAATATCCAACTATTCATAATATATTATAAATATGATTTATAATGTATTAGAGAGAGCTAATTATAATTTATATGTGTTGATTAATTATTATGTGTATTGGATACACATTGTGTAATTAATTAACAATTTAAATTATATGTTGTTTCGGGTTGTGAATATGATTCACAATTTTTTCCATGGCGAGATTGCAATATTCTCAAATATAATTGTGAATTATTTTTGAAGAATAAAAACCCAACAAATAAATAAAGAGATATTTCCATGTAGATATGCAATCTCATGAAATTCATGAGATTGCTCTCCCCATGGAAATAAGTGGGCGGCACATCATTCCTGTAAGGAATGTGTGGCCGTCCACATGGAAGGTATATGGAGATGGAATCTCCATGTATCTTCTCTCCTTATTTGTTGATTTGATTTAGGACTAATTTATATTTGATTTTTGTCAAATATATTTTAACCTAAATTTGTTGGTTTTACCAACAACAATCTTGACCATTGGATTAACATAAATCAATCTCACCCATTGATTTTATGTGTCCCGTGGATTGAGATCCATGGATCCCAAAACCCTATAAATAGAGAGGCATACCATGCTCTCTCTTAACATGTAATATGGAGGCTCTCTCTCTCTCATTCTTTCTTCTCTACACACGTCAGCCCTTTCTCCCTCTAATATTGGTGGCCGTCCACCAACACCCAGAGGAGAGAACCGTCGTCTCCTTCGCCACCGCGCCGCCGCTTCCACATACTTCGGTTCTCCGTCTTCTTGGAGAGTTTCTCTCACGAAGGAGACGTTTGATCTCGTGCGACGAGATCAGGAGCAACTACGCTTGGATCATCTTCTTGGATTGCGAGGACAACGCGGTTCATCCCCGCGCTCGCAAGCGGTCTCGCCGACGATCGGACTTGAGACAGGAGGTCTCTTTCTTTAGAGACTCGATCAACCACGCTTCAAGAGGTATTGCATTATACTTGTGGTTATAGATGAAACAATCTGAGAATGGTTCTCGGATCATGTGGTTTCATCGAATAAAAATTTTAAATTCCGCTGCACCGAACAACTAGTGCGACTAGTCGTTCTTCGTCGTATCCGATACGACGATCACGCTTCCGTGATGCGCTTGAGGATAATTCCATATCCTTCACCAATAAGAGTCATGCGCGTGTCTTGAAGTATTCTACTTAGGCAGTCAAGGTGACATGTGAACCTAGTCATATGGTCTCAAAGAATTAAGTCTGGCAGACTTAAAGATCCTCAAGTCTAGTTCCTATAAAGTTTCTATGATTAAGTGGATTAAGGCCCAACCAAGCTCCAATATTCAAATTTTACTTAGAATAGTTCAATTGTTTTTATCATTCTGAAAAAATGCCAATGATATGCAATGCAAGAATATTTTTTTATGAAACATTTTTCTGATTTTGAACTTTTTAAGAGTTTTTGAAAAGTTTTGCAAATTTTTATGCAACTTCTGAAAATATTTTGCAAATTTTTACGGATTTTTGAAAAACGTTAGTCAATGAAGTATATGTACAAATATTTGCACTGGAGTGCATACCTATTTTCAAGAAATAGAGTGTAGATTTTACACAGGGATTTTGTACACAAGTTATGTTGTTATTTATTCACAGATTCTATCTATACAAGTTATATAAATAATTTTATACAAGTTATCATTTATAAAAATTATGTACAAAGTTCTCAAAATAATTCAAAAATATTTTTACAAACATTTTTGAAAATTTCATTTTGCAAATAATTTGACAAAATCTTTTCAAACACTTACAGAATATGAAAATTATTTTGCAAAGATTTTTCAAAGGTATATATATATATAGATTTTTCAACATATTTTTACAACCATTTTCCAACCCATTTGCAAATTAATTTTCAAAGCATTCTACTGGAAGAAATGAAATAAAATTTTGCAAATATTTACAAAAAGTTTTTACAAAGGTTTGAAAATATTTTGCAAAATATTTTCCAAACAATTTTCAAGGATTTTGTAAGATATTTTACAACCATTTTTTAAATAAATTTGTAAAATATTTTTAAATATAATTTATTAATCATATATACATAAAATTTTGAAAATTTTATATAAACTTATAGGGTGTATTTTTTATATTTTATTATTCGTATACCCTTACCTGATATAGTTTATTAGCCATATTATTGAAAATACAAAAGTACGAGTTACGGCTAAAGTATATACAACGTATATATGACCCTTCTATACTCAGCTTGAGCTATATCCTCATAGTGATCAAAGAGAAAAAGGAACACATAACTCGTGTTGAGTATACGAAAAATCTAAACTACAACGACTAAAAGAATAAGGAATAAGAAGTCGATCATCCCCCCGATACTTAGGATCAACTAATCCTAAGTAAGACTGTACACAAAATGGGGATAATCCAGGATCAAAATGAACTGATCAACAACTAGGATTGTCTTCTCCTATACTTAGGGTAAGAGATCCCTAAGTATTGAATAGAAATGAACAAGGGAGGTGACGAGTGGGGAGGATTGAAAGAAATGAAAAATAAGAAAAATGAATACACTATAATGAACGAAATCACTCCCCCTATACTTAAGGTAAGATATCCCTCAGTATAAGCAATAACAAGAGTGATGAAACCGAGCAAAGAAAGAACTCTTGGCTCATTCGCCTCCCCTAGACTTAGGATAAAGAACATCCTAAGCAAGTCAAACACAAGGACCGTTGTGGGAAAGAGAAATGGTAGATGGAATGAAAGACATGAAAGCGATATGTACAAAGTGACAGGAATATAAAATGATCAAGAAGGTAGAAATTGTACCTTCTTGCAGGACTGCTGGGGAATGAATCTAACAAGATGCAGGTTGATATCAAGGTCAACATCTAACAAAGCCTAATCGGGCTTGGCATGGTGGAGATTATTAGTGGTATCTAAACAAAAGGCACGAACTCATTAGTGGAACAAGTAACATCAGGTCCGGCCGGGGAAGTCTCTCCTACAGTTACCCTCCACAGTAAGGTATCTATGGTGTAAATGTTGCACATCTCATCAACATGTTGCCACGCACCAGAAGAAGGAACACAAAGGTATATGCTTTCTGAGTTTTTCCCCTTGAAGGGGAATTCTCGAGTCTTGGTATCATCCGTAGTATAATAGCAACCATCTCTGATCTCAGCAGCAAGGTCATAATCCTCTGAGTCGGCTAATATAGGTACACTCTCATAAAGGGGGGGTTACGAATGGTAATGTGTGTAGTGATCGTCTCAATCAGAACATTCTCATTATGGGAACAAAAGCGTGTCTCTCCATATCCTTAATTAATAATGGCCTTCGCAGTAGCGAGAAAAGGTTCTCTGATAAACCCATTTCATCACCTTTATTCTTTTTTTGATCTTAAATTCATAGCTAAATACATGTATATAGCATTAATTTGTGAAAAATCACACTCAATATATAAATTATAAATAATTTATAAAGTAATATATTTAATACCAAACTAAAAGAATAAAGGAAAGAAAACAAAAGAATGAAGTGTCAAAGACATCGAGTGACCGTAGACCCTAAGACCTACTCATAATGATGACTTGGTCAACAAGGAATAAAGTAGGGGAGGTAGGGAAGAGAAACTGTACATAAAATAGGATTAAACCCCTCATTCTTTTTGCCAATATATTGTATTTTGGGACCTATTTTATTTTTCTAGTTTTATATCTCAAATAATAAAACCTTCAACATGAAACATGTACATAATAATAAAAAATACAACATCTATTTCATTCAAAAATAATGTTTCTTGTGCTCGAGACACATAGACTAAAAAGTCGCAAAGAAAAGTTTATATACCTGATTTTAGCCGAAATTCAGGTGGTCTTAAGTTCAACACAAAGCGTGAACTCAGTCGGTGTGTTGACCACACTAAATCTGGACTAAAGTCAACAATTAACCCACACTAAAGATCAATAATTAGAAATAAATGTGGAGTTAAAATTTATTTTTAAC
The DNA here is from genome assembly GCA_037367405.1 of Ottelia alismoides. Lineage (NCBI taxonomy): Eukaryota > Viridiplantae > Streptophyta > Magnoliopsida > Alismatales > Hydrocharitaceae > Ottelia > Ottelia alismoides. Next base: position 369,115 of record JAZKJV010001545.1, read on the forward strand.
TCTAAACAAAATGTATAGCAAGTAAGTATGCAGAGAGTTCGAACACAGGGAGCAAACATGGTAGAATCAAATAAATGTGCGTGAGTGAATGTGAGTAGTGTCTACACTAAGCAAGCAAGCAAAGAAATTTTTGTGGGTTTTTAATTTTTAATTTCTTTTTAATTTTTTTAAATTTTTAATTTTGTATTTTGATTTTCAATTTTCTGATTTTTATAATTTTATATTTTATATTTTTCTATTTTCTTTTTTTTAATATTGGAAAATAAGGACAATGTAATAAAAGACAAGATAAAGTATTTACAAAAATGTGCAAAAATAACCAAAAATTCGGAAATAAAATGTTTTGATATTTTTAGGATTTTTTACTGTTTTTGTGATTTTTGGGTATTTTTCAAGGTGTTTTTGGTATTTTTTAAATACTGAAATAAGGGAAAGCAATGAAAATAGTGCTAGTTGTGAGTAAAATGGGAATTAAAATTAACAAACAGCAACCAAAATTTTTCACATTAATTTTCAAATAAAGATAATGAAACATAGAGTAAACAGGAACTGAGTTTACAATTTTTGGAGTTGTATAGGATTTTATATATTTTTTTGAAGTTTTTATGCATTGTTGAATTTTTAAGGTTTTTCTTTTGATATTTTTAGTGATTTTGGACTGACACTAGAAAATGGTAAAACACACCAAATATAATTTTTTTGGAATTTTTCAAAACATTTTTATAATTTTTATGGGTTTTCTAATGCAAACAGTGAAATAAATGCATGTTTTCGATTTTTAATAAATATGAAAATGCAACAAAAATGCAATGTAAAAATATGCGTTCACGTACAAGTAAACAGGAACTTAACTCTATTTTTGTGAAAGTTTTGGACTTAAAATGATAATTTATATAATTAGAACAAGCATCCAAATATTAAATAGGCCTGGCAGGGGTATATTTGCAATTTCTCAAACATCCAGGGGGCACATGCATAATTTCCACAACTTTTTAAACTGAAACTTACATTTAATGGACTAAAAACAAATGACAGAAATCGGAGGGGCCTTAGTACAAAATTCCCAAGCCAAACACGTGCGAAACACGCGCTTGGCAGGGACCTAAGTGCAATGTTCAAAACTATCAGGGGGTTCAATGCAAAATATCCCAAAGTTTTACACTGCGTTACAAAATCTTGGGACTAAACTGAAATAAATAAACCCCAGGGGGTCCTTGCAAAAAGCCCACCCCCTCGCGCGCACAGGCACGTGAGGTGACATGGCACAGGACCTGAATGTAAATAAATTAAAAGCTAGGGGTTTACAAGCAAATAACCCAAAGTTTTTATACTACATATGAAAGTTTTAAATACCAGAAAGTAAATACAAAATGCAGGAGGGTTAATGTGCAAAATACCCTTGGCACGTGATCCAACGGCGGATGGGGAGTCACTTAAACACGTGGCGCACTATGGACGGCCGATGATGCTTCGTGGATGTGCGGCTGAGATCAGATCTCCAAGGACGATCGACGGTAGAGGCGCGGGGAGATCCGACGATCCACGTTAAATCTGGAGGAGCTCCCTGATCGGACGGTTCCGGTGGCAGGTGGAAGAACACGGAGGAGCTCCGACTGGGCGAAGTTCCCCGAGCTCCTCCGTCCAGCTCCGGCGGCGTTTGGGCTCGCAAAAATGTCGGGGAGACTCCGGCAGGTGTCAGCTATCGTCTGGAAGCGATAAAAGTCACCGGCGTGCGCCGGTGTTCTCGTGCAGAGGTGGCGGAGCGGCAGGGGTCCAACTCCCTCCGGCGAAGAATCAAAATGGCTCCAGACGCTTCGATATGCGCCAGTACCTGCACAAAAAGGTTATGGAGGTCGAGGGAAAAATGCCTCGACCTCAGGTGGCTCTCGAAATGGAATGAAGGGCGAGATAGGGGCTCGCCGGAGTTGGGCTCCGGCGAGGTTATCGATGAGGTGATGAAGTGGTCGATTCAACACGGAAAGATGGGGGAAATGATCTTGGATCTATGAAGAACATGAAGGGAATAAAACAAAGCAAAGAACGGCCTCGATGGCCTGGGGCCAGAGGGTAGATACGCCGACGGCGGAGCGTCGCCGGAGGTGTGGAACGCTCGTCGATCAAGCGCTATCCAGCCGCCTTGAAGCCCGGAGCTCGGAGCTGTCACCTCCGGGCACCTTTAGCAAGACCAGGGGGAAGATCGAATGTATTTTGTGGTTCCCATTTTCAAAAGGGAGTCAGGTTTGGGTTTTAAGGGGTTGATGTGGGGGTTCCTTGATCGAGGTGCACGGCTCGATTCAGAGCTCAAAAGCCCAGATGAACACTTGGGCGAGCATGAGAGATGAGAGAAGATCAAAGTTGCAGAAGGTTGGATCACCAGAAGATGAAAGTCCTAGCCTCGAAAAATCAACAAAAGTGGGTTAAAAACGAGGCTTGGCAGAGCTGCAGGACCTAGGGTCACCTAGTTGACCAGAGTCAACTAGGGTTTGCGCCTGGTTGGTCCACGTGGACCAACCAGGAAAAACCTTGATTAATCTTTTATTAATTCATTTAAAATTAGAAAACAATCGAATTAAATTATGATTATTTAATAAAAAATATTCGTTATTTTATGTAGTATTTTATTATGATTTTTAATTATTTTTTTATAGGGTATATTTTATAAGTTCACTTTTTAGCCCTATATAGGTATATTACCTATGTATTTTAGCTTTTATTTTTATTCTGTGTATTTTAATGGTATTTATTTTTGTTTTTTATTTTTTAAAATTATAAGATACTGTTATATTCACAAATACATTTTTATTTTATTTTTCTGATATATTTTGTATATTTAATAAAATATAAGTGTAAAAAGTATACATATACATATAGGCATAATACATGTAAACTCTATATATGTTTATTTTTATTTTGAGTTTTCTTTGCATTTTTAGTCTGATTTTAATGTACATAATTATTATAAGTAATATTTACAACATTATAAAAATATAAGAATATAAAAATAATAAATAAATAATAAATTGAATATTTTAATCTGTACACTTATACAATGTGGGTCCAAAACTCAACTGTCAAACCGTAGCTCCGCCAAATGCGAAACCACTGCCCTTGGATAGATTATTTTATTCTATATACAATTAAAGGTGAGTATGCTGCATTTGGAGTTGTCAGTTGTGAGATACGGGTCTGGGAAGTTGGGATTCTGGGTTCTTATTCAGACTATAACGTTTTATCTGTACATTTTTTTTCTGTGAAATCAATTTTGTATTTTTCTTTATTTTATTATCTATAGCTTTCATGTACAAAGTTTCTTTGTTTGATGTGTAAAAAGTGGAACCAAAAATAGGTCCCAAAATGAATAAAGAAAGAATTAATAAATATAGGTTTTTGGCCCTTATCTCCCCCTACTTTATTCCTGGTCGACCTATTCATCAAGATGCCTAGGTCCCGGGGTTTCAGATCATAAAATATTTACAATATTTTTATTCTTTTTCTTTTCTTTTATTTATTCTATAATTTTAGCCTTAATTACAGTATTTTATACACTAATTGAATGCTCATGCATGAATGCTAAGATGCGGTATTTAATGCAATTTACAGGCATTTACTAGGGTTTTTGGTGCCAAAATGATAGAATAAAGATGATGAAATGTGGATTCATCATCCCCCTATACTTTACCTTTGCTAGTCCCTAGCAAACACTTATGCAATAAGTGCAAAAAGAAAAAGAAAGAAAAGAAAAAGAAGAAATTGGATGAAGTTTAATCATCGAATCTTGTCTTCACAAAATCAAAGTTTGGAGCTTAAGTCGGACCTTTGGAATTTTAGTGCGGTCGGAACCTTAATGAGAACCAAATTTGAAATCCAACAGTCCTTGAGAATCCCAAAACTCTGTCCAAGTCTCCTCAATAGCCGGGTCAGAAATACTTCAACTCATACGCAAACTCTTATGACTATGAGTCTGACTCATACAATGTAAGTGATATGTAGCTCCCCACCTCAGAAGTAACAAAGAAACAACCTCCCCCACCCTGGTAACTCTAATGCCTCGGTCTAGCAACTCTTTCCTCGAGAAGCGGGGTATTCCCTTCTAAGTTCAAGTGCAACCGGCTCAAGAAGAGGGGGAATAAGAGGTATAGAATTTTGGGAGCTCAACCAGTGTAGCTAAGTCTCCCGTTGCAAGCTTCATAATATGTAACATGGATACCATAAGCTTTTGCTTTATTGGACTATATACACTCCGGTGGGGTTATTAAATTTTCAATCCGACCCACCACTTTTTTGGAGTTCTTTTTGCATTTTTTGGTGCATCTGTACACATATCTACATGGTGCAGCATAAATACAAGAAATTTTCTTCTTGAGCCAGTAGACTATTCCTCTTTTGAAGCTTTATTGCAACCCACAGCTTCTGTCTTTAGCCTTCCTCACCATTAGACCAAGTTGAGGCGCGCTTCCTTCACTAGAAGAAGAAGAAGAGAGGTTCCGCCTAGAAGTACTACCCTCATATGCTACCCCAAGCCAAAGGAAACTGCCTCCTCACCACCTCATCCGTGGAGAGCTATGTGAAAGGTGCAGGTGTCCAAGTTAGGTCATTATCAACAAGAGTCATGCATGTGCTCCGGAATACTCTACTTAGACAGTCAAGAATCCATTGAACCAAGTCCAGTGATCCTCAAAGAATTAAGTCAACTAGACCTGAAGTACCTCAAACCCAGTTCCTATAAGGTTCCTGTTATTAGGTAGATTTTAAGGTCCAATCAAGCTCCAATCTCCGGATTTTACTTAGACTTGTTCAACTATCAAACTCAATCTGAAAAATGCGCATGCTATGCAAATGCGATGCAGAATGCAGAAAATATTTTTGTGATGCAATTTTCAAGATTTTGAACTTTTTATGGATTTTTGAAAAGATGATGCATGCGTATGCAGATGCAATTTTTTGTATTTTTCAAAAAGTTTTTTCAAATGTTTTTGGATTTTAGTTTTGCGAATGTTTTTGGTATTTTTGAAAACAAAAAGTTTTGGCTGAAAACTAGGTGAAAACTATGTACACGGGAGTGCTTCTTATATATACAAGAAGTGGATTTTTAAGACTTTACAAGGGTAAGTGATCAATTTTATACATATATATAGTGAATTTTGGTGAGATGTAAGTATTCTTCAAACTTATTTGACACAAACTTTTCACATAATTTTTGAAAACTATAGTCCAACATAGTTTTTACAAACATTTCACAAAAATGTACACACATTTGAAAATCATTTTGCAAAGGCTTTCAAAACAGTATGTATAGATTTTTCAAAATATTTTTGCAACCATTTTTCAAACCATTTGCAAATCATTTTTCAAACATTTTATTTCACATAAAGAAAATAAATTTTTACAAAACACACATTTTTACACAGGTTGAAAACATGTAACAAAATATTTTCAAAATAGTTTTCAATAGATGTTCACAAAGTTTTTCAAACTATTTTTTCAAACATTTTGCAAAAACAAACATTTTCACCTGATTTATTAATCAGTAATTACAAAAAGAATTTGAGGAACAGAACACCTTTTTATTAAAGATTTTTTAAATGAATTATTAGCCATATTATTAAGAAAATACGAAAGTACGAGTTATGGCTAAAGTATATACGTAGTATATACGACCCCCTATACTTAGCTTGAGCTATGTCCTCATAGATCAGAGAGAAAAGAGAAGACATAACTCGTACTAAGTATAGGCAAGTCTAAAGAATAAATGAATAAATGGAGGAATGAATGAACAAATTAGAAGTTGACCGTCCCCCCTATACTTAGGATCAAATAATCCTAAGTATAGCAGACCGTACACAACGCAGGGAGGGTCAAGGGTGGGAATGAACAGATCGTACTCAGATTGTCTCCCCCTATACTTAGGGTAAGATATCCCTAAGTATAGACAAGAAGAGGAGACACTGGAGAGGATCGAAAAGAATAGAATCAACTCGGGGTGCACACCCCCCTATACTTAGGACAAAGTACGTCCTAAGTATGGAAAACTGTCTACAAGGGCGACACCTTTTTGATAGATAAATAAAATAGAAAAGGAAAAGAAGAAAAGAAGAAAATAAATCAACAGATGAAAGAGTGATATGGACAGATGATCTGTACAGCGGAAGATAGAAGTGATCACCATGTATGAGATGCAGATGATATGGGTCAAAGGACACATCTCATACCAGAAGAATGGGGGCAACGTCAATGGTCGGCGGATCATGATCTAGATATAGCTTCAGGCATTGACCATTGACTCGGAAGGTAGAGGAAGCTGACGGTTCGGATATGTCGATGCTGCCATTGTCATGTACCTTCCTGACCACATAAGGACCTTTCCACTTGCTCTGCAACTTCCCTGGGAATAATTTCAGCCTGGAATCAAACAACCATACTCTCTGATCTGGCGCAAACTGTTTATGGCTGATATGCGAATCGTGCCATGTCTTCACTTTCTCCTTGTACTGTAGGCTGTTGGAAAAGGTTGTGTCTCTCAGTTCTTCCAGGGCTGCCAATTCTGCTCTTCTCTGTTCTCCTATACTCTCGGGATCTAACAGTAACTCAGTGACTGCCCAAAAAGATTTGTGCTTGATCTCCACTAGCAGATGGCATGGCTTGCCATATACGAGACGAAAGGGAGATGTCCCCAATGGATTCTTGAAAGAAGTCCGATAAGCCCACAAGACCGAGTCCAAAAGTTGTGACCAATCCTTTCGGTCTGGGCGGACTACTTTCTACAAGATTGTTTTTGTCTCCCGGTTCGAGACTTCGGCAAGACCATTAGTCTGAGGGTGATATGGAGTGGCAACCCGATGGTCAATGTCGAACTCGTCTGCAAGGGCCCTAACCTTGTCATTGATGAAATGAGAGCCCCCGTCTGAAATCAAGACTCTAGGTACCCCGAACCGTGAAATGATATTTTTCCTCAAGAATTTGCACACGGTTTTAGCATCTGCGGCTCGGGCGGGGATGGCCTCAACCCATCGACTGACATAATCCACAGCGAGCAAAATATGCTCGAATCCATGACTCTTAGGGAATGGGCCCATGAAATCAATCCCCCATGCATCAAAAACCTCACAGAAGTGAATGGGTTGCATGGGCATCATGACTCTCTGTCCGCAGGTTCCCATTTTCTGACAGTCAGTACATCTCTTCACAAACTCATCAAAATCCTTGAAGAGAGTAGGCCACCATAGGCCGGATTGAAGCACCTTCTGTGCTGTCCTTTTTCCAGAATGATGTCCTCCTGCCTCAAGCTTGTGGCAATATGTGAGGATGCTCTGATGATCTTCTTGAGGAATGCACCTCCTCCAGATACTATCCCCTCCTTCATGATAAAGGACGGGATCCTCCCAATGGTAAAACTTGGTCTTAGCTAGGAAGGTCTCAAGTTTCTGCTTGGGCCAACCCTGAGGGACTGTCTTGGCAACAAGATAGTTTACAAAGTCAGCATACCATGGGAGTGAGGTGACCGCCAAGATCGCCTCGTCTGGAAATGTTTCTGTAATAGGTGCACTGGGCTCAGATTCCTCAAGATTCTCCAATCTGGAGAGATGATCCGCCACCACATTCTTGACTCCAGGCTTGTCCTTAATCTCAATATCAAATTCCTGGAGTAGAAGGATCCATCTGGTGAGACGTGGTTTGGCATCCTTCTTAGACATTAGGTACCGGATGGCGGTGTGATCAGTGTAGATAGTCACTCTAGATCCGAGAATATATGATCGATACTTATCAAGAGCGAAGACTACGGCCAGCATCTCTTTCTCAGTCACAGTATAATTCCGCTGAGCGGCATCCAAAGTACGGCTGGCGTAGTGAATGGCAAAAGGTAATCCATCCCTCCTCTGTCCAAGCACAGCCCCAACGGCAAAATCTGAAGCATCTGTCATGATCTCGAATGGGAGAGACCAATCGGGTGGCTGAAGGACAAGAGATGAAACAACCATATTCTTGAGAGTCTCAAAAGATGCAAGACACTTATCATTGACAATAAACTCGGTGTCTTTTGTCAGCAAGTCAGTGAGCGGTCGGGCAATACGACTGAAGTCCTGAATGAACCGTCGGTAGAAACCGACATGCCCCAGAAAAGACCGCAACTGACGCAGGTTGGACAGTGGATTGAGTTTTCTGATGATATCCACCTTGGCCGGATCGACCTCCATGCCCCTGTTGGAGACGATATGACCAAGGACCGTCCCTTGAGTCATCATAAAGTGACTCTTCTCCCAAGATAACACAAGATTGATTTCTATGCAGCGCTGAAGCACACGGTCTAGGCAGTCAAGACAAGAATCGAACCCGTCGCCATAGACCGAGAAGTCATCCATGAAGACCTCTAAACAGTCACCCACCATGTCCGAGAATATGGACAACATGCACCTTTGGAATGTCGCCGGAGCGTTACATAGACCAAAGGGCATCCGTCTGAAAGCATAAGTCCCAAACGGACAGGTGAATGTCGTTTTCTCCTGGTCTTCGGGCGTAATGGCCACTTGATTATATCCAGAGTACCCGTCAAGAAAGCAGTAATGACTCTTCCCAGCTAGCCGCTCGATAATCTGATCAATGAAGGGCAGCGGGAAGTGATCCTTCTTGGTGGCCTCATTCAATCGTTTGTAGTCCACACAGACCCTCCAAGAAGTGGGCACTCTGGTAGCGATCTCCTCTCCAGACTCATTCACCACTGTAGTGATTCTCATCTTCTTGGGCACCACATGTAACGGACTAACCCATTTAGAGTCGGAGATGGGGTAGATAAAATCGGTGCTCCACCACTTTGAAATTTCTTTCATGACTACGTCTCGAAGATTCGGGTTCAGCCGTCGCTGGAACTCACGCGACGGCCTAGCACCCTCCTCAAGATAAATGTGGTGGGAGCACAGAGCCGGACTAATCCCCTGGAGATCAGCTATACTCCATCCTATTGCCTTGCGGTTTCTTTCAAGAACCTCCATCAGACGAGATTCTTGTTCTCCAGTCAAATCTGCTGAGATAATGACTGGGTACATGTCTGGCTCACCATCAAGGAATCTGTACTTCATCGACTGCGGTAGAGGTTTCCGTTCTGGACAACTAGGAGGTGGCAGATCTGGCTTCTGATATGTCTGCGTGAAGGCGACCAAGTCTGCATGGGAGAACTCTCGCTGTGCATGAATCTCTGACGAAGGGCGGCCGGCTGAATCATCAACGAACTGTACGGGCTCGCACTCTGTCATGGCTGTTGGCTCAGCAGGAATCAGACAAGGTAAATATTCATCAAAATCATCCCAGTCAATGTCTGAATCCGAGGGATCAGAAGAAGATGAGCACAAATGAAAATCATCGGCACCACTCATCACCGCACTGTCAACTTCAGATGTATCCTCATCCAGGGATGTGCTCTCCCGGCTCTCGACTACCATGAGCTTGAGATATAGTGAATCTGTAGGCAAGGCGAGAGTCGGTGCTACAGGATCTATCTAGTTGGATTCATCATCAGTCATCTCAAAATCACAAACCTGGTGGATGTCTAGCTCTTCCTCTGTCATCTGCGCTGCTTCACTAGACTGCTCCGAGCACTCTAACTCTCTGGCTCTGGTTTCTTCGATCGTCTCTATTTGTATGGTTTCGCCCTCTACGCGAAAGCATACCTTCTCGCTATCATGATCGGTAACCGCCTTGGATGTGGCCAAGAATGGACGTCCGAGAATGATGGGGGCATCAGTTACCGACTCAGGGATCTCCATGTCCAACACAACGAAGTCCACGGGGAATTTCAGGCCCTGAATGGTAACGACCACGTCTTTCAATAACCCCTTCGATCTCTTAGTCGACCTATCAGCAAACTGAAGGACTGTCCTGCTCCTAAGAAGAGGACCAAACTCGAATCGGTCGAGTAAGGCTGCCGTAAGAAGGTTAATTGAAGAGTCATTGTCTAATAGAGTGCGATCAAATTGTTGCTCCTGAATCTCGCATCGGACATAGGGAGCTCCTGCGTCTGGTCGCTTGGCTGGCAGCTTGTTCTGGATGGTACAGCAAGTGGAATGAGTGAGCACATGGATCTGATCTCTGTGGTTCCTCCTCTTCTAGTGGATGGTAGTCTTCTCTTTCAGGTTCTTCTTGAAGAGGGGGATGTGCTCAAGTGCTTCTTGTAGAGTCAGCTGAATATGGAATCTGTCTATCATCTGATTGCCGAACTCTACCTGTTGCTCTTTTTTGGGATTTTCTTGTTTATTCCCCTTCGCTCGGCGGAGTGCCTCAGGGAAGGGGATGGTAGGGGCCTCCACAGATGGAGGGCTAGGAATAGGTCCCTGTGCCTGTGAGGAAGAAGGATCCACACAATCATCATCATGCAACACATATGGATCCGCAATGTGAACAGAAACCTTTCCTTTATTCATATTTTTGTTCTTTTTGTTGTTACCACAGTCCATAGATACAAAAGGTGGTAACATCACAGAGGGAGACTCAACAAAAGTAGAAGTGGTGGCCTCAGCACCACCACCGGCACCTGTCTCTGCGGCATCAGCACCGTGCTCTAGCTCAGCATCCAAAATGGTGGCTTCAGTACCACCGTCTACATCTGGTATCACGACAACTTCAATACCGTCATCTGGAACTCCATCATTGGTGGCATCAGGACCACCATCTTCAACATCATCATTAGCGGCATCAGCACCGCTACTCTGCTCCTCTGGCGCTCCTAATTCAGCTGGTTGTTGTCGCTCAGAAGAGGCGCCGCCGGCGGGCATCCTACCGCTCCTAGTAGTCACAAAATCAGCATCATAGAAAGAATACGACATATCGCTCAAATAGTCACTAGGAGAGGTATCCTCTGTAAACTCTACCTGCTCAGACTTTCTTTTCAGATTGTTCGGGTTAGGTTCAATCTGAGCGGGTATGGCGGCCTTCCCTTTGATAATCTCTCTCATCTCATGCCGGAATTCATCCATTTCTTGCCTGAAGGATGCTCGCTGTTCGGAGAGCAAGCGGGCAAGATCATCGAGAGCTGGGTTCTCAAAAGCAGAACCCTGAGAACCGGATGGTTGTCCCTGCTGGAAATGGGGCTGCTGCTGCTGCTGGTACGGATAATTCTGGGTCGGCTGGGCATAAGATTGTTGAGGCTGCTGTCGCTGCCTCCACTGCTGTCCCTGATAGGAGGGACGAGGACCACTCTGATACTGCTGCTGATGGGCATACTGGGGCTGTTGCTGCTGGTGTGGCTGGCTGTTCTGATGTTCTTGGGCAGGATTCTGCTGCTGGGAGGAGGAGCCACCGTTGCCCCCAACGGAATCCGGGATGATCACGACGAATCCCGGGCTGAGGGTACTGGTCGTACCATATCCCATTGACTTCCATCAATGGGTCCTGCTCAAAGGAGGATGGAGGAAGAACTGCCAGTGGCTGCTCCGGCTAATAGACCACCATCTGCGTGTCCGAAGATGGCGGCTGCGCTGGATAGTACTGTAGCAGTGGAACCGGCTCTGCCTGGATATGATTCACCTGGCGGTATGAGGTAGAGGGTTGGTTGGAACTGCTACTGCTGGAGTCGGCCCGTGACCTGGGAGGCTGTTGGGACTGAGCTTGTGCCTCCTGAATGCATAGATGTTGAGTTTTCAGGTCACTCATAGTTTTGGTGAGAAGGTCCATCTGCGCAAGACCTTGGTTTTGCTTCTTCTTGAGGATCTCCATGCGGTCCAACTTCTCACTGATAATGCCCATGTCGGATGCGGCTGATTCGGCTTGGGTTGCGGCTACCGACGATGTATTGGGACCGGCATCGATGCGGGCGATCCTCTGGGATGAGCCTCCTCCCTGAGGTGGTTTTTGTTGTGTGCAGACTCTGGCTTGGGTCATCACAGTTGAATTTTCTGCCATGCCTTTATAGATGGCCCAGACGTCGTCTTCACCCTTGGAGAAATATGATCCACCGCAGGAGGCGTTGACAAGCCCCTGCATCTCCGGTGTCAGCCCACAGAAGAAACTTTGAACCAGATTGGGCTTGGATATATCATGATGTGGACACCGGTCGATGAGCTCTCTGAATCGATCCCAGGCTTCATGGAATTGTTCATTTGGGATCATGACAAAATTGATGATCATGGCTCTAGCTGCATTGGTCCGGCCGAGAGGATAGTACTTCTTCAAATATACAGTCCGGAGATCTGCCCAAGTGTCGATGAATCGTCCCAAGTGTTTGAGCCAATATGCGGCTCTGTCAACCAATGAGAATGGAAAGGCGATCATCTTGATCGTGTCCTCAGTCAGCAGCCTATCATGTATGGTGCTGCATATCATCTCGAATTCTTGGAGGTGGAGGTGTGGCTCTTCGGTCGGCAACCCATGAAATTTGGGTAGAAGCTGAATTGTGTGGGGCCGAAGCTCGAAATCTCCATGGATCGGTGGGAGTCTGATCCAGCGGTGAGTGAGGGATGCAGCTGGGTTGTGCAATTCCCTCATGATAGTCTGAGGTGGTCTCTCAGCGTCTGGATCGCCTCCTCCTGCATCAGGTCCTCCTCCTCCTCCACCGCCACCGCCCCCAGGTCGGTTTTCTCGCATCTGAGCTATCTCTCTCATCAGATCACTGTCTGCATGGTCTCCAGGGACGCTAACAAGGAATTGTTGATGGCCACCTGATCAATTATGAACGGAGGGTGATCATGGTCATCTGGGTGCTCGCCTCTATCTGTCATCACTGGATTCTCTGAAAAAGCAAAAGAGGCCATCTCAGGTGCTGTCGAATGATCTGAACTCTGTGATGCACTGAATTCTGAAACAATTGGACTGAGGGAAGGAGAATGGGAAGGGTGGTCGAGGGGGAACAGGGTGGATGTAAACTCAGGCTCGGAGAGCGGACTCTCCGAGGTAGTCCTAGATGAATAAGGAGGAGTGCTGGATAGCGGTGCCGACAAGGTCGGCCTAAGAGATCTCTGTCCCATCATCTTGATTATTGAGAAGAGCAGAAAGGATGCAGAAGAAGAAGGAAGAAATGAGAAGCAAAATTACGCACAATTGTGCTGTGTTTTTGATCTTGACCTTAGATAAAACTAGCAATCAAACACAAGACAGGGGTGAATTCACCAACTCAACACATGAAGCCGTGAAGGTTCGGCTTTTATCTTTTCGGTTTTAGCTTGAATTCAGGAATTAATCTTTTCACGAGTCCTTAGAGCGCTACGCCTAAAGGAGAGAGAGTACTGCCGGAAGAGTATCACATACTTGTCCTCCTCCTGTGTAACCTGTAACTTGCGCTTTTTGAGGTCCTTGTAACCCTTCCTGGATCCCTACTCAGCCAAAGAATAAGAGAGGAAGCCAATAGGCGAAACCGATACTTCGGAACTCGCTCGCAACGGAATCATCCGTGAGCGTGCAAGAACCTACTCGGACGCGAGACGATGAGACAGACACCCCCGTGAAGGTGTGGCCTAGGCTCGATACTTTGGACAAGGTCGATGCTCTACACAATAGAGAGTCACCAATGTTGACCAAGCCCTACTCGTCCACGTACGATAGAAGCACCAATACTTCGGAAATCCAGGCGATACACAAGGCAGCCACAAGCTGGAATTTTGGCTCTAATCCTTACGAAGCGCTCACCTCACTTGGAAGGAGACCTTCCCATGCAACCTGAAAACAAGTGAGGGTGTTACTTTCCCCAATTAATGAATCCAATTACCAATTTTATTTTTGGTCAAGGTTTTCTTAGCAGTCCCTTTTTTAATTTTTTTGGTGTTATCGCTTTTTTTGAGTAGATTCAAACAAGCGCCTAACGATTTTTTTGTATTTTCTTGATCCTACTTTGTCCAAAAACAGAGGGAGAATAGAGTCGGAAAAGTCGTGCAAGTCGACACAAAGATGGAAATCTCACCTTTGTGCCTAAATGATGGATGCAAAGTAAGAAACTTACAGCGAATCCCAGCTCTCTCCATGCGGGATGCAAAGCAGAAATTTATAAACCTAGTCTATATGCCGATATGCAATGCGGAAATCGTCCTAAGATAGGCAACTGCTAGCGTGAAGAACCACAAGTCAACTACTAATCGTCGATCCTAAGAGTCCGGTCTAGACCCCCCCTCCTCTTCTCGACACATCGAGTTCAGTAGTAGCGCTTGATGGGGAGGGCTCGCGGTGCGGCGGATCTAAGAAAGGGAGCTAACTGTTTAATTAAACTAAGTCCAAGTACGAACTATAGGTACATGCAAAGGTTATTAGTGTGTTTGGACCTAATTTAATCGATCAGCAGGCCTAAAACTAAGGTCTCAATCCACAAAAGAAAGTGAAAATGAAATCAAAACCGGCAAATGACAGCGGTGAAAACTCATCAAAACCCGCGGTGAGCCCCCGGGTGAACAAACACCCGGAAATTAGGCTCGGAGTGTCCAAAAGTCCAAGTACCTGTATTATTACAAATTATCAAATCACTCTCTCACAAAAATAAATTGCAACTAAACTACCACTCTCTCTCCACCTCCTGCTCTCTCCTGCCGGCTTGGCTAAAGAAAAGCCGGCTCCGCTTCCCAAGGTTGCTTCGGGTCACCTAAGCGATCCGCCTTGCTCCGCGGTCCCTCGCAAGAAGACAAGAAAGGATGGTCAGAATAGCTCAATCAATATATGTATCAAAAGTGCAAGAGAGATAACTGAAGCTATGGTAGACAACAATCACAAGCAAACAAAAATGTAAACTACTCTGTTGCTCCCCGGCAATGGTGCCATTTGATTTTAGCCGAAATTCAGGTGGTCTTAAGTTCAACACAAAGCGTGAACTCAGTCAGTGTGTTGACCACACTAAATCTGGACTAAAGTCAACAATTAACCCACACTAAAGATCAATAATTAGAAATAAATGTGGAGTTAAAATTTATTTTTAACTCTGCACAAAATGTATAGCAAGCAAGTATGCAGAGAGTTCGAACACAGGGAGCAAACAGGGTAGAATCAAATAAATGTGCGTGAGTGAATGTGAGTGGTGTCTACAATAAGCAAGCAAGCAAAGAAATTTTTGTGGGTTTTTAATTTTTAATTTTTTTAATTTTTATTTAATTTTTAATTTTGTATTTTGATTTTCAATTTTCTGATTTTTATAATTTTATATTTTATATTTTTCTATTTTATTTTTTTAATATTGGAAAATAAGGACAATGTAATAAAAGACAAGATAAAGTATTTACAAAAATGTGCAAAAATAACCAAAAATTCAGAAATAAAATGTTTTGATATTTTTAGATTTTTTTACTGTTTTTGTGATTTTTGGGTATTTTTCAAGGTGTTTTTGGTATTTTTTAAATACTAAAATAAGGGAAAGCAGTGAAAATGGTGCTAGCTGTGAGTAAAATGGGAATTAAAATTAGCAAACAGCAACCAAAATTTTTCAAATTAATTTTCAAATAAAGATAATGAAATATAGAGTAAACAGGAACTGAGTTTACAATTTTTGGAGTTTTATAGGATTTTATATATTTTTTTGAAGTTTTTATGCATTTTTGAATTTTTAAGGTTTTTCTTTTCATATTTTTAGTGATTTTTGGACTGACACTAGAAATGGGTAAAACACACAGAATATATTTTTTTTTGGAATTTTTCAAAACTTTTTTATAATTTTTATGGTTTTTCTAATGCAAACAGTGAAATAAATGCATGTTTTAGATTTTTAATAAATATGAAAATGCAACAAAAATGCAATGTAAAAATATGGCGTGCACGTACAAGTAAACAGGAACTTAACTCTATTTTTGTGAAATTTTTGGACTTAAAATGATAATTTAAATAATTAGAACAAGCATCCAAATATTAAACAGGCCTGGCAGGGGTATATTTGCAATTTCTCAAACATCCAGGGGGCACATGCAGAATTTCCACAACTTTTTAAACTGAAACTTGCATTTAATGGACTAAAAACAAATGACAGAAACCGGAGGGGCCTTAGTACAAAATTCCCAAGCCAAACACGTGCGAAACACGCGCCTGGCAGGGACCTAAGTGCAATATTCAAAACTATCAGGGGGTTCAATGCAAAATATCCCAAAGGTTTACACTGCGTTACAAAATCTTGGGACTAAACTGAAATAAATAAACCCCAGGGGGGTCCTTGCAAAAAGCCCACCCCCTCACGCGCACAGGCACGTGAGGTGACGTGGCACAGGACCTGAATGTAAATAAATTAAAAGCTAGGGGTTTACAAGCAAATAACCCAAATTTTTATACTACAGACGAAAGTTTTAAATACCAGAAAGTAAATACAAAATGCAGGAGGGTTAATGTGCAAAATACCCTTGGCGCGTGATCCAACGGCGGATGGGGAGCCACTTAAACACGTGGCGCACTATGGACGGCCGATGACGCTTCGTGGATGTGCGGCTGAGATCAGATCTCCAAGGACGATCGACGGTAGAGGCGCGGGGAGATCCGACGATCCACGTTAAATCTGGAGGAGCTCCCTGATCGGACGGTTCCGGTGGCAGGTGGAAGAACACGGAGGAGCTTCGACTGGGCGAAGTTCCCCGAGCTCCTCCGTCCATCTCCAGCGGCGTTTGGGCTCGAAAAAATGTCGGGGGGACTCCGGCAGGTGTCAGCTATCGTCTGGAAGCGACAAAAGTCACCGGCATGCGCCGGTGTTCTCGTGCGGAGGTGGCGGAGCGGCAGGGGTCCAACTCCCTCCGGCGAAGAATCAAAATGGCTCCAGACGCTTCGATATGCGCCAGTACCTGCACAAAAAGGTTACGGAGGTCAAGGGAAAAATGCCTCGACCTCAGGTGGCTCTCGAAATGGAATGAAGGGCGAGATAGGGGCTCGCCGGAGTTGCGCTCCGGCGAGGTTATCGATGAGGTGATGAAGTGGTCGATTCGACACGGAAAGATGGGGAAATGATCCTGGATCTATGAAGAACGTGAAGGGAATAAAACGAAGCAAAGAACGACCTCGATGGCCTGGGGCCAGAGGTAGATACCTCGACGGCGAAGCGTCGCCGGAGGTGTGGAACGCGCGTCGAGCAAGCACTATCCAGCCGCCTTGAAGCCCGGAGCTCGGAGCTGTCACCTCCGGGCACCTTTAGCAAGACCAAGGGGGTAAGATCGAATGTATTTTGCGGTTCCCATTTTCAAAAGGGAGTTAGGTTTGGGTTTTAAGGGGTTGACGCTGGGGTTCCTTGATCGAGGTGCACGGCTCGATTCAGAGCTCGAAAGCCCAGATGAACACTTGGGCGAGCATGAGAGATGAGAGAAGATCAAAGTTGCAAAAGGTTGGATCACCAGAAGATGAAAGTCCTAGCCTCGAAAAATCCACAAAAGTGGGTTAAAAACGAGGCTTGGCAGAGCTGCAGGACCTAGGGTCACCTAGTTGACCAGAGTCAACTAGGGTTTGCGCCTGGTTGGTCCACGTGGACCAACCAGGAAAAACCCTGATTAATCTTTTATTAATTCATTTAAAATTAGAAAACAATCGAATTAAATTATGAATATTTAATAAAAAATATTCGTTATTTTATGTAGTATTTTATTATGATTTTTAATTATTTTTTATAGGGTATATTTTATAAGTTCACTTTTTAGCCCTATATAGGTATATTACCTATGTATTTTAGCTTTTATTTTTATTCTGTGTATTTTAATGGTATTTATTTTTGTTTCTTATTTTATAAAATTATAAGATACTGTTATATTCACAAATACATTTTTGTTTTATTTTTCTGATATGTTTTGTATATTTAATAAAATATAAGTGTAAAAAGTATAGGTATACATATAGGCATAATACCTGTATACTCTTATATATGTTTATTTTTATTTTGAGTTTTCTTTGCATTTTTAGTCTGATTTTAATGTACATAATTATTATAAGTAATATTTACAACATTATAAAAATATAAGAATATAAAAATAATGAATAAATAATAAATTGAATATTTTAATCTGTACACTTATACAATGTGGGTCCAAAACTCAACTGTCAAACCGTAGCTCCGCCAAATGCGAAACCACTGCCCTTGGATAGATTATTTTATTCTATATACAATTAAAGGTGAGTACGCTGCATTTGAAGTTGTCAGTTGTGAGATACAGGTCTGGGAAGTTGGGATTCTGGGTTCTTATTCAGACTATAACTTTTTATCTGTACATACTTTTTCTGTGAAATCAATTTTGTATTTTTCTTTATTTTATTATCTACAGATTTCATGTACAAAGTTTCTTTGTTTAATGTGTAAAAAGTGGAACCAAAAATAGGTCCCAAAATGAATAAAGAATGAATTAATAAATATAGGTTTTTGGCCCTTATCTCCCCCTACTTTATTCCTGGTCGACCTATTCATCAAGATGCCTAGGTCTCGGGGTTTCGGGTCATAAAATATTTACAATATTTTATTCTTTTTCTTTTCTTTTATTTATTCTATAATTTGGCCTTAATTACAGTATTTTATACACTAATTGAATGCTCATGCATGAATGCTAAGATACGGTATTTAATGCAATTTACAGGCATTTACTAGGGTTTTTGGTGCCAAAATGATAGAATAAAGATGATGAAATGTGGATTCATCAATACCTCCATCTTCTCCTTACATAATAAGAAATCACCCAACTCATCTAATTGTTCATAAAATTAAATTATTTATTTAATGAAGGTGGTTTCATTGAATTTGGAGTTAAGATGCGGAAGTTGGCTTTTGGGCCCTTATTGTACAATATACATGCATATAATATTCATTATATTTATTATTTGTATTTTTAGGTATCTTACATTTTATATACTTGTGAATATTATTTTAAATATATATAATAAAAGATAAAATAAAACCATGAAAATACATTAAAATAAATAAAGCTATAAAATATATACGTAAAACATGCCTATAATATACCTATATAATATGTACATAACTATTTAAGTAAATAAACAACATTAGAAAAATAAAATAAAAATATTTAGGTATGTATTTAAATAGGAAAAAATGGGGCTGCCCCCTGGGGGCAGCCAACATGGCTGCCCCCGCCCCATTTTTTTATTTTTTTTGAAAATAAAGCCATGTATATTCATCCATATATCCCTCCTATATGCCACTCGAATTTCGTCAGAAACAGAGACTCCTACGGCCTCCATCTCGATGGTATCGATTTAAAAAAATCCTGTTACCGTTAAAAAATTACTGTCCGGATGGAGGCCGTAGGAGTCTCTGTTTCTGAGGAAATTCGAATGGTATATAGGAGGGATATAGGGATGAATGTACATGGTGTTATTTTTCAAAAAAAATAAAAAATTTTGCCCAAATAAGGCGGGGGCAGCCATGTTGGTTGCCCCTAGGGGGCAGCCACATATGACCCATTTAAATAAGTTATAAATATATAATTTACATGTACAAAATAGTAAAATAGAAAATATAAAATAAAAATAAAATATACCGAATACATGTATATGTACCTATATATGCATGTAAATATTATCATGCAATAAATGAAGTTATAAAAATAAATAAAAATGCTCTACAAATACTACATAACATAAGGAACATTTTTATGTTTTGACTCAAAAATAATAAAATCAGTTAGTAATTATTATTGATTTAATGAAGTATTTTTAGTATTCTTTTTCCTGGTTGGTCTACGTGGACCCAATAGGAGGCTTCATCCGTTGACCCTAGATCAATTATACAACCTTCTATCCATGCCTCTTGTAAGAACCTCTGACGCCCCATCTTCTCCCTTTTTCACACTTCCCTTCACCTTTTTCTTCCCTATGCATCCATGCATCTCGCTACGATCTTTAGATCCCATGTACATTCATGCCATCGCCCATGATCCCTCGATATTTGGAACACTCTCATATGTACATAAATAAGCTTCCAGATCTTCACTTCTCTTTTTGTTCACCATTTTCTGTAACCCCAAGATGACCCATCAGGGTTAAGTGTGTGGTGACAGTACGTGCTCCCCAGGCTCGTTGGTAAGGACAAGGGCTTGGAGAGGTTGACCCCATGGTCGGAGCTAACCGTCATCGCCATGTCTCTGCTTCTTGGCCTTCATGCAAAGTTCGAGTGATTTTATTGCTTTCCTAGGTAATTTTACTTCATGTATTTAATTTCTCACATTTTATTCGCATTTTACTATCATTTGTAGGGTTAATTTTAGGATTAAGTACCTCGGAGCATTAGGCTCCGGCCACTGTCCATCCACGTCCCATGTTCCGCGACCCTAACCACCCCATCACCTTCTATTTCTGATTCTACATCTCCTCGACCCATTAGACTAACTTGATCCCACATGGATCAACGAATCGATGCTCCTCCTCCACCACATGATGGAGCATCACCGCCTCACCTCCACCTCCATTCATTTCACCAAATAAAGGCTCGAATACCTTCGCATGTGCTTCCGTGAGCTAACCCTACAGGTATTTGGAGAAACCATACCTATTTGAGGGCCATTTGCACCCAGGTTGTCAGTCCCAGGTGGTCAAGATTTCCCGACCTTCTAGGATCCTAACGATGGATCCTGGGCATCTCTGATGGTATCAACAGTGGCAGAGCTACAACAGGAACACCTAAAGGCTTTTAACGGCTTAAGAGAATGCCTGTAATGTGAGAAATCAACGATCGAGGGAAAAACACGCTCTTGTTCTTATCTGTTCTTGGGGGATGATGTTTGTCGTCCAATGAAGCCCACTCTCTGGATTGTACATGCATCGTCCAATGGCCCACCATAGGAGCCATTTGATCGTCCACCGGATCTGATCTGGATCGTCATCATCAAAGCACTGGGTTGATCTGATCCATTTATGACTTAAGTGTGATTGATCCAACCATCTGTCAGCGTATGCGTTTAGGGTAATATCACCGACACCCCTTCGCCTTTGTTTATTGTATTTAGTCTTGTAAATAAAATCTATCACCGTATGCCTTTGGGGCAATATGACCGACACCCCTTCGCTTTGTTTATTGTATTTAGTTTTGTAAATAAAATCCGTGGTGTAGATATTTATGTAAAAATTACAAGAGGACCCATGTGTTTATTTTATACTACTTTTAGGTCCATGCTAGCTCAGCTCACATGGTCCCTCACGTGAGTTGGGAAAATTACAGGAAACCCCTCTCAAAATTTATTATTTCTTTTTGGTAATTAAAAGTTGTAATTAAGTGTTAAAACTTTGAGTATTTTGCATTTAAACCCTCATAATTTATTTTTATTATAAATATAACCCGACAATGTTGTAAATTAATTTGTTATCCTTTTGTTTTGATAAAATAGCTCCTATACGGGTGAAATCTTGGAAAATTAATAGCAAATGCTTCATTGTATGCTTGTTCTCGCTACATTTTTATTTTTTTCACTTTACTTGCATTTTCCATTTATTAAAATAAGATCATGATCTGTATATTCCTTATTTAGCTATAAAAATACAAAAATAACTATAAAACCTCTTTTCAATATTTTAAAAAACTTAGAGTATATATATATATTAATATATTATATAACTTTAGACCAAAAGTTTCAAAAATATATAAAAGAAAACCCCTAACAAATAAAAAATTCCGCTAACCTTATAAAATTTTGCAAAATTTCTATAAAATCTAAAAATTAGTTTTGTATTGTATATTATTCTTTATATAATATAGTATATGTTAAAATTAGTTTTAGAAATTTTGAACTTATTATTTATTTATAAATCCTAAAACAATTCGACCTATTATTATATTCCTTATTTTGCTATTTTTAATCAAAAATATTTTGTTTTATAATTTTGAGGATTTATAGCTTTAGCTTGCTCTCTATGGTTCGACACTCTACACTTATTTACTATACATATATTTTTTTGAATTAAAATAAAAATAAATTTGACTCACGTTGATTATTCATATATTGTGGGTTGATCATTGTCTTAATTGATTGGTGACGTTTCGAAAACTGCAAGAGCGGCTGACACAACAATTTTCGGATCTGACTTGTCGGACGCCACTTGCCCTCCAAGACCAGGTGTTAAGAATCTCTCTCTAATCGATCAAATACCAACCACGGATGATTGGAGTGTGCTCCACAGAAGAAGATGTCTACATGGGCAATACAACAAAATATACAGTGTAGCGCATGACCTAGATCTGAATGATAACGTTGTCAAGAATACCCTTCATCCTCTTTATTGATCGGTCAACGAATTGAAAAATCATCTTAATTTTCTTGAAAGGCCCGAAATTGAGTGTCTCGATAAATGAGGTGGGTATTATATTAATGGATGTGTTGTGTCAAGGAGAGTATGATCAAAATAGTGGTCAGAAATGTCACATCTAACGAAGGGTGTATTTGTGTCCCTTTTCCTTATGAGCAGACAATGTGTGATGGCATGGGCAGTGGTCATGGTCAGAATGTGGTGCCAGTCCTGTGATGTCTCTTCCTTTTCTTGGGTGCATGTGCAAGCAAAAGGTTCATGACCTTTCGAAGTGGGGCATCAAAAATATCCTGAATAGCCGCCACCGCATCGGGGTTAGTCAATGATATTTTTAAATTTTTTATTTCTTCCTCACTAGGAAAGAAGTCGGAATCATCATGTACTCAAGGATGACTAGAATCAGCTTGTACAAGGTCATCCATGAAAGGTGGGTTGGTGTGAATTGTGATGTGCATATGTGTGGGCAAAGGGTGAGGCATAAGTGCCTTTTCCCCTGGCTTGGCTAGGTGTCTCCCATATTATCTTTTTGGATTTTTTTATATTTTGTTCATTTTTTGTATTTTTGGTGATTGCAGACTCCCATAGGTGGCCTCTCTTGAATCCATAACATCAGAAGGTGACGCAATAATGTGAATCTTATTTTGGTCAGATAACTCATTAACCTCTGTTGCATTTGCTTCAATACCCGGGTCACATAATCAAGAGTGGTGTCCATGATAATAGAATCCAATAGCTCAGACTCAAGTGGAAGTGATGGTGGGAAAGGTGATGGTGGTGGGAAATGATCAAAATCCTATGACTGAAATTGTGGATGCAGTAGATATGTACAAAAAGAAAAGTTCAAAAAATATTCCTCCTGACAAAATGGAGATGCACCGATTGGAGCGGAGTGAGGGAAATCTGTGAAGTCCAGATAAAAGCTACTCTAGCCAGCCATCTCGGTATTCAAGAGGATGGGATTGGGGAGGGCACGATAGTCAAGTCAAAATATGACCAGAAAAAGACCCAAAAATAGACCAAGTAAAATAAAATAAAAAACTCCACCGGCCACGACAATATTTATCGATTTAATAAATACAGGTCAGTACAACTTCATAACCATATACTTACAACGATGGAAAGGCAGAGAGACATGCAGCGATCAAAAATGCCCAAAGGCCTAACAACTCTTCATCCAATTAATTTCTCCAACAAAGAAAGGAGATCCCACTGAAGAACGTAAATAAGAACCGCATCAAGCACATCCCCGTGCAAAAAAAACGAACATTCAAAAGAAACAAAAATATATGAACCGAAGGCAGAAACGGAGTAAAAATAACATTAAAAATGAATACAAATATTCTGTAATATCACTTTACCAAAGAAATGGTATGAGCTGATTCACATAGCACAAATCTGGGTGGAACAAGGAAATACCTCCACTGCCAGCAACAAAAATGGTTGTTCAAGCAATCATCTTGGCAAATGCCTTCCCACAACATCGATAATCTTGTCTTTCTGATAAATTACTCTGGGAATTTAGTGAAGGTTGGAGGACTGCTCCATGATCTTGTCTTTCTGAGAAATTTTAATATGTGAAAAATGATGAAGGAAAAAGGGCCTTATTGCAACTATTGCTTTCTTCTTCAGGTGAACCTTAAGGTGATGTTTCTTGAAAGTGTTCAATTTCCTAACTTTGCAATCAAAGTCCAAAAGTGCACGTTGATGAAACTCTATCACTTTGCTTTCAATCAATGCTTAGATATGGAGTAAATTGGCTTCACAGTGATGATCTCCACTCAGTTGTACAAAGGCCAGATCACAAGTTCTTGGAAGCTCAAAATGATCTGAAATAACCAGAACAGTTTCACTTATACTACAATATCACATGCAAACATATTACAAGTGACTAAACGTTCTCGATGACCCAAAATGCATCTCTGCAACTACAATCATTTGATCAAAATTCTAACATCAAATGATGCGGCTCAATATCACTGCAAATAACTGCAGGAATTGATCATCTGACTTAAATGCCTAGCATTCACAATGTTTTAAATCTAACATCAGAATGAGGTAGCACCAGTAAACACTCAGTGGAATCTCAGATCAAGCCTTTTACGAAGCTTGAACAATACTTAGATAGCAAATCGGATTTAATGGACTATGGGAGAAGGGATGGCCTCATGAAACCTGAGGGAGTGATATTTTTTGGGAGTATATGACTTCTTAAGAAAATTAAAGGTGAATCGAAAAGCAACTGGAAGAAATAAAAGTAAACTGGATATAAAGCACATGGGGGGAAGAATGTTGCAGGTAACTTGGAAGAGGAAGGGGATCGAAGAAGGATAAAGAAGGGAAATAAACTAAAGATTGGACATCTACTTCACTATAGTTGAAGCCATTCTAAGCCGAACTAGCAAAAAGTGAAAAGAAGCAACATTGTAGAGATCAATGAGTAGAACAAATGTCTCACTGAGAAGAGTTTCTCAGAAGAGAGGTTATTAAATTTCGAAGTATTTATTAAAGCATTTTTTACACATGTATTTATCTTTTTTATGTATTTATCCTTTTTATCTTTTTATTTGTCATTTCCATTATTAATATATCTGAAGAAAATATTTTACAAGAAATGTAAAAATTTCCATTATTAAGATAGTTATGATTTTTTGAATATTAAAACAGGTGATCTTTGCCTATTTAATAATGTAAGATTTTTTAATATTTATTTGTTGTTTTTGCATATTTATTTTTATACTTTTATGACAATATGGAAGGAAAATAGGTATATGATTTTAAAACTGACATGATAATGAATATGATGTTGATGTATAAATATCCATTTACAATGCTCTTATAAGCAAAGGCGAAGAAAACGAAGAATCCACGATTTTGCATCTTGAATGCCTATCCTTGCAAAAGCAACTTCAATGGACGCAGTAGCAAGTCGGGTGCCCAATACATTACTATCAAGTTACATGGCTCCCTTACAAAACCATTAAAAATACAAATGCATTTTTTTATGAGATTCTGTGAATACATCTAATCTATCATCTATTGTGTTTCTAAATTGAATCGATGTCACAAAGAAATGGTTTCTTAGCTAAATAGAAAAAATACAGATAAGACTGAGAACCCCGGCCTTGAGGATATATGCACAGTCGCTATTTCCAGACTTCAATGAATAATTCCATATAAAAAATTTTGAAAATGTAATCAGAACACCACAGTATCATCCATCTCACCATCACGCATGATATCATCAAACTGACATAAAGTAACTCAAGAAAAATGTCATCTTGAATAGAAGAACGCCAGATTGAACAGAGTAATTAACTGCATATGCAACTTGCAAGCTCACAAATCCACAGAATACATGAGTGACTCAGGATCAGATTATTACATCGTAGGCAGTCTTAAAACCTATAGAAATCATAAAAAAAACAATTTCAAAACTATAAACTTCAGACCATCTTATGAGTTTTTATTGAGCATTACACCATTATCCAAATCGTTCACGTAAGAAATGTATGGAACTGTACACACCATAGGAGAAATTCCAGTTCTTTAACCGCCATGAGCTCTTTTGAAGGAAAAATCGAGCTATTTTTTGCGCGTGTTGGCTCTAAGTGATTGGAAATTGGCCACGAAAGAATCAAAATCTGAAGGGAGTTTTGGGTGAACATGCGCTGGAGCTTTCTTCTCACTCGATGTGTCTTTACCATCTGAAGATGTGGATGGAGATAAATCAGCATTAGCCAATGGGGCAGATGAAGGTTCTTTATTTTTCGAATCTCGAGTTGTTGGCGTCGGAGACTGCTCGGTGGCCTTTGTTTCAGTGAGCTTTCTGTCTACTTTTATCGTTGATCTCTGCTCTGCTGCAGAACTCGATGATGTTAAGCTCTCCTTGATCTCCAGCTCCTTGGAGACAGTACTGGATGAAAAATGATGCGTTGGTGACTTGGCATTTTCCCTCTCAGGGCCCGAAACCGTAGATCCTGGAATGGGAGTTGAGCGCTTTTCTGCTGATGAAAAAGAGCTCAACTTGGAACGTGGCTTGGTTTTTACCTCCAACGCATCATTATCATCAAGGTCTTTCTCTTCAATGCTCGTCTTCGAGCCCCATGTCAACCCAGTCCTTCTAGAAGCTTCCTTCTCACGTGATCTGCCAACGGCACGGTGGTTTTGATCCATCTCCTGCTCCAGGGTCTCCTTCCTTGAGCGCTCATCAGCTGGCACTCTTGTTCTCCTAGAACTGAACTTGTCACCTTCTTCTAAAACAGAGGGCTGTGGCGAAGTATTAATCTCATCATCTAGTTCAGGATCACGAGAAGGGATAGACCTTCCATAGCCCTGTTCACTCCTTTCCCTGGCCTTCCTTTGATCCGTCTGTCCCGGGAATTTCTGCCCCAATGACTCCTCAGTCAGCACATTTGTTCTCCTAGAAGTGAGTTTCTCAGAAGGATGAGGCCTTGAATCCATAATCCTGTCAACATCAACATCATTAGATAAGAGAGAGCTTCTTAAAACGCTTTCATTGCTCTCTCTTGGAAGTGAACTTCGATCAGAAAGCTCTCGACCAGATAATGTATGCCTAGAAGTTTGCGACCATCTCCGATTATCAGTTTCATCTTCACCGTCCATTTCAGCATGGAAGGTGGATCTTCCATACCCAGTTTCATTCTTGCCTCTTGAAAGCAGTTTTTTATCAGAATTATCCTTTGAAAGGAGTTCTTCTTTCGCAGAAACCTTAGATGACACACGTGTTCTCCTCGAACCCCTTGCAGCAGGACGCTCTGTCTGACAATCCACCTCCTCCTCGGATTCAGATGCTGAGTTGATGACTCTACCACCTCTTCTATTCTTGTCTGTCGAAAGTAATCCTTGGTCAGAGGACTCCTTCCCAGGAAACTCACCCCTCGAGGACTCTGTGGAAGGTTGCTTCGTTCTCCAAGAACCACCTACAGAAGATCGCCATGGTTGTGGATCCACTTCCTCACTAATGGGGGCATTGTACGAAGAGGCGGAGCTTCTGAGGCCTCCTTTACTCCTACTTGAAGGCAACATTTCATTCCCGAAGGACCTTTCACTGTTTGATGGTGCATAAAATGCAGTGCCAGATGTTTCTTCGACAGTCGTGGTGCTTTCATCAAGATTTTTAGCATGCCTTCTGTTTCTCCTCGACAATGTGGGTGTATGGTAATCCTCAGACTCATCTATTTGTGACCTCCGTGCTAACCTCTGAGGTGATCCTTCATCAGTCATTAGAGTTTCTGGTCGGTTGTATCCAACTTGTTTAACCTTTATAGCTTCCGATAAATGCTTTGGTTGAAGTGAGACACCAGCATTGTCACGCTCCCAATGTTGTAGGGAGCTGCCACCATCAAAAGATTCATCTGAAACTGAAACATTTTCTATGGATCTTGCCCTGGAAGATTGCTCTGAGATCAATGAAGTCTTGTGCTTCGCAGGCTCTTCGACATTTTGATCACTACGATTAGTGTCACTTGTTTCTTTAGATGACAGAGACTTGTCACCCACAGGGTAACTAAAATATGGAGGATCTGGAAGAGTCCTGTTGTTCCTCATGCCACCTCTCAAACCACCCCCCAATCTCAGTCCCATTCCACTCTCTGAAACTTCGCTATTAGATTCCATCTCCATTCTTTCAGCAGTTACCACCTCTGAATTCTCCAGAAAATTTGCTTCATCACGAGTATATTGGTGGGTAGGCTGCTTCGTTCTAGTCGGAAGATCCCATTTTTTCCTTCCCGAGGAACGGTTTTCAAGCCCTCTTGAGGACGAGTCACGAGAGAGCATGTCAGATGGTTTGCCTTCCTTCTCACGAAGTTGTACCTCCCTGTCAGTTTCATGTGAGGACGAGCTCTTGGCAGAAATCGTAGAAAGGCTTCTATCCTTCAATGAAGTTCTTTTTGTAGTGCTTTCGATGTTGCCACTGTCCGAATCACGATCATAGTCATCGTAGTTATCAAACACAACAGGAGTGATATCTTTCTCATGTGTTTCCATTGACATGCTCTTCTTGATATATTCACTTTCCAGTAGTACAGGCTGCACAGGAGATGCTTGTGATAGAAAAATCCCAGATTGATTCCTCATCGGTTCAGTCTCATCATCGCTGGGAATTTTATCAAGGTTGATACGATGACCATCATCGCTATCACTGTCATCAAAATCCGGCTTAGGGAGGCAGCTAGAGCTCCCTTGTCGGTCAACAGTCTGCCATCTACCATCAGCTCCAAACTCTGATATAAACTCATGTGGATCCTCACTCTGTTGGGATGCAACTTCATCTTCAAAAGGGGTCGTTCCAGAAGCTGAATAAAATGTACTGTCCTTACCCTTAACATCCTCTCCACGAACATCAGGACCATCATCTTTCCTGTAGCTCTGAGCTACCACCTCCTCAGAAGAGAAAGAATACTTAAGGGAATCCTGCCTTTCATTATACGGGTACCAGTCATTGTTATAAACATGTTTCTTGGATCTAGGGGAGTCAGATCTGGACAGAAAATCATTGGTGTTTTCTTCAGTAGCAACATGTTCCTTCCAGGTTTCCACTCTATACCTATCATGTGTGGAATCCTGAAAGGAGGAACTACTTTCATCAAATGCTGATTTGAAAGAAGATGAACTATCCCTGCTGGATGTCCTACTGTAACTTTTTTCATCATAATCATGCACAGCAATCTGCTCCTTCTCTGAGTTACGTCTTACTGTGGCATGTTCAGAGTTCTGAGGTGCAATGGTGACAAAGGATTCCTCAAGTCGGGCAGCTCCCATGGCATTGTCAACCACTAAATCTGGACTGGCAACTGATGAAGTAGCTCTCCGAGGATTTCTCATATCATTGAACACGTTCGTTTCAGGCTGAGATGCAGCACTACTCCTGAAGCTACCCTCACTTTGGAAAGCTTTGAAATCATTTGCCAGTTCTTCAGAAGGTGTGCGTTTTGTATTCCCAGGTCCTTGTCGATCATCACTTAAATTCTCAAGATGGGTGCTCGTTTTTCTGTCATTTTTAATCTGCTTATAGTTCTTTGTTTCTTCAACAGGTTTGTCTCTTGGAATTCGCTGTCCCTGCTGATCTTCACTTCTTGGAGATCGATAATAAGTGTCTGTTCTATCATATTCAATATCATCATTCCTCTCTATCTTCTCATTTACCTGATAGGGCTTGACTGTAACTTGATCAAATGAGATTTTCTTGTGAAATGCGACATCTGCCTTTCCAGACATTACAACAGGCTCGTCTCCATCCTTAAGGGAACTGGAAGTGGGCATCGGCTTGATCCCACTAGATCTACTGTTATCATAATATTCTTTTTCAGGTTCTCTCTTCTGACCATCTCGAACAGCTCCACCATGCTGACCTTCAATTCTTGAATTCTCCTTGTATGTGCTATCCGTTCTCATATCACTCCGGATGGGCTTCAGGATAATTGGTTCAGACTGCTGGGACTTTAAAAACACTTCAGATGGAGGCTGATTATATTCATCTGAAACAGAGACCTGCGGTCTAGGTACATGACCATGCAGGGCAAGATCTGCAGCAGCTTTTGCAGCCAAGTTTGCCATTTCCGCAGATTTTGCAGCAGCCTCTGCAGCTGCTGCTGCATCCTTAAAATTCGTGTTCCAATATTGCTGATGAAACGTTGCACGCTGTTCTTCACTTTGAACGTACTCAGACTCTGTCTCCTTGCGTTTTTGTTCTGCTTGAAACAAGAAAAGATCCACTCATGCCCTCGAAAAATTTCACGTCCTCAAATTGAATTACAGCAGCAAATTTCAATATTCCTACCTAGAGAACTGCTAGAATCACCACGTGTGCTGGGCGGTTGTGGTTGAATAGGATTAAGCACTGACACATGCTGCTGGGCAGCCTGAGGAACAACAGGCTTGGCAAGCTCCATGGTCAACTTTGTTGCAGGTTGAAAAGTACTGGGTCCATCCTGCAACATGAAGGGGTGGGAATTCTAGTTCAACCTACAACAGGGAAAACATGAAGATAGTTCGAACCATTTCAAGGTGAAAAAAGGCTTAAGATGGTTACCAGAAAGCCTTCTTCCTTAGGCTTTTGAAGCTGTTGCTCAATAAGTTTTGGTTTCCAATCAATATCATGTTCAGTGGCAATTGTAGTCAAAGCCTTGATTTTTACCTCAATGCTGGGTGATTTAGCTGATAGTTTTTCAACAATCTACATCGGAAAAATCAACAGGAAAGTTAGAACAGAAATGGACAGACATAATATGCACAATTAAGAATGGTCACAACTTCTAATAACCAGTATTGCAACATCTAAAATATATTTTGCACAAGATAAAAAGCATCAGACTCACCAATGAACTAACACCGGACCCTGGCCTTAGTTCAGCAGCAGCATCTGCAAAGTCCTTTCCATATTTACGTGTCAGATTTTTGCGGACATCTTTAAGTTCTGGTAGATCTGCACATCTTGCTTGTGCAAATATTACACTAGATACTGCTTCCTTCAAATCGATGGGACAATCTCTACACAAATATCAGCAAAAGCTGGATTAATAAAATCCAATGCTGAATAGCACTGTAGATTGCCCAGGATATAAAATGCAGATGGTCAAGAGCAGAGCAGCAGAATCTAGGGTTGAAAGTCGAGCTTCAATATAACAATATCATGTATTCTATTGTATTGGGGCTTTATTGGGAAAACCATTAAGTTAATTCCTGTGGAAGTCTAGATGAAAAAGATACAATAAGATATATTCTCTTACATTTTACTTTCCCGTCAAATATAAAAATGACTTGATAGACAGTATTTTGGATTTCTCTAATATAATTATTAGTGTTTTTACTTGTTGATGCGGGGGGGGGGGGGGGGGGGGGAGCCGATTCAGTTTTTTGAAAGTTTTTAGTTAGCCACAATGGTCACTGACCTTTTACATCTCCAAAAAGAAAATCAAACCATTTTTTACACATGCGGATCTCACCTTCTCAAGGCGGGGCGCCAAGTGCACTTACTTAAGAGTTGTAAACTTGATGTTTTGGTGATGAATTTTCCTAAAACTACTGAAATCTAATGGTCATCCTGCTGTGGCTTCTCAAAAGAAAAAACGGCACATAAATAAAAGGGTACAATGGGGCTGCCCCCACCCCATTTTCCGGTGTTTTTTTTTCAAAAATAAAGCCATGCATTTTCATCGCTATATCCCTCTAATACGTCATTCGAATTTCGTCATAAACAGAAACTCATATACCCTTCCTCTACAACAGGTCGATTACACTAATTCTAAGACCGTTAAAATTACATGTTCTAGATGGAAGGCATAGGAGTCTCTGTTTCTTACGAAATTAGAATGACATATTAGAGGGATATAGTGATGAAAATACATTATTTTATTTTTGAGAACAAAACCAAAAAATGAGGCAGGGGCCGTCATGTTAGCTAGGGGCAGCCCCATTTTTTCCATAATAAAAATGGTGTTTGCAAACAAATATACTAGTCATTGCATCATCAAAATGATAACTAGATTCAAAATCAATATTTGCCTTTTAATAACTTTTTATAGCCCGAGGTTCACAATTTTATAAGAATAGAATCCATATTTTCTATATGCTCATAAATTTATATTAAAACATCATGTCTATTTGTGCCAGCAATCTAATAGACAATCCACTTGAGCAGGATATGAGTGCTATGTGAACACAGCAAAAAAGCTAGAGTTAAGCAGTTTTGTTTCTATATTAAGAAGTTAAAATCAAAAATTTTGCTCAATAAATAAATAACAAAGTTAGATATTCTGAACTTGCCACTGGCAAGTTGAATGTCTCTCTCCCTCTGTGCATGTGTTCACGATTTAAAACCATAATTAGCATACTTTTAAGTCAAATATACAAAGAAAATTCATACTTC
The DNA here is from genome assembly GCA_037367405.1 of Ottelia alismoides. NCBI lineage: Eukaryota > Viridiplantae > Streptophyta > Magnoliopsida > Alismatales > Hydrocharitaceae > Ottelia > Ottelia alismoides. The sequence goes on from JAZKJV010001545.1 coordinate 401,159, forward strand.
TGAGATTCGACAATTTGTAACCGTGCAGCAATAATTTCGCAATACAACTCAATCAGTTCATATGCTGACATGGCCTTTTCTTCCCTGATGACATGTTCAACCTGAAAAGCAACATGAGCCAGATCATTAAAGAAATAAGTGTGTTTTTGTTGATGTGGATAAACATTTGTCAGCAATAGAAAATGAGAAGCAGTTTCATTATCTTTGGCATGGCATTTACCCAGTTGAATTTTTTGAGAAAAATGTATCCAAATTGTGTAACACTTAAAGCATATACAAACGGGGACAGCAAATGCAAGCTCTCCGAAAAAGTTGGAGCGATCACCCTTGGTAGGTAACCAGTCGGAAGCTCTACTTATCACAAAACAAAAGTTACAAGTATATCAACTATGACTTTAAAGGACAGCTAGATGGGGAGCGTGGAGGAGAAGAGAATTCTTCCAGCAAGAGATCCGTCTAGGGGTTTTCTCATGGGTGAGAGCCACCAAAATAGGTGACGGAGACTCAGCGAGGGCCACCCGTCAGAAAGAAGAGAGGAAGGAGGAAGGTTGGGCAACCGTCTCACACTGCAAGCGATGGAGAAAGTGCTTCCACTGCAGCCTCTACGGCCATCTAGCATCTTGCTGCAACCTCCCGCCGTATTGTTTAGCATGCGGTGAGGCAGGCCACTGCCAAGCCAACTGTCACAGTCGTCCTCAAAGGGAAAAGAGTCATGATTTCTCGGTGGCTGCTTCCGCCACGAGGAGTTTAGAGCCCAACCATTCGCTCTTTGATGAATCCATGATTCATCTACTTTATATGGAAATTTTAGCAAAATTCTCTTAATAAATCACTACTTAAATACCCTAAAATCAATTTATTAACATTCACTAACTATGCAGAAATAAAGGTTAAAGTATGTAATTAAATAACCCATATTCTTGCCTTGATTGAACCTATTATTTTATGTACAAATACTAAATATTTTGGCCTAATTCTTTTTCTATTATACTCTTTAATTAATTAATTAACTTAGCATTAAGAAATAAAATCCATAAAAATCACAAAATCCATATAAAAAAGTTCTAAACATGTATATTTTGTACATATTTTCTCTTTGTGGTTTTTATTTCACCCTTTTCTATCCTATAAAAATTAGATTAAATATGTATATATTGCATACAAATTAATTCACTAACTAAAATTAAATTAAAATAAAAAATCACAAAATAATAAAATATAGTATTTTATTATCTATAGAGTATCACCAAAAATACTTTTTGTATAGATGACCTCTTTTGATTTTGGGTCCATCACGAAAATTGTAGATCTCGTCGAGCGAACAACTTTCATATTGACCACTTTTTGATTTGACCTCATTTACTATTTTTTATTGATTCTTCTTATTTAGTTTTTGAATTTTTTGTGAGTGACACTTGGCCGCTCCTGGAGCCGCCACATGTCACCCCTCTTTTACTCATTTTTTATTTTTTTAAATTTTTATTATTTTGTTTTTTTTACTTTATGTTTATTTTATTTTTATTTTACTTTCCCCTTTTTCCCTCTTCTTTTCTCTCTCCTCTCTCTCTCTCCCCTCTCCTTTCTCTCTCTCTCTCTTCCATGTACGTGCATGGCATGCGTCGTCGTTCTTCTCTCCTTGTCATTCTTGTTGCCCCCTTCCTCCCGCAACAGACAACGCCCACCTCCCGCCATGTGTGGTTGTTGCATTTCGTCTCCTCCGCATAACGCCCTCTTCCTCCCCCTCCTATAAAGCACCCCCCTCGCCAGCCTTCCGTACCATCCGCCACTTCGTTGAACGAAAGAAAGCCCCCAAGAAAACCCTGGTGGCGGAACAGATGCATGGTTTCAAAAAAAAAAAAAGAAAACCCTGGTAACAACAATTCCTTCCGGTCGAGCGACGACCTCCTCCTTCTCCGAGGAAATCCAAAGAAGGTACATCTTCGCTGTTGCGAGCTTATTCAAGCACGTCGAGCTCCGCCTCTGTCGTGGTGTGAGCGATAACCAGAGCTCAGCCTCAAACTCTCCCAGGCGTACCCTTCATCTCCTCCAGGTAGTTTTCTCCTTTCTTCCCCTTCCCCCCTTCTCCATTCTTCTTTTCTCTATTTTTTCTTCTCCTCCGTTCAACGCTACATCTCTCTCCTGTTCCCCAAGCTATCATCACCGACATCTCCTTCGATCTTCATTGTCTTCTTCTTAATCACCACTCCGCCTTCCTCTGCCGCACACCACCTTTGCCCCATCACCGTTCACTTCCCCGCTCTCTGCCTTCACCAGCGCACGCTCTGCCTTGACCCCATCGCCTAGATTGGCTCTCATTGAGACCGCCTCCAGATCGACAATCGGCAACCATGAGCAAGTTCAACAAGCAGCTCCGCCTCATCACTCGCCCCTCACCACATTCGATGCTCATTGCATCAGCCCTCCGTCGTCGACATCTGCACCAATGGTTGCTTGCTCGCTCTGTCAACAACCGCCCGGTATCGAGCTTCGGTCGTGTGTCGACCGGTCGTCGCCACAGCCGCCTGACGCTTCCTCTACTTCTCCTGAGGTCTGTCTCTGCCTGCAGCACCTCCGCAGAGGCCCAGCTCCGCCCCGTTGTCGCCTCCTCGACGTAAAATAACCATTGGATCAAGGGGTCGACCCTTGATCCAATGGTTCTCGACCTGTCATGTTGCCACCTGAGCCTCCCCTCCATGCCTCGAGGCTTAGGTGGTCCAAGCCTCCCTCGCCCTGCCACCTGGAAGTTTGGCGCTCGAGTCGAAACCCCGTCGTCGTTAGCACGTGCAGCACACGTGTGTGGGGGGCAAATTGTAGCTAGTCCCCCACATTCACGACAAATTACAAAGAGGCACATCGCTAACTATTAGCATGTGCCTCGTACACGCTCTTCTGGGCAAATTGCATAAAATCTCAGGTGGTTTTGCATAATTGCATATAAGTCCTCCATGGATTATTTTGAGAAGAAAGGTTTATTTTATTGCATTTTAATCCTTGAAATTTCATTTTATCATATCTTTCTCATTTGAATTCTGTTTTTAACGCACAATATGTCTTTTTGAAGCTTGTGATGTGCTTCATCATTTTACATATCCTGTGAACAGATCAAACATTGATTTAAGTTAAATATTATTTGAGGATCTATTCTGATCTATGCTGGCTAAATTTTGACTTATTTATGCATTAATATTTTGAGAAAATTGATTTAATTTACAAGGGTTCCATTGAGAGGATTTTGTTGAGATTAATTCTCTACTAGTTATCGATATTTTTTCTTGATGAATTAATCCTGGCATGGGCATAATCGATGAGGGATCAATTTATTTCATTGATATTTTATATGATTAAAATTTATTTGATTTGAGGATTAATTCAGGAAATTTTGAGGTCATTTTTTATTTAAGGATCATCAAGTGATCTTACTTGTAGGATTATTCATTGATCTATTGATACTTTAGCCTGCAACCTGAAATTAAGTTAGATAAATATTTCGGAAATTAATCTCTTTGATGTCTTCATTTGAGGATTAATTGATCAATTTAATTGAGGATTGAAAATAGATAAATTCACATATCACATACTTCATTGTTCTCTGTACTGTATTTCTTTTAGTTTATTTTTCACTTTATTTTCTGTCATAAAGATTAACATAGCAATTAATTGATCACTTAAATTAATTTAGAACCGTGCAACTAAAAATCATTGTTCCCTGTTTTCGACATTGGTATACTTACCAAGTAAAAAATATTTTACAGTATTCAAAATTTGTGGTTTTTTTATCTGATTTCCGCCCCCAATAGTACAATTATCGATTATTAAAAGGGTGGATTTTCGTTTCATCACTCTTATGCCAAGGCAACCAAAGATGGTGGCACGACAAGAGCGGTTACCAGAGATGTAAAAAATTCTTTCCTGATCGGAACCTCGTACCTAGAGGTCATGGGTGTTAAAAGCGTGGGCGACTGGATTCAAACCAATCTGGGTGGTACATTCACGGGAGATGTCATCCTGATTGAGGACAATATATTATGTGCACGTAGGCTCTCAAGAACGGAGGCGAAGATGCTCCTATAGAAGTCACCCCAATCGACGATCGTCTAGCGTCACCCTCGTTTTGCTCATGGAGAGGGGAGAAGTACTAGGATCAGGGTGGCTCATATTTATGGTGTTCCTTTCCTCTCCCTCTCCGAGACAGTGTCCGACATGCTTTGCGGAGGCTTGGTACGTGATGAATCCACAATTCATCATCTCAATATATTGATCTTAGCAAAATCTCCAAGTAAAATCTCAAATAAATGTTCATAAAATCGATAAATTAATAAAATGACTCTTATAAAAAAATACACTAATATTATATGTTATATTGTACAAAATAAATTATTGATAAAAACCGCAAAATAAAGGAGTTTGTCACCTGTTAATAGCCCAAAACATCATATTTTTTAATAATTTCATTTCAACTCCTTTTTGGCTAATTCTTTCTCTAACTTGTTTAAAAAATGTATAGAAAATAAAAAATTATAAAATAAATTTCAGCGCGAATAAATACTCCAAGATCACAAAGAGAAAAAGCCATAAAGTCCAATTTTTCGGCCAAATTTCCGCTCCGCATGAACTCCACATTTACCAAACTCACTTTTAAAGTTTAAGTTAGAAAATTATCTATCCAATGAAAATGGTTTCATTAAAATCGGAGCTTGTTTGCAAAACATGGATTTTGGGACCTAGATATACATTGTATATAATGTACATATTCTTCTTTTCGTATTTTTTATTTACTTATCTTAATTACAAAAATCCAAAAAAAAATTTGTGTTTTATTTTATTTCTACTATTTTATTTTTATGTTGTAAATATATTTTACTAAAAATATAAAAAAACAAAATTGGAAAAGTAAAAAAACATGTACATATTGATTGTCTTATATTATAAATTCTCCACTCTTTTATTTTTATTTTTATTTTTATTTTAGTAGCCTGCTTTATTTTGTTTTCTTTATTTAATTTTTATTCTCTACACTAACTTCCATATTCTTCTCATTCTATCACCAACTCCATATTCTTCATCTAACCTCTCATTTAACTCCACCATTTTCCTTAGCCTTTCATTCAACTCCACCATGCACCACCTTTTCTAACCTCCATTTTTCTTCTCTTTTATACATCTCATTTTTTTGCTTTTGATCCACCTTTAGGCAAAAGAAAATTGAGAGCTCCGACCACTCGTCTTGGTGACAGCGAACGACGAAGTAGAGTGACGACCGCTTCCTTTCCGATGAGATCTGTTGGCATTCCGGCCAACATCGCAGCCGCCTCCGTACGCTGCTCGAGCTCATAGCTCGCCCGCGATTCGAGCAGGGATTGTGCTTCTCGTGAGCACACCACAGGTGTCCGCTTCCATCGTAGGTAATTTCTCTTTTTATCGTTCGTATCGTTTTTATTTTCTCATTTTTTTACATCACGTCACCGCACACACCTTCATTTGTCTATTTTTTTAGCATCCCACTATCACCACAACATTTTATATTTGCATTCCCTGTTTAAGAAAACAAATATATATAAAAATAAATTAAAAAAATCATCACAACACAACAACAAAAGAAACAAAAATATATCAAAATTTTTTTTAAAAAAAGCAGCTCGGTCTAGTCGCCACCTCCAGGACGCCATCTCTAGGCCACCACCTCCAGCCGTGGCCAGACCTCCGCCAGTCGTTGCCTCCTCCGTCCGCCCTCGGTCGCTCACGCCTCCGTCGTGCCTTCCATCTCCACAGCCACCTGCGGTTGCATGCCATCTCGTGCCGTAGAGCTCCAGCCGCCCCGACCTCCCTCCGCCCGCTGCTCCCAGCCGACATCGTCATCGCCCGAACTGCCACCTTCAGCCCTCTGGCCGTAGGTCCTCTGCTCGCACAGCGGCATGCAGCCCCACTGCACACGAGCCCCCTACGCGGAACCCCACAAATCGCACGCCACTGAACCCCCCATTACTTCTTGCGTGCACGACCCCGTCGCCCCTAAGCGGCAGCGCGACACCGTCTCCTCTGTCGTACTCGGTCGCGGGCCCCAACCTACCGTCCGCCGCCATCGCCATCGCCCGCCCAAGTGACGTTCCCTAATCGCAACGAAGGAGGAAGGTCACTTTTTATTTTGTTCTTTTTATTTATGTAAATATTGCATTACTTTTATTGCATGTTTCTAATATTGTAAAAAGGTCCCTGTACATAGTTGTTTGTAAGTTTTTAATTTCTGAATTTGCACGGACACTCCTATGTTTGCATATTAATTTGGATATCTTTTTTACATCTTTTTATGTAATGAGTCATGTAGTTGGACAATTAATTCCCTATCATCTGGATATTTATTTGTATTTTTGTGAATTTTGGATAATTAAAATTGTTTTATTAAAAATCTCATATTTTACCCAATTTGAACTCTTAAATTCATATTTAATTCACAGTTTGCTCTGAAAATTCCTAAAAAATTAGCACTGTGGATTTATTAGCACTGAAAATTCATATTTTTGCGAAATTCCTAAAAAATTAGCACTGTGGATTTATTAGCACTGTGGATCTTTAACTCACAGTTGCTCTGAAAATTCATATTTTTGCGAAATTCCAACTCTCTTGGATTGTTCACTAAAATGCCTTTTTGAGATAATTTGCTCTCTGGATAAATTAGCATTGTGGATTTATTAGGAATTAATTACTTATTGTCCCTCTATTTTCATTAAAAAAATCGTAAAAAATTTATACATTCTCGAAAAATTCCCTAAAAAATATTGTAGTCTAATTTCATTATGTTTAAATTCCAGTAAAATTTTCAGAATTTTTGCATTCTGTTTGAGTGAAAAATTGTGTTAAAACCCATAAAAGTGAGCATTTTTCATTATTGCATTTTAATCCCTAAAATTCAAAAAAATGTGTTTTGCATTTATCATTGGATTAGATTTATAGGAAAAATATAATTTGGCTAAACTGGATGAATTTCACATTAAAATTAATTTGTTTAAATTTTGTGTTTTTTATTAACTTGATTCACTCGCATTTTGCATCTCATTTATTTTTGCATTATAAAAATATAAAAAATCCGCTTCGGAAACATAGACCTAAGTGTTCTAAATTAACCCAAAGTTGTTCGTTTGCCTCCATATGTTCGATCTCGGACTTGTCCGGGATATAAATTTAAGCCGAGGCACTCCTCGCGGAGATCTTTTCTCGGTTCTGCATGGTTCGCTAAGTACCCGTATTACAACGAGTACAAATCATATCACATATTTAGCGAACCATCATATGGTGTCGTTGCCAGGGACGCAAACAACTTAGGGTTTAATTTAGAAAATTTGATTTAGGTTTTCTCTCACTCAGGTAGTCTAACCCCCGAGTCATCTTGTGATTAATATGGTTTTTTCCTCTTTTCTCTTAATTATTTTTCTTCTCATTTTTGTATATATTTTGTTGTCTATCTCTCTAACATAAATTTTATTTTCCTTGTGAGGGCCATGTTCGTGTTGATGTGTGCCGTGTTTGTGCCGATGTGTGCTTCGGCACTCGTGGAGTGTAATCACCAGATCGGTTTTCATGCTCATCTTCCTCCTTGAGGAGTGCCCAAAGGTAGAGCATGACCAAGTTGTACCTCATCGCGATTATGGCTTCCATTTCCTACAAGTTTGTATATGGTGTCATAGTTGACACAAATTCAATATGTAATCTTTCTCCTCAAGAAATTCATGCATAGAAAATGTATCAATCATATGATAATTGTTCACAAGTTATAACTCCTACTTAAATATGCGATTAAACTATGAATTTCCAAAACCACAAATTATACAACAACGTAGAATGACAAGAAAGAAAGGAGACACCTAAGTTGCACCTATGATAAACCACAAAGGGGAGAGGTAGAAACCGCACTAGAGTTTGTTCAATTGAACCCCTACACAAGCCGCTACTTTGGCCAGGATTGACTTCGCATGGTTGAAGATGATCCACTCATGTGGATCATGCAGGATGCGTGCTAGCTTGACGTGTGCCTCAGGTGGAACTTCTGAAAGAAACGCATCCATCTCGTCAAGTATATCCTCTACACCCGTGTGTGGGTCCTTCGGCATCGATGACTTGATATGCTCCCATTATAACTCGAGCATCTGCTTGGTCATCCTCTAATGACATCTTCTCCAACAACCTAGGAAGCAGGTAGAGCACCATCGCTCCCGGATATGCTTCATTTGGATGCCAATCAGAGGACTTCAGAAAGTTTATGGGAGGATTATCAGTTGTTACAATCTTACGCACATATCAGGAGTCTATGTTGGCCAATTAGTGGTGTTTGACTATAAAGGAAGAAATGATTGCACTACAGACAAGAGGTACAATGAGCTTGGTTACTGCCTTTTTCCGTGGTTGATTGCAAGTGGGTCTTTACAGTGAAGCATATAGCTTAAGGCAATGTTGACTACTTCACTCACACATATGGGGTGGACTACCAAGCGACTTTCGCTCATGTGACTCATCACTCCACCATTTCGATCCTTCTTTCTTTTGCAGTAGTGAGAGACCGGATGTTCTCTCAATTTAATGTCAAGAATTCCTTTCTATATGGAGACCTATAGGAGGAAGTACGCAACCACACGGGTTCACTACTGGGAGGGGTATTATAAGATATAGAGACTTTATAAGGTTATTTATGATCTTAGATAAATCCCAAGAGAAAGGTTCCAGAATCTCTTAGACTTTATAAAGCAGTGGAGCTTCAAAATATCAAATGTAGATCATTCGCCTTTTGTACATAGGACATCACGAGGTATTGTCGTTGTTTTAATATATGTTGAAAACGTTATCTGATGCAGCGTGGGACCTAAATTTAGGGCCAAATATTTATCTATTTTTAATTGTCAATTTTATTTACGTTTTTAAGTTATCGTAAATGTCTAATTAAATAATTGAGATCGCCTGTGATCTCAACGTTTATTCGTAGATTTAATTTTGGTCAATTAATTAGTTAGAGTCCAATTAGGGTAATTAGAGGTCAATTTGAATTTTAAATTTGTCAGAGTCAAATAAGGATAAGTTTGTTGTCCAATTTAAATTAATTTCTATTTTTGTAACCACATCTCTCTCATATAAAGAGATGGTAGTCCAATGTTTTGGGGCAGTCAAGTATTAATCAAAATTGAGATTTTATCTCCCTCTCTATTTTCTCTCCTCTCTCCACGCGATCTCCACGGTTCTCCTCCTTCAACCCTCGTTACCGACGAGTTCTTCTTCTCAACCCTTCTATTTCTTCTACCAAAAATCCACCACAAAAAAATATTATTATTTCGACGCCGCGAAAATCCGATCCGCATCAATTGGTATCAGAGCATGGATATTGAATCGTTCCTACGATTCAACGATCCCGTTGCATATTGGCGTTTGAAGCTAGATCTCAACCGCATATCTCATGGGCCGCATGCGCGTTCGCATCAACGGAAGTTCCAGAAACGTCTCTTGTCAAGTCTCAAGGTGCAAGGATGGTTGGACGCGTTAACCAAATAAAATTCGCCCGTCGACGACGAAAATCAGACCGCTGTAGATGCTGTCCAACCCGATTTTGGTGCGGAAAACGAAGGTATTTTCATTCCAAATAAAGATCTACTTGATACAACTATTGTGCAAGAAGAAAAGGAGGACCAAGGGCCCATCTTCGACGAAGATCTCGCAGATGAAGAATGTCGAATCCTCGATTTCTTAGCAATAAAAGTTGTTGTCCAGGAACACAAAAATGAAAAAGACAAGCCTATCTACGACGAAAGCCTAGTGGAAGCCCCATCATTGGCCATACGGCCCCTTCCTACGTGCCAGACACGCAACCGTGAACCCTACCGACGCCCAGGTTGTTCGCACGGCCACCAACCCCGAGCGCAAGGCCTACATGACCGCCGTCGCACGAAGGTCCCCTTTCCAACATGTCGCCTCAGCTTGAGACCTTGCGGTCGCCACACGCGATTCTGGCGTGGTCGCCGCTTGTATTTCCCGTCTCGCCGTCGACAGGTCCCTCGCCATCACCACGACTCGAGTTCCCACCAGAACGGCGCACGCTTCAGGCGCGGTAGTCGCCATCGCCTCCTTTCCCAGTGCCATCGCCACCACGCATGCCTCAGATCCCCACAGGTGCGCCGCCTTCGCCACGCGCGCAAGCAAGGGGCGCCACGCCTTGGTCCTCGACTTCCCTGCGGTCGCTGCATACCACCATCCAACCCGACCCGCCGCCATCGACCGTTTCTAAAAGGGAGGTACGAAACCCTGATGTGGAGGAAAAAGTCCCCAAGGGGGTTCGAATCCCCTGTGAATCGGAAAGGGGATATGAATTGGGCAAATTGCAGAGGTCTCCTTCCTCCAAAGGATTTTTATATAAAGGTTCGTGTTGGTGGGAGTTGTAGAGGTATTGATTTAGATGAAGGGGTAGAACATTTGCATCCACGCCCTCGAGTGAAAAGAAATTATAGACGTAACATTGAAAGGAGCAAAATTGGGGGATATTTGCTCAATCAATCCAGATCAATTCTCCACAGACGGAATTAAGAACAAGCAATTCGTCGGGAGACGAATTTTTTAAGCAGAGGAGAGTTAATGCAGCGTGGGACCTAAATTTAGGGCCAAATATTTATCTATTTTTAATTGTCAATTTTATTTACGTTTTTAAGTTATCGTAAATGTCTAATTAAATAATTGCGATCGCCTGTGATCTCAACGTTTATTCGTAGATTTAATTTTGGTCAATTAATTAGTTAGAGTCCAATTAGGGTAATTAGAGGTCAATTTGAATTTTAAATTTGTCAGAGTCAAATTAGGATAAATTTGTTGTCCAATTTAAATTAATTTCTATTTTTATAACCCCATCTCTCCTATATAAAGAGATGGTAGTCCAATGTTTTGGGGCAGTCAAGTATTAATCAAAATTGAGATTTTATCTCCCTCTCTATTTTCTCTCCTCTCTCCACGCGATCTCCGCGGTTCTCCTCCTTCAACCCTCGTTACCGACGAGTTCTTCTTCTCAACCCTTCTATTCTTCTACCAAAAATCCACCACAAAAAAATATTATTATTTCGACGTCGCGAAAATCCGATCCGCATCATTATCACTACATGAAATGATCTGTAAAGGATTGGTGAGGCAAAAACATTCATTGGAGAGCAGTTTGTCGCCAAGGACCTTGGAGAACTGCGGTATATTTTCTTAGGCTTGAATTTGCTAGTAACCAAGGAAGACTAATGATCACTTTGAGGAAAGTATGTTGACGATCTCCTTCTAGAGATTGAGATGGCGGAATGCTGGACTGCTACTACTCCAATGGATCACAGTATAAAATTCTATGGTGATGACCCTAATAAGGTAAATAATAGGAGTTACAAGATCTTGTTGAAAGCTCCTATATGACCAATCACCATATCAGAGATTTCCTTCATCTCGAGCAAAGACAAGTTTATGGAGAAGTCACATAAGGAACATATGGATCCAATCTCCATGATCCTAAGGTACATGAAGTCTTCACTAGGTACAACTTACTCTTCAGCAAAAGGACATCTCTTGGGATCACGGCATGTACAGATGCTGATTATGTAGGATGTCCTAAAGATAGGAAATCAATATATGGATTTGTATTTTTTTTAGAAGTTCATTGGTCTCAAAAAATCAAGAAACAAAATGTTGTTGCTAGGTTAAGTGTTGAATCCAAATACAGAGCCATGGAGCAAGGTAACACCGAGATGATTTCGATCATGTTTGTTTAAATTGACCTATGTGATAATCACGATGCATTATTCATTGCCAACAATCTAGAATTCCATCAGAGAACCAAATATATAAAGGTGGATTGCAAGTAGATGAGAGAAATGATACATAAGGGCTTCATCTCTACATCTCATGTCAGCTCAACAAAACAAACTACAGATATATCCACTAAGCGTCTAGTTAGGAAGCCATTCCAGAAGTATTCTTCCAAGTTTAGCATAATATACATCTACACTCTAGCTTAAGAGGGAGTGTTATAGGAAATATTATGCTATTTCCTTTTCTATGTATTTCTCCTTTTGTTATGTTGCCTTCTAGGGTTTCTCCTCTATATAAAGGAGCCATGTAGCCTTTGAATAAACAAGTCATTCATTTATTTATGCAACCTCTATTGATTGATCTATCTTTTCTACCTCGAAGCTACTTTCTCATGGTAGTAAGCTTAAGGAAAGTCTAAATTTCAGACATCCCTAACTACCTTTTAAAGACTTCCAAGTTCCAACTCTCCTCCAGACCTCCGCCAACTTTTTGAACCTCGATTCTAACAACCAAGACTTCTCAAACTTGAAATACGAAGAAGGTCTTAGCCCCTCCCTCAAATCCCACGATGGAGTGAGATTACATTCTCGTGAGTGGTATGCAGTGTTGCAGAAGACGGTATTCGGTATTCAGTCGGAGGGGTCACATAATAGAGAATAATAGGTATTCGGGCGACTATTCGGAATTATTCGGTTTTGTATTTTTTAATATAAAAATTATTTATAATACATATATTCTTATATTGTTATACATATATGGTCATTATTTAACATGAATCCAAGATAAAAGTACCAATCAATATAATAGACATATAGAATTTGACATTTGTGGCGATACCATGGTAAAATGTAACCCATAAATATTGAAAATTGAAAATAAAAAAAATTATGAAGAGTCAAACTCCAGTCGGCCTCATAGTCGGGCCAGTCGGCCGAATAGTCAGCCGACTATTTGGTCGGGCCGACTATTGCCCGACTGGAGGTTTGTTCAGTCGGGTACCCCACCGCACCTCATAGTCGGACCGACTATTCGGGATAGTCGGCCGACTATTGCAACACCGGTGGTATGCCCTTAATAGATGATAGATGAAATTGCAACAATATTTCCCTAAATAGCATAAATCTACTCGAATGCAACAAGAGGAAGAGTTCCTTCAGGTGTACATATAGTTGGAAGCATAAAGAATCTCCAATTGCAACTCCCTATTAGCATCCAGAAATCAACATGGATCCTCGCCCCCATTACAACCAGGCCTACCTGACGTTAACATGTGGCAATTGAAGTCAACTGATCAACCAAAATAGGAATAGGAACCTACATCTAGCATCCTGTAGCTTCAACCACAATTACTATTACATCGAGGCATTGATTAGCCAGCACACGGCCTGTATCACAAAGCGAAGGCCTCCGCTTTCCTTCACAGTAAAAAGGCCAGCATCCATCAAGGTGAAGATCTTCGTTATTGAAAAGATTCACACTCCACTCGATATATATGCAAGTGGATTTTCCTATGGTTTCAACTCTATTGTCATTCGTCAGAATGATGCCCTAAAAGCTTCCCTGAATACGTGCATAGGACAATCTCCGATGCGTTGTGACAAACTGGCAACTACATACTAAAGTACACTTCTCAAGGTCGCTCAAACCCCTAACATTTTTTGAAAGGGAAAGAGGGTTTAACATCGAAAATACTAGACCCCTGAGATTCTAAGTGGAGATCTTCACTTGGAATGAAGTAACCCCCCCCCCTCTATTAATAAATCATCATCTTCTCTATAACCCCTGTCTGCAAGCCCAGCTCATCTATCGCAGCTCCATCTACCACAACCACTGTCAATATCAAAGATTGTAGATCATTGGCTTTTGCTGATCATGAACGATCACGGTGACGGATGACTCTCTAATGGTTTCTCTGTAATCGTCTATAGTAGAATAATCCAACGGAAAATTCTCAGCATATTCTCTGATCTCATTGGCATCTCTTTCACAGACGATGTCTTTGCCATCGATGGTTGCAAGTTTTTTGCAAGAGGTCTTTCGAGATCATAGGCAATGTTGCTGATCCAGGATTCCTCGGACTCTAAAATCTCTTAGCATCACGCCCGGTTTGTTGATGGAGAGGGAAGGAGAAGCTTGGTCAGGGTTGTTCATATTTTTGGGGTTCCATTCCTGTCCCCCACTGAAGCGGTGCTCCGTCCCGCGCTACGACGCCTTGGTTGGGTGGTGAAGGTCCTCTCTGATGGTCTTTAGCCAAGATATGACCCCAAAACCACCATTGTTATCCTCGAAGGAGAGACTCCTTTCGTCCTTGACCATGGTTGTTCGATTCAAGTTGGTAGGGCCACTTTCGCCCTCACGGTCGAGATGATGTCATCGCCCTCGCTGTCAACGGCCTTTGGCTTCGCCGGTTCATCTTCGATGTCACCGACACCCGGGGAACATTCATGCATCTCTCAATATGGGAAAGTTTTCAAAAAAAAGATGATTATTGCGTACCCGTCACCCCTAATTGACGTGTCAAGGGATTGTCGCGATCTGCATGCTGGTGAGGCACATCGCTTTCCATCTCTGGGTAGAGCAGCCGTTGCAGCTTCCGACTCCGAAGGCGTCGCTCCGTCAATCTCGTGCCTAACTCAAGCTCGCCTGGAATGGTTAATAATCGGGCATTGATGCCTTATGTGGATCTCCTTCTCTGAGTTTTAGAGAGGTATCGTCTCGGTGCTTCCTCGTTTCCAAGACGATTTTCGATCGGTACTTGGAGATGACAACTCTTTCGCATTCTAGTGGATACGATGGAAAGAAGGACGATTCATATATTGTGTCTTCAAGAGACTAAATGGATTTTAGAGAAAGCAAGGGAGATCGAGAAGACACGCTTTAAACTTGTGTATTCAGGTAAAGATAAGGCAGAAATGGTGTTGGAGTGGTTGTTCAAAAGGATTTGAAGGATTATGTGGTTGAAGTGCAAAGATTCGGGGATCGGATTATTTTGCTAAAATTGATGCTTGAAGAAGAAATTCTAAATATCATCTCAGTTTATGCACCGCAAATTGGTTTAGATGAAAAGACTAAACAAGCTTTTAGGGAGGATCTAGATAAGATTTTACAAGAAATCCTATAAAGAGAGATGATTTGCATAGGTAGAGATCTTAATGGGCATGTGAGAAAAGATGCTTCTGGGTATGCTAGTGTTCATGGAGGACATGGTTTTGAGGATAGAAATGAAGAGGGAAAATTCATTCTGGATTTTGTAGCAGCATATGATCTTTTCAAAGCAAACACTCTCTTCAAGAAGAGGGATGAGCATTTAATTACTTATAAGAGTGACCCAACTAGAACACGGACAGATTACTCTGCGTTGGGGAGAATAGATCGGTTGTGTTGTAAAGACTGCAAAGTAATCCCAGGAGAGAGTTTGACAACCCAACATCGCTTGTTAGTCTTGGATGTGCAAATAAAAGGGTTGGTAAAGAAAATGTGGGTTCCTAAGATCACTAGAACTAGATGGTGGAATCTCCCACTGAAGCAGTCGAGATTCAGGGAGAAGGTTTTAGAAGACTTATCTTGGGATTGTAGCGGAAGTGCAAACGAAATGTGGGAGGCGCTGGCATCTTGTATCCGAAAGATAGCCAAAGAGATGCTAGACAAGTCAAAGGGAGGAGCTCCATGTCAAAAGGAGGCTTGGTGGTGGAGTGAAGGGGTGCAAAAGAAGCTAAAAAATAAAAGAGCATTCTTTAAAGCTATATCTAAGGATAGAACAGAGTAAACGGTCACAAACTACAAAATAGCGAAGAAGGAAGCAAAGAAGGCTGTAAGCGAAGCTAAGTCAAAAGCTTATTAAGTTTAGTATAAAAATATCAACTCTAAGGAGGGCCAGAAGGATATATTCAGGTTGGCCAAAGCAATAGAAAGAAAGACCAACGATCTTTCTCAAGTGAGATGCATTAAGGACGAGGAAGGTCACGTGCTTGTTACTCATATGGATATAGAGACTAGATGGGATCAGTACTTCCATAAACTTTTCATTGGGGAATAAAAAAGAGAGATCACTTTGGTGATCTAGCTAGTAGTGAAAGTTACTTGAATCATGCAAGCTATAGACGAATACAAAGAAAGGAAGTAGAGGAGGCTTTGAAGGTTATGAGATCTGGAAAAGGTGTAGGACCGGATGGCATCCTTGTAGAAGTATGGAGGGTTTTAGGTGACCGCGGTGTGACTTAGCTTACGAATCTATTCAATGTTATTTGGTGAAGCAAGAAAATGCCTGAAGATTGGAGGAGTATCGTGGTTCCTCTTTATAAGAATAAAGGAGACATTCAGAATTGTTCAAATTACGGAAGTATAAAGTTGATGAGCCACACTATGAAAATTTGGAAACGTGTGATCGAAAGAAGGTTGAGGCAAGTTTCCAAAATAAAAGAAAACCAATTCGGATTCATACCAGGTCGCTCAACTATTGAAGCCATCCATTTGTTGAAGAAAACAATGGAGATTTATAGAGCTAAAAGGAAGAACCTCCATATGAACTTTATTGAATTGGAGAAGGCTTATGATTTTGTCCCATGAGAGATATTGTGGAGAGTTTTGGAGAAAAGACAAGTACATGTCCTATACATTAACCTCATAAAGGATATGTATGATAGGGCTTTATCTTGTGTAAGGACCCCATCTGGGAAGACTGGCTATTTTAACATCAACGTTGGTTTACATCAAGGTTCAGCTTTGAGTCCATTTCTTTTTACTTTGATTGTGGACGAGTTGACAAGTCACATTCAGAACGAGTTACCTTGATGTATGTTATTTGATGATGATATTGTGCTGATTGACGAGACTAGAGATGGAGTAAATGAGAAGCTTGAGGTCTGGAGACATGCTTTGGAGATTAAAGGATTTCGTATAAGTATGGCTAAGACGGAATATATGAAATACACCTTTGATGGAAGCATTGATGAAGGAATCGAGGTGAAGATTGGTGACGATAACATTCAAAAGAGATATTCATTTAAATATCTAGGATCTATTTTGCAACATGATGGGGAAATTGATGGAGATGTTATTGATAGAATAAACGCAAGCTAGCTAAAGTGGAGATGAGCCTTTGTTCTCTGTGATAAGAAAAATCTTTTAAAAATTAAAGGAGAGTTTTATAAAGCAGCCATGAGACCTGTTATGGTCTATGGATCTGAATGTTGGCCTGTGAATCATAGACATGTGCAGAAAATGGCTATAGAAGAAATGAAAATGCTAAGGTGGATGTGTAGACACACGTAAAGATCGGATTAAGAACGATGCAGTCAGAAAGAAAGTTGATGTAGCTCCGATCGAGGATAAGGTGCGAAAAAAACTGCTTAAGTTGGTTTGGTCATTTGCAAAGAAGATCAACTGATGCACCAGTTAGGAGATGCGAGTGCAGGGATGTTGAGCCAGCTAAGAGAGGGCGAGGACGGCCAAGAGGTGTTGGAAAGAGACTATATGAAGGGATCTCAGTTTTTTGGATATAAGCCTGAGATTGACCCAAGATAGATCTAAATGGAGGTGAAGAATCCATGTAGCCGACCCTACTTGATTGTGAGAAAAGGCGTTGTTGTTGTTGTTCTCTTATCAATGTCTTGAAGGATTTCGTTAACTTCTCGAGTCGTTAAGACATTCGGACAGACCATCTTCGGGCAGAGACCACTGGGTTTGGCGGGACAGCTCTTCACTTTGCAGCAGGCATACCGTGTTATCTGTAGACCTCCCCCTCCTCAGACAGATGCTTGAACTCGGGACTGCAACTTGATCTGAGAGCTTCGTCTTCCGGGCAGAATCGGATTTTTCATGTGGCTCCTGAGAAGAAGGTGCATTATGATAAGGGACCGATGTGCAAAATTATTCCAGAACATTTCTAATAGATGCCCCTCTGTGAAACGGATGTTGAAACTGTGGATCACTTACTCTTTCAATGTACGAAGACAGACCCAATCTAGAACTTAAACTCTAGTTGGCTTAATCTTCAGGACCTTGAGCATTTTAGTGAATCTCGGTTATCTCTAGGCACCGTGTGTGAGGACATCATGCTCCCCTTGGCAATGATTTGGGCAATCTAGTTAGGCAGAAATGCGACTTTATTTTCTTCCCAGCGCTTTTATTTTGAAAACGTAATCTTCCACTCCATGTCTCTTCTTGAATCCTGGACGATGTAAGTTTCTTTGTAACCTACTTTACCACTCTTGAAAAATTCTTGGGGCGGACATCAAAACATGTTTTCCCCTTTTTGGACTAAAAAAATATTATTTGTTTTCATAGTTTCCTTGTTTTTATATTCGAAGGAGCGAAGAAAATATCTACGATTCAGATATGTAAAGGGAAAAGCCCGAAGATGATCATTAAAGATTAATGGTCATCGAGAAGCATCCATTGCCAACTCTTCATGAAGTACAAACAATTCCATCATTTACATATTAACCCTTCTAGGAGCCCCGGTAGCAAGACGTACAATTGAGAGCATTTTTAATATAAGTGTTGCATTATCCGAATATCACGCAGTTCCTTTATAACCACAAGGCCAAATTAATAGCAAAAGTCCTTGCACTCTCCACCCTATATTGGACTGCAACAGTTGTGCCATGCCTTCTACCAATACCCTCCATGAAGGAAGTGCATATTCCTATCTTCCTTTCATCTAGGATTCTTCCCGATGGTTTCAAACGAGACTGGAAACCATCATGACACGATTCTATTAGTCTGGCTCTGGTGATTCTCAAGGTGTGGCATGGGTTGATTAGAGGACGTTTACATTAGCCGAGGATGGGGGATTAGGTGTTCTTAGTTTGATAGAGATGAACAAAGCACTGCTATGCGCACGGATATTTCACATCCGAAGTGATTGTGATAGCATGTTAGGTGTTCTTAGCTTGATAGATATGAACAAAGCACTTCTATGCAAGTGGATAGTTCGCATCTGAGGTGATGTGATAGTATGATATGCTCGTTGACTTGGAAGATCCACGGATCATATTCATCTCTGCCAAATTTTGGGGAACATGGCATATTCAGTGGTGCAAGTCAACCCATTCTTGCGACCAGCGTTGGGAGATAGGAGTGGCTTTCGGTTCCGACGAGACGATGGAACAGGAGGGAGTCTTGGGACTGGGTTCCTTCAACTGCTGGTGTTGATACAAGATCCGGATATTTCAGTGGCAAATGCTTGGGATAGCTCAGCGTTCTTCCCACCCTTCCTATTAAAATTCTCATACCAATGAGTAGGGGAACTGATGGATATATTGGAGAGATTGGAAGGACATGAGGTCCCATACAAGGGCATGATTGTTAGAGTTAGTGTGATGGCGGTTTTTCTGTCTGGAAAGCATACATGCTTTGATGGGACAGGTGCCTTTTAACCCAGGCAGATGCACTATGGATTGTAGGAGAATTTCGTGATGGAAGGTGCCCACGAGGATTAAGGTGTTTCTCCAGCTCCTGTGAAGAGGCAGTTTTCTAATAGGCGCAGTGGCTTTCACACTTTTATAGGGCATGAATTTTGCACATGTACGATACTCGCATGCTACTGAAGCTACTGAAGATGTGGATCATCTATTTTTCAGCAGTGCAGGCTCTGCAAATATATGGACGAACTTTAATAATGCTGCAATTAAGATTGATTGTGCGATAAATTTCTGGGAGTCTATCGAAGTTGAGTGGAAGGCCCAGAAAATGATAGAACGAGGGTCTTAGTTGTTGGTTGGGCCATGTGGCTTGCAAGAAATGGGGTAATCTTCCAGCATGATAGATTTTATGGTGAAAATGTACTTGGTCACACAAAGGCATTAGCAGATAGTTGGATCATGTAACTATTTGGCTATAAAAGACACATGTACTTGTAAATTTGCAATATGATGGTGAACTTTTTAGATGGACACCTATACGATGGTCGCCCTTTTTCCTTTAAAAAAATTGCATTAAACCATGAGATGTTAAGCAACTTCTAAACCAACCCAAAGAAAGGGCAAAAGAGATGTAGGTGCTCCATGTCCTCCTGAGCAGAGCTACACACGAGACAGTATATGCATCAGGAGCTCACTTGTAGTCTCTCGTAATGAGTATTTTCCTACTCCCCAACCAAAGTAAAGTCTTAACATCAAGTGGCCATTCACTATCCACATGAGCCAACAGTCCTGGAATCAAATAGCTTTTGTCGATATCAAGAGAAGACAAATCTTTTTTGTACAATTTTGCTCCAAAGAAAGTCACATCAATCCAACCCAGACAATCTGTCTAATCATATTACGCAGGATAGGGACCATTTCATCTGGAACGTGTGGAGATTCTCGATGAAGAAGGCCTACACTGAGTTTCGAGGATCTGAGGAGGAACACGATGTTGACTCTCGTCGTGATTTGACAATTATATGGAGCAACAAGGTCACATGTAGAGTAAAGGTGTTCAGTGGTACCTTTAAAGAGGGCTGTTGTGCGATAAGGTCAGGAGGGGAAGGATCTTTGGTTTGCTTGACATACTTAGTGACAGATGCGGTGTGAAGGTCGAGGATTTTGACCACATCTTCTTAACTTGCTCATCCTCGACATAGGTGTGGAGGGATGATGGTATGGCGTGGCTACATGCTGGCGGGACGTCGGATGGGAGTCGATGAGAACTGTTGGGGGGAACCTATTAATGGTTGTTCTATGCATTTCGTTGTTCTTAGGGTGATCTGGAGGGGGCGAAATGATCTCATTTTTAGGAATCAGAGATACTATTTCGAGAATGTTGTAGCTCACTGTAAGGTACTCTGTAATTTCGAGTCCTCCAGGTGATGTAAATTTCTTCCTTCTTCATAATGCAATTTGCGATGAATTCCATCTCGAGATTTCACCCCCCCCCCTCTTCTCATAAAAAAAAATCAAGCTAGCCACATGAACTCCGGTATCAAATTGCATTTGTAATGAATGGAGGATATTGTCATCATCAAGATGGATCTAATTATAGCTAAAGAAAAATGCGATGTATGTAGAGGAGGCAAAATAAACTTCGCAGAGGCCATAGGTTGCTCCTAGCAAATCAAGGGTTTAGAAAACCTCCCACGTCATGTCCTTTGTGTAAAGTGGCGTGACACAAACCAAATTTGAGAATCTTGTTAGAATCCCCATGTTTGGCATTTATTCGATAACTTTTCTGGCATGAGAGGCATAACTACAGTTCTCGCACAATTAAAAAAATTGGTTACTGTTAAGAAAATAAAGATGCGGAAGCGAACATGGAAAAAGAATAAACATCACAGAAGAACAACGGGATTAACGTGGAACCCTACTCCGTGAGGAGTGGGATGAAACCACGGGAGAAGCCCTCAAATAGGGCGTGTTTGTCTATTGACTTTCTCACTGAGTACAGGGGGTGAGAGGCTCCTTATATAGCTTCTCAGACAGTCCAGAGTCCCATCGCTCATCCATGTGGGACTAAACATGAGTGGGGTAATTGGATGTTGGTGAGATCCAATTACCCACCTATTACATTCTCTAACACTCCCCCTCAAGCTGGAGCTGAGAAAGCTTCAGCTTGCAACAACAAGAAAATGTGTACATCACATCTTCACCCAATATATCACAAGAAGAATATGCATGCTGCTGGTAGAAGACCTCGCTCAAGGACGGGCCTGCGGCTTTCAGGACATCAGAACGTATCTCTGTCATGCCTGTAGAACCGCTGCGATATCAGGTCACCGGAACGTATCTCTGTCGTGCCTGCAGGTCACCGGAATGTATCTCTGGCGTGCCTGGAGAAGAATCGCTGCAGAAGAAGTCCAACGCGGAATAGTAGTCGGGTCGCAAAAGAAGAAGTATGTGCCCTGTCGAAGAAGTTGATGCTCGGTGAAGACGGATGATCTGTAAAAAGCTGGAGTGGTGGTCTGTCAGTCGTGGATGGACAATAGAAGTTGTGAAGAATACATCTCTGACTCCCCCTTTCTCTCAAACTTGATAGAATAAAGAGCTTGGAACATCAAGTTGGGAGAAACAAAACATGTTAGAGTAACATTTATTTTGTAGTATTTATTTGTCCTTGTTATGTAAATTACCCTAGAGCTTTTCTCCTATATAAGAGAGCTCTAGGGTTAATGGTAAGGTATCTCATTTTGTTCCCTTCAACATGGTATCAGAGCGACGGTCCTAGGCCGGAGTTCTTGAACCCCAACCCTACCCGACCCCACCCGCCGCCCTCTCCTCTCTCTCCTCCAATCGGCGCCTGTGTCGCAGCAACGGTGGGGCTTGGCCTCTCGGTGCCCTAGCGCATCTCCCGTGTGCTGCTTGGCCTCTCGCATGCCCTAGCGCATCTCTCGCGCGCCCTGCGGGAGGCCTCCTCACACCGTAGAAGATCTCCTCCATCGCGCGCGATCTCCTCGCCCTCAATAGCGCCCAGCGATCTCGCGCGCCCTGCGATCTCGCGCGCCCTGCGGGAGGCCTCTCACGTGGAAGATCTCTCTGCTATGCTCGGGCGGTAAGCCCCTTCTGCTGTGCGCCGCCTGTCTTCGCAAGGTCATGCTCTGCGCAAGACCTGGCGCCCTATCGACCTCGCGCGAAGCCTGGCGGATCATCCAGTAGCGTGTTCTGCACATCTGCGCCAAAGACAAGCGCCAAAGCCAAGCGCCAAAGTATCTGCGCATGTTCCTGTAGTGCACGCAAGTTATGTGCATATGCACGCAAGTCATGTGCAAGTCATGTGCGTATGCCCTAGCCGTACTATCTTGAATGCACATGCTTTATGTGCGTAACCGCTTTGAGTATATGTACAAGTAGACGCTGTCGTCTGAGTGTTTAAACCCAGTTACAGGTTATTGTTGTCGTCATGTCAGACAACAAGGTAGATTTTCCATCTGGGGGCGCCTTCAAAGGTTCCACACCCATTGCCGTTACTACGGGTTACAAGGCGGATCTATCAGAATGGATCATGGATTCAGGTGCATCACACCATCTCTGTGGTGACAGAGGTCAGTTTAGTGTCTTTTATCCTGCTCAATCTGAACGATCGGTGGTGATAGCTGATGGTACATATTCCCCTATTACTGGCCAGGGGGAGGTGCAGTTGACTCCTACCTTGAGACTGTCCAATGTTCTCTATGCACCAAAGTTTTCGATGAATTTGCTGTCTATTAGTCAACTCACCAAAGATTTACATTGCCGTGCTATATTTGATCCATCTACTCTTGTGTTTCAGGACATATTAACGGGCAGAGTGATTGGGACTGGCCGTGAGCAAGGGGGTCTTTATAGACTGGTGCAATCATCTTATGCTGGTGTCTCTCCTATGAGAGCTGGATCGGTGTCACCCTACACTTGGCATCTTCGATTTGGCCATCTTCCGTTGCAAAAGATGGTCCATATTCTTCCACAGATTTCTCCCAAGTCTAATTTTCAGTGTGAGGCATGCCAACTTGGCAAACATCACAGGTCGTCTTTTCCGAGTCGTATAGGTCCAAGTCATCATGGTCTATTTGAGCTGCTACATTTTGATATTTGGGGTCCCAGTCGTGTCCCTGATCTTCAAGGGCACAGGTTTTATCTTGTTGCTGTCGATGATTTCTCTAGACTTTCTTGGGTCTTTCTTCTTAAAAATAAATCTGATGCTGGTCATTTTATTCAGTCTTTTCTTATTGAAATAAAAAATATTTTCTCTGCTAAAGTGAAGTACATACGGTCTGACAATGCTCTAGAGTTGTGCAGTACCCAATTGTCCAAATTTCTTATGTCTCATGGGATTGTGCATCAGACGTCGTGTGCTTATACCTCCCAACAAAATGGGGTGGCTGAACGGAAGCATCGTCATTTGTTGGATTTGACCAGAACCCTTTTGATTCAGAGTCGTGCCCCTCACTCCTATTGGGGGGATGCGGTTCTCACTGCCTGTTATCTTCTTAATCGTATGCCTTCGACAGTATTAGGGGAGAAGATTCCATTCTTGACTGCGTTTCCCGAGAAGGATCTTTTCTCCCTAACACCGCGTGTTTTTGGGTCTGTTGCATTTGTTCATTGTTTTTCTCCTGGTCTTGACAAGCTCTCTCCCAGAGCTGTCAAATGTGTTTTTGTGGGTTATTCCAAAACCCAGAAGGGATATCGGTGTTTTGATCCAGTTAAACGAAGGTACTACGTCAGTGCAGATGTCACCTTTTTTGAGTCCATTATGTATTTTTCTCCTACAGGTGACAGACTCACTCACTCAGAGGAAGGAGATGACATCTATGTGCCGCCTCCACCTCCTTCTGTTCCATGCTCTAATCTACAACCACAGTCTACTCCACCACCACCACAGTTTACACCACCACCACCGCCGCCACCGCCACCACAGTCTATACCGCCACCACCACCACCGCCACCACCGGCTACTGTTTATTATCCTCAGGTCTATCAGCGACGGCCCTCTGCTCATGTGCCTCCTCAATCATCCAGCACGCCTGAGGTATGTACTGATCATTTGAGTTCTACTGATGGCACAGGTGATTTGAATGCGCAGATGGATGTACAGGGTACTGATGGTATTGTCACTCCTCCAGTCGATGACCTACATATACCTATTGCTCATAGACGGCAGAAGCGTGCTCGGACGATGAATCCCAAATATGGGATGGATTTTTGCTCTCAGGCGTCGTTGGAGCGTTTGTCCCCGGACTTTCGCAAGTTTGTTGTTGGGTTATCGGCAGTACACATCCCACGGTCTTATCAGGAGGCCCTACAGAGCAGCCCGTGGCGTCTTGCTATGGAAGAGGAAATGGCGGCGTTGCAGTCACGTGGTACGTGGAGTGTTGTGCATCCTCCACCAGGTGCGTCCATTGTTGGAAGCAAATGGGTTTTTACTGTTAAGCATCGGGCAGATGGTACGGTTGATAGATACAAAGCCAGATTGGTTGCTCGTGGGTTCACCCAAACATATGGGGTGGACTATCAGGAGACGTTCTCTCCAGTAGCCCGTCATACTACCTTACGGATTCTCATTGCAGTTGCTGTTGTCCGAGACTGGCCCCTATTTCAGCTTGATGTCACGAACGCCTTCTTGTATGGTGACTTGCAGGAAGAGGTCTATATGCAGCAGCCGCCAGGGTTTGCGGCTGAGGGGGAGTCTAGTATGGTGTGTCGTCTCCATAAGGCCATATATGGCCTGAAGCAGAGCCCACGGGCTTGGTTTTAGAAGCTCTCGGAGTTGATTGAACAGAAGGGCTTCGTCAGATCCACAGCGGATCATACTCTCTTTGTAAAGAGAGATCAGCGAGGTACTGTGATCATCTTAGTATATGTTGATGATATTGTTATTACAGGCAGTAATGAGCAGGGCATTCAAGCAGCCAAGAAGTTTCTTGGCGAGCAGTTTGTTATGAAGGATTTGGGTACACTTCGTTATTTTTTGGGGCTGGAGTTTGCACGGAACAAGCAAGGAATGGTAATGACACAAAAGAAGTATGTTACGGATCTCTTATCTGAGACAGGTATGGCAGGGTGTAGACCAGCTGCTACACCTATGGATTCTAATGTCAAACTTTATGATGATGACTCTGAGGAGGTAGACAAGAGACGATATAGAGAGCTAGTAGGAAAGCTCTTGTATGTCACGATTACCCGACCGGATATAGCCTTTGCAGTTAATAGGGTAAGTCAATTCATGGAGCAGCCCAGGCAGGCTCACATGAATGCTGTTTTTATGATCTTGAGATATCTGAAGTCCTCTCCAGGTACTGGTCTTCTGTATAGAAGAGATACCTCCATATCCATCACAGGTTATGCTGATGCAGACTATGCTGGATGTCCTAATGATAGAAAGTCCACTTCAGGATTTATTGTATTTGTTGGCACCTCACCAGTAGCTTGGAAGAGTAAGAAGCAAAATGTGGTGGCTCGATCAAGTGCAGAGTCAGAATATAGGGCAATGGCCCAAGGTAGTGCTGAGATGATGTGGGTTAAATCCGTTTTGACTGATTTAACCATTGATGTTCCTCTTCCCATGCATCTAAAATGTGACAATCAAGCAGCCCTGTTCATAGCCAATAATCCAGCCTTCCATGAGAGGACGAAGCACATTGAAGTGGATTGCCATTTTACACGAGACTTAATCAAAAAAGGACTTATTTCAACTTCTCATGTATCATCTGGAGATCAGGTTGCAGACATGTTTACTAAGGCCCTTGCTAGGGGTCCATTTCATCTTTGTTGTTCCAAGCTGAGCATGTTGGATATATATGCTCCAGCTTGAGGGGGAGTGTTAGAGTAACATTTATTTTGTAGTATTTATTTGTCCTTGTTATGTAAATTACCCTAGAGCTTTTCTCCTATATAAGAGAGCTCTAGGGTTAATGGTAAGGTATCTCATTTTGTTCCCTTCAACAAAACATGCATTTTTTTTGCTTCATTCTTTTTTTGCACAATTTTCTCCTTTTTTTGTACGCACCTCTTTTCTTTTTTAGAGTTGTCAGCCCAAAGCGGGCCCAATACCTCATCTTTTTTTCCCTTTTTTTCAGAACTTGCAACCTCATCTTCCATTTTTTTAATGGTCCAACAGGGACCCAAATTGCAGGACTCCTTTTATTTTTTAATAAAGACGGCTACTATGGCCCGCAACCCTCCTTTTTTGTGTTTTCTTTAATAAGAAGGGCCATCGGCCCCCAATTCTTTCCCAAACAGGGTGCCACTAGGGTTCTCAAATCGGGAACCCAACTTTCATCCGCCACCGCCCACTTGAGTTTTGATCGCCGCTTCTTGGGGGCGTGCACGCTGGGGGACTTCTGGACTCGTGTGTCTGGAGAGACGGGGAGGGCTGGTGGCCTTCGTGCGCCTGGAGAACAACCGCGCTGGGGGCCTGGAGCCGCTGCGCCACCTTGAGTCGCGCCGAGAGGAAGAAGCACGCCGCTTTGGGAGAGGCCTGCGCGAGGGCCAGAAGCGGCTGGATATGCCGCCGCATTGGCTGGATATGCCGCAAGTGGTGAGGAGCGGCCGCCTGAGGCTGGTGGAGAAAGGCTAGGGGCGGAAGCACCGCATGTGGCCGGTAGGAGCGCGCCGCCGACGTGAGAATGGGAAGGTGGAGGAGCCGCCTGGGCTCTGGAGCAGCGATTGCGGGTCTTGACGCCGAGGACTTCGGGGATGAGGGGATCTTGCCGTGCACGCGCAGAGACGATCTGGGGTCTGCACGCGCGCGGACTTCGGGGATGAGGGGATCAGCCGCTGGGAAGAACCGCCTGGATGCCGGCTTCGCACCGCCTGAACTAGAAAGAGGCTCCGCTGAGCAGAAGGGGCGCAAGGGTTGTGCGCCGCCAACGAGGAGCCCGCCAGAGGATGCCGCCTGTGCGTCTGGTTTGCAGAGAACAGCGTCAGGAGGAGGACGCCTGCGCATTAGGGCGGTTGCTTGAAGATGTTCCACCAGGAACCTTAGATCGACAGAAGAACTTCGCTAAGGGCATCACGCGGCCTGGAGCCGAAACAATAAATCCTACGAGTCTTCCACCAATATGAACTTGAATACTCTCCCGTGTGATAATCACAACCGAATCTCGAAAAATACAAAAACTAAATCTTTAAGAATAAATCTCTGAAAACCCGCTTTGATACCATGTTAAGAAAATAAAGATGCGGAAGCGAACATGAAAAAGAATAAACATCACAGAAGAACAGCGGAATTAACGTGGAACCCTACTCCGTGAAGGAGCGGGATGAA
This sequence comes from Ottelia alismoides, assembly GCA_037367405.1. NCBI lineage: Eukaryota > Viridiplantae > Streptophyta > Magnoliopsida > Alismatales > Hydrocharitaceae > Ottelia > Ottelia alismoides. Next base: position 428,621 of record JAZKJV010001545.1, read on the forward strand.
ACCACGGGAGAAGCCCTCAAATAGGGCGTGTTTGTCTATTCACTTTCTCACTGAGTACAGGGGGTGAGAGGCTCCTTATATAGCCTCTCAGACAGTCCAGAGTCCCATCGCTTATCCATGTGGGACTAAACATGAGTGGGGTAATTGGATGTTGGTGAGATCCAATCACCCACCTATTACATTCTCTAACAGCTACTTCTCCAACTAAGAATCTACAGTATTGGTCCTTGAAATTAAAAGGACGTGGATGAGATTTTATTTAAAAAAAACCCAAGATTCTGTAAATCCCATTAGGTCACGAGTTAAACTTGTTGGCGATCATGAATACCGGAGCAGGAAAAGGGCACGATAAGAGGCTCAAGTAGTGGATATCATGTGAATCACGGATATAGAGTACACAATTAATGATAGTGGTGAAGTGGTGGAGATAACGGAGGGGTCACTGTGGCAACTCTGATATGGGGGTTCAACACGATTGTAATAGAAATCAACAACACGACCCATCAACGATGACAAGGACTCAAGCATGGTTCGAAGGTAGCATTCCAACCATGAAATGGATTTATAAGAAGCCATGTTGCAGGCAACATATTCATGAAGCCATCGACGACACAGAAATCGATGAGGTGCTAAGAAAACTACTAGTGGTTTCACAACCCTCATCATATAAATGCGACAAAGAGTTTTACAACCATACAACACGTGGTTGTTGGAACAATTGTCATTGTCAAAGTCTTTTTCTTGTGTTTCCCTTCTTTTTTGAAAACTCTGGTAAAATCTTATATAGATTCAAACTTCTTCTCAATCTTTGAGAACCCCTAAAGGTCTTCCTACATGCGATAATAGGATGATAATGAATGATTTCTGTCTTTCCACCTAGTCTCTTTGCATGCTATATAAGATCGTCAAGTTAAAAGAAATATTTAGACAACGTACTATAATAATAAATGATGTAGATAGAAATTGTGGTGATAGATGTAGAAATATATAAAACAATGTGATTCAAAATTTAAGGACAAATGAACGAATAGAATAATGAAATCGGAGGGGGTATGCGGAGGCAACTCCAAAATTGTATTCCGTCAAGGAGACATTTACAACCATATGGTCTACAATTATTGAAAAGGTTGTCACCATCAAAGTCTTTTTTCTTGTTTTCTTCTTTGAGAATTCTAGTTGTCCTAATATACTATAGAATTAGAGAGTATGTACATGTCAATAGTTTGGGGGTCGCGTAACGGGGTTTGTTGTTGGCTCAAAGATCAGAGGTAGATTACATATTTAAGTAAGAACTTGTTGAATATGGGGGTAGGACGCAAGATAGCCCCTTCAAAGGAGTCCGCAGAGTGCGAGCCCAGAGGAAAGTCCCCTTAGGCACCAAAGTGAGGTCAATTTTGACACCATACATTCATTCAAGAACTCCAAACCGGAAAAACATTTCTTGGAAAAGATAGAGAACAACAGTATATTACCTAAAGTTGCCCCTAAATAATATTTCATGTCAAGACATGGAAGGACATGTATATAGACATAATATAAGGTGTGATCTTCGCTTTTTCATTCAGGCTTCATAGGATTGTCAAATTGTAAGGACGGTATATATCATACTTTGATACCAAAGGATATAAACAAGATTTTGGGAATGAAGAAATAAGAGGGAGACACAAAGTAATTCACGGGCCAAAGAAAAAGCAAGGATGAGGGATTAAAGGGGAAGGAAAGGGATATATTTGTTGAGATAGTTGTATCTCACAGTACTTTTATATTTTACATTTTCTTCATGTATCATTTGTTTAATTAACCCAGGGCTTTTCTCCTATATAAGAGAGCCTGTAGGTCTCTGTTTTATTCAAGAACTTATTTTCCACCAACATGGTATCGGAGCAACGGTCCTACACAGGGGTTCCCTTATCCCACCCTAACCCTAACCCTACAACAGCCCCCCCCATGCCGTTGTTGCCGCCTTCCGCAACCCCAGGGCCCCTCGCACCTCCCGACGGCCTCCCAAGGCCTCTCGCACCTCCCGACGACCCCCCAGGGCCTCTCGTGCCGCCGTCGCAGGGCCTTCCAGCCCCTGCATGGCCGTCGCGCCGCCGTCAAAGGGCTTTCCAGTCCCAACGTGCCAAACTGCAGGGCTTCCCAACCCTCCTGTGCGCAGACCAGGGCTTCTAGCCCCCTAAACGTACACTGCTCTGCCGCCCTACTACGGTTGTGGGCCCCTTCGGCTGCAGCAGTCGATCGATGCACCCAGCCTTGCATCCTCGAGTTCTTCGTGCATCCTGGCTGTGCAATACGAGATCTGATTTGAGTCAAAACACGTGATTTTTCCTCATCTAAATCACATCCTACGACTCTAACCTTCACAAAGAGGCTTTGAGGATGGTTGTATAAGTCTACGATATAACCATTCCTCCTTATGACTGTGTAGACATTATCTATCCAGTCTACTATCATGCTTATATGTGGTTCTGATCTTTTCTATCATGTCTGACGTCAAGAATGACGTATTTTCTTCTTCCGGGGCATTAAAGGGCTTGACTCCCATAGTAAAGATGGATGGGACCAACTACGAGTTATGGTCCATGCAGTTCCGTACTCTTATGCAATGTCATAATAAGGAGCATATTTTGATGGACGCAGAACCAACGAACAAGACAGGGATTAATGCATATTAGAAGCAAGATGATGCATATGCCCGTATCTGGCTCTCTGGGACACTTACCACGGAGATTGCCAACGATATTGTGAATCAGCCTACGACCAAGGCTATGTGGGATATATTAGCAGATACCTATGGGCAAGCAAAGAATGAAAGCAAGATTCTCCAACTACAGTTTGACATCTTCTCGACCAAACAAAATGGTCGACCACTCCATACGCAATTCTCCCATCTGAGGGGCATGTTTGAACGATTACATAGCTTCATGCCCACTACCACCAGCATTGAGCAACAACAGCAGTATCGGAATGCTACAATTACAAGAGTTTTTCTATCATCCCTTGACTCTGACTACGATGCATCACGTACTTAACTTCTGACGGGTGAGACAATACCAACGATGGAGGAGGTCTACAAACGTCTGAGCAGGATCACTACCACACCTACCACTACGACGCAGACAACTTCCTCAGTTATGGTTGCTTCTCGTGGACGAGGAGGTTTTTCCCATCCTCCTGGTTGTGGCCCACGTAGTAGAGGTGGACGTCAGCGTGGTCCATGTTCCTACTGCCATCGTCCTGGTTATTCGGAGGAGAAATGCTTTCATAAGCATGGTATATCCAACATCTGCACATGTGGCTGAGCAGACCGATCCTTCTCCTGCACCTACTTCAGATGGATGTTTTGATGATTTTGTCTCGAGACTTCGAGAGATGATGACCACTCCCACTTCTCCGACTGCAGGTCCTTCGGATGCAGCAGCTACTGCTAGAGCATCATCCAGTTCATCAGGTATTTCATATGCATTTACCGGTTGTAACAGTTCAGATGCGACTGATTGGATTATAGACTATGGAGCATCTCATCATATGTATGGAGATCGGACGCAGTATACCGCTTACAGATCTACCCCTCATGGACGATCTATGGTTATTGCCAATGGAGTTCGTCTACCAATAGTTGGTCAGGGGGAGATAGTGTTAGCTCATTCTATGCATTTACAGAACGTCTTATATGCTCATGATTTTCAGATGAATCTTTTGTCTATTAGTCAAGTTACAAAAGATTTACATTGTCATGTCAGGACATACTGACCGGTAAGGCGATTGGTCATGGCCGTGAGCAGAGGCTTGTATAAACCTGTCATTTCTTCATATGCTGGAGTAGCTTCTCTTCCTTCTGGATCCATTTCTCTGTTTTTGTGGCGTTTTGGCCACCTTCCACTTCAAATGATGATTCATGTGCTCCCGCAGATATCCACTCGTACAACTTTGGACTGTGAAGCCAGCCAACTTGGGAAACATCATCGCTCCTCTTTTCCGAGTCGTTCAAGTCATCATAGTAGTCGGTCTTTCGAGTTGTTTCATTTCGATATTTGGGGTCTGAGTCGTGTTCCTGATCATCAGGGACATCGTTTCTATATGGTTGATGTGGATGATTATTCTAAACTATCTTGGGTATTCTTGTTAAAACATAAGTCTGAAGCTGGCTCCATTATTAAAACTTTTCTTCTTGAAGTCAACAATATCTTCTCTGCTAATGTCAAATCCATTCGTACTGATAATGTAATGGAATTTTCCACTTTAAACTTAGCAGAATTTCTCAGGTCTCGTGGTATAATGCATCAGACTTCGTGCAATTATACTTCCCAACAAAATGGAGTGGCTGAACGTAAACATCGACACCTTCTTGATGTCATGAGGACGTTGTTGATTCAAGGTTGCACACCTCACTCTTTCTGGGGGGATGCAGTTCTAACAGCTTGCTACCTGGTGAACCGCATGCCATCCATTGTTCTTGGAGAGAACATTCCTTTCTTAACTGTGTTTCCCGAGAAGGAATTATTTTCTCCCACTCCCGGAGTCTTTGGATCGGTGGCATTTGTCCACAACTTCACTCCTGGCCGTTACAAGCTCTCACCTAGAGCTGTCAAATGTGTCTTTGTCGGTTACTCCCGTACCCAAAAAGGGTATTAGTGCTTTGATCCGATTGGGAGAAAATACTATGTGAGTGCTGACGTCACATTTTTTGAGTTCATTATGTATTTTTCTCCTACAGGTGGCAGGTTGTCTGATACTGATGTTGGGGAAGATGTTGTGGTTCCTCCTCCCCTATCTTCCCTGTCACATACTCCTCGACCTTCTTCACCTCCACCACCGTCGCCACTTCCACCACCGTCACCACCTCCTCCTGCAAGCAACTCCATGTTTTTACCACACGTTTATACTCGTAGGTCTTCTACTCGCACCTCTGCTCATGCACCATCAACATCATCCCTCACGTCTCAGGTATGTCATGAAAATACAATTTCTATTGATGGCACTGGAGTTTTGAATGGCACATAGGAAGAATTGAGTTCGGAGGACAGTGAAGCTGATGACCTGGAGATACTTATTGCCCTAAGGAAATCTCGGCATGGATGTGCCAAGTATCCTCTTGTTGCGCATGTATCATTGGATCATCTTTCAGAGGACTACAAGAAGTTTGTAGTGGGACTATTTGCTATTACTATCACACGTACATATCATGAGGTGCTTCAGGACATCAGGTGGCGACTTGCTATGGAAGAAGAGATGGCCGCTCTTCGGACACGGGGTACCTGGAGTATTGTTTCAGCCCCATCTGGTGCATCAGTTGTGAGCTGCAAATGGATATTCACGGTAAAGCAAAGGGCATATGGTAGTGTGGACCGCTATAAGGCAAGACTAGTGGCTCGGGGGGTTTACCCAAACCTATGGGGTAGACTAACAAGACACCTTCTTTCCAGTAACAAGACACTCGACTCTTCGCATTCTTCGTTTCCAAGGACTGGCTTCTGTACCAGCTTGACGTGAAGAATGCATTTCTACTAGAGGAAGTATATATGCATCAACCACCCGGATTTGCTCCTGAGGGGGAGTCCCAGAAGGTGTGCAAACTCCATAAGGCAATTTATGGCCTGAAGCAGAGTCCGAGAGCTTGGTACCATAAGCTATCGGAATTGATAGAGCAACAAAGGTTTGTGCGGTCCACTGCGGATCATTCTCTGTTTGTTGGGATGACACCAAGAGGTACAGCGGCTATTCTTGTTTATGTAGATGATATTGTCATTACAGGAGATTCAGGGCATTCATGCTGCCAAGGAATTCCTAGCACAACAGTTTGTGACTAAGGATCTCGACAATCTTCGTTACTTCCTTGGGTTGTAGTTTGCCAGGAACAAGTGTAGTCTTGTAATGACTCAGAGAAAGTTTGTTATGGATCTTCTTTCTGAGACAGGTATGACAGGATGCAAACCTGCTACCACTCCCATGGATGCGAGTATGAGATTGTATGATGAGGACACTGAGGAGGTTGACAGAAGGAGATATAGAGAGCTTGTTGGGAAGCTCTTGTACGCCACTATCACCAGGCTAGACATTGCATTTGCAGTAAGCAAAGTCAGTCATTTTATGGAGCAGCCCAGGAAGGTGCATATGGATGTCGTTCATATGATCTTGAAATACTTGAAGAATTCACCTGATTCGGGTCTTTATATTCTGCAGGGGTACATCCCTTAATGTGACAGCATGCGCAGATGCAGATTATGTAGGTTGTCCAAAAGACAGAAAGTCCAACTCTGGATTTGTTATTTTCATCGGCAGTTCACTTGTTTCATGGAGAAGCAAGAATCAGACAGTGGTAGCTAGATCAAGTGCAGAGTCGGAATACAGGGTGATGGCCCAAGGATGTGCTGAAATGATGTGGGTGAGATCGGTGTTGGTTGATCTTACTATTGAGGTTCCTCTACCTATGCAGCTTGTATGTGATAATCAAGCAGTCCTATTTATTGCAAATAATCCTGCATTTCATGAACGGACAAAGCATATAGAGGTGGATTGTCATTACACTAGAGATATGATCCAGAAAGGTCGCATATCCACCTCTCATGTGTCTACTGGAGATCAGACTGCCGACATCTTCACCAAAGCGCTTGCTAGAGGTCCATTTCAGAAATGTTGTTCGAAGTTGAGCATGATAAACATATATGCTCCAGCTTGAGGGGGAGTGTTGAGATAGTTGTATCTCACAGTGCTTTTATATTTTACATTTTCTTCATGTATTTTTTGTGTAATTAACCCAGGGCTATTCTCCTATATAAGAGAGCCTATGGGTCTCTGTTTTATTCAAGAGCTTATTTTCCACCAACAATATTGAGACAACTCAATCTACTATAAATTGTCTCTTACAAAATCCTACAAGCTTAACAAATTAAAGATGAATTAATTGAATTTCAAAAGAAGTCCTAATATAATAAAAATAACTTATCCAATACCATATTTAGAGATCGTTAATCATTTCCAATAATAGAATAATATGAGTGACATAAAAATCACCTAATCCCTAACTGTTGTAAAATTTTGAATTCTTACATTACTCTCTCTAGCTCTGGCCACCCACCAGAACAACCATTTCTAGCTATCAGTGGTTTCTCTTGAGCAATTTATGAATTTGCAAGACGTAGAGGAGAATGTGCAAAAAAGAAGGTTTGTATATCTAAATCTAACAGAAGGTGCAGATTCTGAGCTGCTAACAACCTACATACACTGACATGCCTAAATTTAATATCATAGCTAATAATAATATGACAATCCACCTGCTAGTTACTCCTAGCAGAGGCAGCTTTGTTAGTTCCCATTGAACATTATGTTGCATGTTTCAATTGTCCCGCTTCTCAAAAAAATTGTTTTAGTTATCCCCGGATTGTTCTAAGAGATGCAAACACCGTGACATTGTTCATCTGTATGTTTGGGAGCCCAGATCACCTATCTTAATGATGTCCAATTTGCAGAGGTTTGGAATCGAACATTTTGTAACCTTGGAATTTTAGTGGTTACCAACTAGAATCATTTACAAATCCAAGTTCGAAACGCTCAACTAAGCATGCAAAGTAGTAGCTAAATCACCAAACCACTCAAGCCACTCAAACAAACTGACCCATTTTCAAACGACATGGAACTTGTCGGCAAGAAACTGAGCTTTCTTACTCTGATTTTATTCCTTCCTTCTGCTATTCGACTACGGGGGATCAGCACAAAGGATGACACGTATCCATTAACCCACCTCCTTAAAAGAATAGATCATAGAAGTGCAGCAGTAAAATAGCTAGAATGGCGAACCAATTTTGTCCTCATTTTAATGCAATAATAAACCCATAAAGATGCATCGTCAGGGTTTCTTCTCATCCAATCGTGGAAGCAACAGCAATTTGCAATAAAAGCATGTAGAAACAAGAAACCCACGCCAACAAGAAACAAGACCGACATCACAAGGAAAGCATCCATCAAGAACTGACCTTCACTCTGGCGCTCTCCTCCTGGCCCGAACCCAGAAGCTGCGCCACCTCCCTCTTCAGCATCTTCACCTGCGCCTCCCTCTTGTTCCTCAGGAGCTTCAACCTCGACGCCGCAAGCTTCAAAGACGTCTTGCTGCCAAAAAGGATAAACAGAAGAAAAAAAGCAAATCCGGTGAAATTACGTAACCTTTACCACCAAAACAGAAAACCCATAAATCAAAATCTGAAACTTCAGGATCAGGAAGGCGAGAGGTCGCGCCTTTCCGGTGTAGAAGGATTACCATCTTAACGAATTGAAGCCCTTGTGGAAAATATCGGCTTTTTTCTTGAGGGAGCTCATGCTCCACCCGATCAGAGGTGGTCGGGTGGCTTCGTTCTACTGCCTCCTTTGATACGAGGGGGTTTGTGATGAGATCTGCGAGGAGAGTTGACGAGCAGGTAAATCGAACGGGAGGTCAGCGTGGAGAAGCTTCTTCTCCGCGTAGCATAGGATTGGATGGCGATAACAGGCCACAGATCTTTGCTGTCTTGTGACGAATCGAAAGTACCCGTCAAGGTCATGGGGCCCAATACTGCCGGCAGGGCATTATTTGTATCAGCTCAGTTTTCCAGCCCAATGGATCAAATGGATTGAGTTATTCAGGTCCAAGTCAATATTATCATGTTTGCCCTTTTAAGAGATGTTTCAAGCATGAAATTTTTAGGATTTGGTTCTTCTTTGACTGCTATTTCCAATGTTTTTAACCGAATTGGATATCGAATCGGAAATCTTTCCGAAATGATCAGATCGGGTTGAGCCATGAAATCAAACTGGTTCAATCAAATGATGACATCATCATATTTAAAATCGGATTAAACCGGACTGGCGAAAAAAATGGTTGAACCGGCTAATCAAATGGAAATGAAATAAAATATATATAATATACACTTAATCAATTCATTATACATACCCTTGGTTGATTCCTTTTTTTTACGCGAGGATTCCTCCTTGGTTCGGGGGTGCCAATCACTAGATCTTCTACATAAAAAGTGTCAATCGAACCATTGATCAGTGCCATCGTTGAAATGCTTGGCTTTGATGATTAACTAATAATGTTTTAAATTAAAGATAGTTGTTTATATGTGAAATTGACGTTTATTTTAGAAATCAGTTTTCTAAGCATATATATATATATATATATCTCCATTCTATTGTACAATATGCTACACTAAAAAAATTGTGGATTTCTACACCATGAAAACACTCTAAAAATTGAGTTTTTACTTTAGTGATCAATTTGATTTGCAATAAATTAGTATCGAGACTAACTATGTAAAAAGTCTTTCCTACATGAATTTACTCATGCACAATCTGAGTCTATTGCACCATTATATAGACTCCTTACACCGATACACCCTCAGTTGCTCACTATATGCTAGTTTCATACTAATTTTGCGTTGATACAAGTCAACCATACATTGGTATATGATTGGTGTTGTGCATCGATACACTTGCTCACCGACACACATTCTTGATAGTTTTTAAATCGATTTACTATCTATTGTTGCAGAGGCACAAGATTTTCTGGACTAGTACATTTTATAGTGTTGGGTTTTAGATCGATACAGTTTAACATGTGGATTTGTTTGTCAACTAATATGCACCTATATATAACATCTTGCATCAGTACGCCTTGATCGTCGGCTTATCAACTAATTATTTAGCCCCCGATGCACCGATATATCAAAATTACTCTTCAACCATTTTTTGAGTGATATACATTTAAATCCTTGTATTCTCAGACAACCCCTTAGCTTATAATTGGATCGCATATTCAATCATCCCAAAATATACCACAAGCACAAAGTTCTTTACTAACTTATATTACATTTCACTCCTTCTTGAGTCTATTTATGCGCAAGAAAAAGCCCTACAAAGCTAACCTTTGTTCTTCATGTTCTTAGATTTTTCAATCTTTTCTTTGAAATTCTTTTGCTCTGATCCACTCGATTTACATTTCATGTTTCGATTTATTTAAAATATTGTATTTTATTTTATTGTTGGCTAAGACACGTTCTGTGTGAAAGTCTTTCTTTCCAAATTAAAGATAAACTCGTAATAAGGTTTTATAATATTGATGTCAATAGGTTATTCCATGCATTCCTAGATTTTCTACTTTAGTATTGTTTATATTTTAGCTATTTATTTGTTGAGGATTATTGTGTAATTCCCATGAGTATGGTTTTAGAGTTTCATGCTATATAAGAAATCATCCTCCTTGAATAAAAATCATTCCATTGATGTGACGCTCTAGGATCCAGGTGCTCGTTTACACCGCATTCGCATTATTTCATTCATATAACATCAGATTAAGTGGAATTTGGAGGAAAATTTTTTACGCTGAAGCTACATATGACATTTCATTCAAGTAACATTGTATCACCACAGAACAATACACAAACAAGAGCCACCAACTTTTCTTTTCATTAATTTTCATATATAAATTTACAACATGTACATGAAGCTGACGGTACATTCACATATCCCAACATCAGAATGAAGAGGAAATAACGTCCACAATATAATCGAACAAAAGCTGCAATAAAAGAAGCTGACCGTCTAGTATATACACGATCTCCTGAAGTCATCAACAGCTCCTGAGCAGCAGGTTCCTTACCTGCCAAAACATGTTAGGAAGAAGAAGTATCAGCGAGCGATGGTACACCCATGATTCATATTATAAAATAAGCAGACATTTAATATGGATATAAAAGAAACAAGTAGAAAGGCATAACAATTAAAAGTTGCAACTACTTGTTTGAGAAAGAGGTTTTCATGCTACAATGATGGATGCTTAAAGTTTTCCCATTTTCACATGTATCCATTATTACGTAGTAGTTAATTACGTACGCATAATTTCCGTAATTTCCTTATAGCCTTAAATATTTTTCTGTAATAGTTGATGACTTATATGTATATATACATATAGTTGCTAATTTTGTGTTATATAGAAAACTAAATATATGAAGTTTTATAATGGAGATGATTAGGTTTTTAACTTATTCTATATTATATTTAAACTCTTAAGTTTAGTGGATAATATGTGATCTTGGTCTTTGTATAATCTCACACTATAACTCTAAGACGTGGATAATGCCTTAGGGTTGGGGTGCCTCCATAGGCATGTGGTGTTGTATAATGCATCCTAACTAAGTTCCCAACACATCAATTAGCTTATGGGGTTTTATCGGAAAAAAAATTAGCTTATGGGGATTTCGAATCCAAATTTTAGTTTCTTTCTACCAACTCAACTTTAATTGTAACTCCTTCAACCCTCAACTATAACTATCTCAGATGTAACTCTAGATGACTTAGATGTAGACATAGATGATTTGGATGTAGAATCGCCAATTCTGTTGGTGAAAGTAAACAAAACTCAAGCGGTGAGGTAGCCTACAAAAGAGCTCTTCCGTCTCGCCCTCTAATTGGAAGTATGGTCCAATAGAAGGAAAGGTATACTCCAAAACTACGCACCAGAGACGGGTGAAAGAGACTCTCCGGAAAAAGTCGCTCTAAAAAACTGACCTGATCGGTAACGGGGAAACGAGCTCATATGAAAAACCAAAAGCCGAAAATCCCCCGCATGGGTATCCTAAAACTGAGGGTCAGCAGAACTGGTCAAAAGTCATGATCCCAACCAGGCGTAAAAATACTACGAGCTCGTGTAAAAATCGTGAAAAGGGATTGGGATCCTAAACCTGCGCACGCGGCGGTCGCTACCCTAACTAGGCTTCCTATCTTCCGCCCAGCTGAGTGTCACCGCGTCCTCGCACGGTCAGGTGTAAGGGTCACGTGATCCGCATTATAAATTATTAGTCATTATTGATTCATTATTCTTTTTTCCTTCCTTGAATACTTATTTCAATCTTAGTCCTTTCACGATTCATTGTAAGGATCTAAAGCTTTGTTACAACTTATCCTTAGTGTTTTATGGGTATATGTAAAATATTATATTTAAGGGTCGATTAATTGATAATTTCTATTGTAGTGATCTTATGTAACATTTGTTGGCTTTATAAGGACAGAGTGAAAATATTCTAATAATGACATTTCAAACCCTCTCCATAAGGTCTTGAGGTTAGGAGTTGATTATTAGTTTTGAGTTCAAGTTCACTATAGTCTTGATGAAGAACGATCGATTAAGCCAGATCCTCGTCTCAAGAATCACCTTCAATTGTGTCCATTCTGACATCTTGGATTCAATTAAATGCTTATGTTTGATTATGGAAATATAATTGACTATTCAGAGTATAGTTCCAGGCTCAAGTACTAAAGTTGAATCAAAATCAACTCAAACATCAAAGATGAATTTTAGAAAGATTTGCGACTAATTTCAGAAATTGGGATGATGATAGATAACATACTTCACTTTGTCCCCCCCCCCCACACACACACAAATTTGCTAAAAAAACTTTATCATAACCAATCCACAACCATTTACTAAGATTTTCTTTTACAGCTGCATATTTATTTTCCTAGAAGAATCTCACTCATGTATATAGCATTGTGTATATATATATATATATATATTTCATAATAAAAAAATTAGATATTACTACAGAGAACCTGGGAATTGGGCCATCATACAAGGACACTATGTTTTTTATTAAAATCATTGATTCTTAACTAGGGTACCAATTTAAAACATTATATGTATATAACAATACATATAATGTCAGAAGATTGAATTGTTCTTTACAAAGTAATAACTAATACCCTCTTGTTGCATGGTAATTTCTACTGTAACTTTTAACCTTTTTAAAGTCCGGATACTTGATGAAGAAACACTTCCAGTTAGGTATATTAAATTTTTTTATGAAAAATGATCAGATCTCAGAACATATTCAATCAAGTTAAGGAGTCTAGTTGGTAGTACAGATGTAGGAGTTTGAAATAGATTCTTAATTTCAAAAAAAATTCTAAGAAGATTCATTTGTATAATAGGAAATCTCTGGAAACTCAATTTTATTCATATGTATATGAAGTAACCCATGAAATCTCAATCATTACCCACTTGAGCTTATTCAAGAACATGGCTGGCAGCAAAAGTGGAAAAGGAATTGTACACATGTATGGCGACAAAGTTAGTAATGAAATGTACCTTTAGATTTCCAAAATGGAGGAGAAGCTTTGCATGCAACAACAAGGGACTGCTGCCTTTGAGCAGTTGAAGGAAAAATAGTCCAAGCTGTAAAAATTGACGATGTCTTGCTATAGGATTTATGATGTCCACCTACAGATTTCTTCAATTTGGGAAGAAGGAAATAGTGAAATGAGGAGGGAGAGTAGACGATGGAGGTAGAGTTGTTGGCTCTTCACTTTTTGGAATAGAAATAAGGGAGGAGGACGGCTGGAAATTGCTTACATAGGGAAAGAGGAGGAGAAGGTTCCTTCCTGGAACCTTCTGCTTCAATATATTATATTTTTTTATTTTTTTCTGCTGTATTTTTTTACAACAAAAAGAAACAGTATCCATAAAAATTTAGATTAATTTAATTTTTTAAACCCAAAACTATATTTACTTGACAGAATTAAAGTTGATCGTATATGCGCCTCAGGCCTCGAATTTTGACGAGCAATATCTCGATTTGATCATCTCTAAATGATGATAAATATGAGTATAATATCGATGTACTTTTGATCAAGTTTGGTGCCCGAGATTTTTGAGATACGATTTTGTTTTGGGTTTAAATTTTGCGAAATAAAATACCAAACGATCTCCGATTGACGAACAGTCAATTCCTTTGGTCTTGTTTCGTCAAATCAAAATATCTGACAATGTTAGTTCGTTTTGCAGTTTTCGAATTTGTGTTACGGCTTTTCTATGGCACGCATTACGGTGCAACCGATTTTTGGTCGATTTCACTTGAATGACTTTTGATTCATGATCAATTAATCATTTTAAGTCATTTAATGTTGACTGACAACTTTACCTTAATCGGATCGGGTTTGTGTGGATCCATATGTTACAAATATAAAAACCTCAAAGCAAGTCTCGTCCTCGAGACTCGAGTCAAGGTTATTATGTGTCTTGAGTTTCATCTGACTATAAAAATCTCAAAGGGTTTTGAACCCAAAAAAATCTCAAAGAGAAAACAAGCCATATATTTTAATATGTAAATAATTAAATACGCTTGTTTTAATGATTACTTGAGAAAAGCCGTAGGTATCATGCCCGCATATCAACTTCAATCTCCCACGTCATCTCTTCGACGTCGTGTCAGTGCCACAACACCTTGACCAATGGAATTTCTTTGCTGCGAAGCTTCTTTACAGTGTTGTCGAGTATCTGTATCGATCTCTCCTCATATGTCAAGTCTGGCTCCACATCTAAATTCTCGTAGCTGATGAAGTATCAAGAATCGTGCACATACTTCCTCATGTTGGATATGTGTAATACATCACGTATCTCTGAAAGATGTGGAGGAAGGGCAACCCGATAGGCCACCATCCCTACTATAGCCAGAATCTCAAAAGGTCCAACATATCGCGGTGTCAACTTACCATGAACATCGAATCTTTGCACTCCCTTCATGGGAGATACTCGAAGTAATACCCAATCTCCCACCTGTAATTCACGGGAATGTGTTTGGATTAACTTAAACCTTATTAAGTCATATTCACCAAAGAAGTAAAAGAAGAGGATTGAATACCTGAAACTCCAAGTCCCTTCTCTGATGGTCTGCATAGCTTTTTTGGTGGCTCTGTGCCATCAGAAGCTTCCTCTTTACAAGATCAACAGCTCGCAGTCTCCTCTAAGAGATCCACTATATATAGAGCATGATCACCTACCTCATGCCAACTGAGAGGTATGAGGCAGCTCCGCCCGCATAGGGATTCGAATGGTGCCATACCGATACTGGAATGATAACTGTTGTTGTAGGCGAATTCAATCAAAGGTATATGGTCCTTCAAGGACCCTTTCCACTCCAAAGAGCATGCACGAAGCAAATCTTCTATTGTCTGAATGGTACGTTCGCTCTGCTCGTCGGTCTGAGGATGATATGCATAACTCATTTACAGTTCTGTCTGTAGTGTTGACATGAACTGATGCTAATAGTGCAACGTAAACCTTGAATCTTTGTTAGACATCACTTATCGTGGTATGCCATGTAGCCTAATGATATTCTACACATAGAGCTTAGCCAATTTGGATGGACTGTAAGTCGCGTTGAGAGGTATGAAATGGGCTTACTTGGTCAACATATCAACAACAACCCAAATGGAATCATGGCCACCTGGTGTCTTCTGTAAACATGTGACAAAATCCATAGAAATGCTCTCCCATTTCCATTCAGGAATGGTGGGAGACTGCAATAATCCTGGTGGTCTCCTGTGCTCGGCCTTGACCATCTGACAAGTCATGCATCTGCTAACATGTTGCGCCACATCGCGCTTCATTCCATCCCACCGAAAATGTTGACGCAAATCAAGGTACATCTTTGTGCAGCATGGATGGATAGATAATCGTGAACTGTGTGCCTCATCGAGAATATCTCTACGAAGCTGCTCGTTAATAGGTACAAGGACCTGACCTGCCTTCCATAAAATGGACTCTGTGCACAAAATCGTCAACCTCGTCCTTGACGGCTCGCATATATCTATCTCGAATCCAAGGATCTGTCTTCTAACCTTCAACGATGTGATCCCATAAACTGCTGAATCGTGGAGGCACGGTGGTAGAAATGGATGCGCTTTCCTGAGGATGTCAATCGATCAAAGTTGCAAGCATATCCCACGTGTATAGCTAGTTCGTTGTACCATCTGCATGAGCTCTCTTGTTAAGTGCATCTGCCACCACATTTCCCTTACCTGGGTGGTAAGAGATCGTTCAATTATAATCCTTCGGTAGCTCGAGCCACCTGCGTTATCTCATATGTTAGCTCTTTCTGATCAAAGATGTACTTCAAACTCTTATGATCAGTGAAAATATTGAAGTTCACCCCATATAGATAGTGGCACCAGATCTTTAAGGCGAAGACAACTGCTGTCAACTCCAAGTCATGAGCAGGGTAATTCCACTCATGCGGTCTCAACTCGTGATGCATAAGCAATCACATGACCTCTCTACATCAATATCGCTCCTAGACCTTCTCTAGATGTATATGTGTAAATAACATAGTTCTGAGTACCTGAAGGAAGAGTAAGTATAGGCATTGTACTCAATCTCTCCTTCAGCATCCTGAAGGCCTGCTCGCATGAATCGTCCCAGATGAATGGAACTCCCTTCTGCGTCAATCGTGTTGAAGGATGAACAATGCGTGAGTAACTGTCTTGGGATGCTCCTAAGACATAACTGCATCAATCTTCGCAGGATCAACTACGATGCCTGCTCCAGAAATGACATGCTAAAATGTCTCTCATGGATATCCTCAAACTTTTCCGTTGTGTCGGTAGCCTCGGAGATGGAAGTGATGTGCAATCCGGCTAACTTCTCTTGTACCTCTTCTCTCATGCCTCCGATGAACTTTTCCAGATTTTCCTATGGAAATGCGTCGGTTGCTGGTGTATGTCATGACAGATCTGCATATCGGATAAAGTAATCTCTGGTTGTCATCCATCCCCGGCGAAGCTCTGCAAATAAATGGCGTTGGGACTCCTTCCACTTCATAGAAAAAGAAGTGGGATCTGAATCGTTTTTCAAAATCATCCCATGTAGGCTCGCGGACCAACTCGGGAACTACTACATCCCATCATCTTTCAGCGAAATCTTTAAGTGAGTACTACATGAAAGATAGCTACGTGTCTCGTGGCACGTGAATCATCCTCAACACCTTCATCACTCTCTTGAGCCACTGCTCAACAACATCTGATGTACTGGTGCCCTCAAACATGGACACATTGGCCTACTGGTGAGAAGTAGATATTGATTGATGCATGTGGATAGCAGAGTACTCGTGGGCATCCTCATATGTAAAGTCAACATAGTCCTTCTCCCTGTCAAAGTCTCCATCCCAAGCTCCATGCTCCGGTATCTCCTCAAGTGTATCATTGAAATGAGGCTGTTATCCCTCTATTGACTGTCGGTGGTCCTAACGTGTGCCGTCGTGAGATGGACGGTAGGTGGAATCTGACAGCTCCTCAAATCTGAGCTCCATGTATGTCTGTCTGTTGAGCTAAAATCTGATCCTGCTGATCTCGCATAGCAGCCTGCTGCTGCTGAATGTCAGTGAGAGCGGTTAGTATGCATGCTAGCTTGTCAGTCATCTCATGGCCTGTGTCGGGATGCCATGGTTCTGCATGAGAACTATTTTTAGTCATAAAAACTGCATTTTGCATATACTTATCATAAATGCTTTTTCTCTTCTTGGTATATAATATGAAACCTAATGAAATTGGTAACATTTATGGTGATTGAATTTGAATGTCATATTTCCCTTCTCGGACTCACGACAAATCGGAAGACTGTCACTATCCGAGAGTTAATGCATCGCGTTCGCATTATTTCATTCATATGACATCACACTAAATGAAATTTTGGGGAAAATTTTTCGCATTGAGCTACATATGACATTCACATTCAAGTAACACGTATCACCATAGAACAACACACCAACAAGAGCCACCAACTTTTCTTTTCATTAATTTTCATGTATAAATTTATAACATGTACATGAAGCTGACGGTACATTCCCATATCGCAACATCAAACTGAAGAGGAAATAGCATCCACGATATAACAGAACAAAAGCTGCAACAAAAGAAGCTGAACCAAAAGAGATTGTACCGTCTAGTATATACACGATCTCCCGAAGTTATCAACAGCTATTGAGCAGCAGGCTCCTTGCCTGCCAAAACATGTTAGGAAGAAGAGGTATCAGTGAGCACTGGTACGCTCATGATTCGTATTATAAAATAAGCAGACATTTAATATAAATACAAAAGAAACAAGTAGAAAGGCATAACGATCAAAAGTAGCAACTACTTATTTGAGAAAGAGATTTTCATGCTACAATGATGGATGGTTAAAGTTTTCCCATTTCCACATGTATTTCACATTATTACGTAGTAGTTAATGACATATGCATAATTTCCGTAATTGCCTTATAGCCTTAAATATTTTTCTGTAATAGTTGATGACTCATATGCACATATATACATATAATTATTAATTTCGTGTTATATAGAAAACTAAAATACGAAGTTTTATAATGGAGATGATTTAGGTTTTTAATTTATTCTTGCTTCTATTTAAACTCTTAAGTTTAGTGGATAGTTTGTGGTCTTGGTATTTGAATAACCTTACAGTATGACTCTAAGACGTGAATAATGCTTTAGGGTTGGAGTGTCTCCATAGGTATGTGGTGTTGTATATTGCATCCTAACTAAGTTTCCAATATATCCACTAACTTATGGGGATTTCGAATCTAAATTTTAGTCACTTTCTACCAACTCAATTTTGATTGTAACTCCTTCAACCCTCAGCTGTAACTATCTCAGATATAACTCTAGATGATTTAGATGTAGACATAGATGATTTTGATGTAGAATCGCCAATTCTGTTGGAGAAAGTAAACAAAACTCAAGCGGTGAGGTAGCCTACAAAAGGGCTCTTCCGTCCCGCCCTCTGATTGGAAGTGCGGTCCAATAGAGGGAAAGGTCTACTCCAAAACTATGCCTCAGAGACGGGTGAGAGAGACTTTCTGGAAAATTCACTCTAAAAACCAGCCTGACCGGTAACGGGCAAACAAGCTCGTACGAAAAACTAAAAGTCGAGGATCCCCCGCATGGGTATCCTAAAACTGAGGGTCAACGGAACTGGTCAAAAGTCTGGATCCCAACGAGGCGTAAAAACACTGCGAGCTCGCGTAAAAACCGTAAAAAGGTGGGATCCTAGACCCGTGCACGCGGCGGCCGCTGCCCGAACTGGGCTTCCTATCTTCCGTCTAGTTGTGGGTCACCGGGCCCTCACACGGTTAGGTGTAAGGCTCACGTGACCGTCATTATAAATTATTAGTCATTATTGATTCATTACTCTTTTCCTTCCTTGAATACTTATTTCGATCTTAGTCCTTTTCACGATTCACTGCACGGATCTCAAAATTTATCGCAAACTTGTCCTTAGTGTTTTATGGGTACATGTAAAAGATTATATCTAAGGGTCGATTGATTTATAATTTCTATTGTAGTGATCTTATGAATCATTTGTTGACTTTATAAGGACATAGTGGCAATATTCTAATAATGACATTTCAAACCCTCTCCATAAGGTCTTGAGATTAGCAATTGATTATTAGTTTTGAGTTCAAGTTCACTGTAGTCTTGATGAAGAATGATCGATTAAGCCAGATCCTCATCTCAAGAAACACCTTCAATTGTGTCCATCCTGACATCCTGGATTCAATTAAATGCTTATATTTGATTATGCAAATAGAATTGACTATTCATAACACAGTTCCAGGCTCAAGTACTAAAGTTGAATCAAAATCAACTCAAACATCAAAGATGACTTTTAGAAAGATTTGCGTCTAAATTCAGAGATTGGGATGATGATAGACAACATACCTCACTTTCCCCCCCCCCACACACACACACAAATTTGCTAAAAAAACTTTATCATAACCAATCCACAACCATTTACTAAAATTTTCTTTTACAACTACATATTTATTTTCCTAGAAGAATCTCACTCATGTATATAGCATTGTGTGTGTGTGTATATATATTTCATAATAAAAAGAAAATTTTAGATATTACTACAGAGAATCTGGGATTTAGGTCATCATACACGGACACTATATATTTATTAAAATCGTTGATTCTTAACCAGAGCACCAATTTACAACATCATATGTATATAATAGTACATATAATGTCATAAGATTGTATTATTCTTTACAAAGTAATAGCTAATACCCTCTTGTTGCATGGTAATTTCCACTGCAACTTTTAATCTTTTTACAGTCCGGATACTTGATGAAGAAACACTTCCAGTTAGGTATATTATTTTTTTATGAAAAATGATGAGATCTCAAAACATATTCAATCAAGTTAAGGAGTCTAGTTGGTAGTACATATGTAGGAGTCTAAAATATGTTCTTAATTTAAAAAAAATCTAAGAAGATTCATATGTATAATAGGAAATCTCTGGAAACTCAATTTTATTCATATGTATATGAAGTAATCCCTGAAAACTCAATCATTACCCACTTGAGAGAGTATGAATCGTGATTTGGTTGGGCTTATTCAAGAACATGGTTGGTAGCAAAAGTGGAAAAGGAATTGTACACATGTATGGCAGCAAGAGTTAAGGATGGAATGTACCTCTAGATTTCCAAAATGGAGGACAAGCTTTGCATGCAACAGCAACGGGCTGCTGCCTTAAAGCAGTTGAAGGAAAAACAGTCCAAGCTGTAGAAATTGACGATGTCTTGCTGCAGGATTTATGATGTCCAACTGCAGATTTCTTCAATTTGGGAAGAAGGAAATAGAGAAATAAGGAGGGAGAGTAGATGAAGGAGGAAGAGCTGTTGGCTCTTCACTTTTTGGATATAGAAATAAGGGAGGGGGACGGGTGGAAATTGCTTAAATAGGAGAAGAGGAGGGGGAGGTTCCTTCTTGGAATCTTCCTCTTCAATATATTATAATTTTTATATTTTTTTCTGCTGTATTTTTTTACAACAAACATACAGTGGCCAGAAAAATTTAGATTAATTTATTTTTTTAAAACCAAAAACTATATTTATTTGACATAGTTAAAGTTGACCGTATATGTGCCTTGGGCTTGGATTTTGATGCACAATATCTCGATTTGATCGTCTCTGAATGACGATCAATATGAGTATAATATCGATGTACTTTTGATCAAGTTTGGATGTCTGAGATTTTCAAGATACGATTTTGATTTAAGGTTAAATTTTGCAAAATAAAAATATCAAACGATCTCTGATTGACGATCAATCAATTCCTTTGATCTTGTCTCGTCGAATCGGATTTTCTGACAGTATCGGTTCATTTTGCAGTTTCTGAATTTGCATCACAGTTTTTCCACATCATGCATTATGGTGCGACTGATTTTTGGTCGATTTTGCCCGAACGATTTTTATTCATGATCAATTATCAATTTTAAGTCATTTAATGTTGACTGACAACTTTATTGGGTTAAATGAACTTTAATTAGATCGGGTTTGTGCGGATTCAGATGTTACAATTGATTCTCTATTTTTCTACGCATGGTATCTGAGTGGTAGTATTATATTTAAGTGCATGACTAAAAACCCATCGTCATCGCTAGCCTCATCATCTTTCTACCCTCATGTCACTAGTTTTAGTGGTAACCCTAGCGCAATTGTCCCTCAAGGTGTGCGCCGTCCCAACAATAACCCACATGCCCCAACATCATAGCCTTAATGCCATAATGACAACACCCTAAAGCCATTGTTGCCCTAAAAAGCAACTGATGAATCTGCAATTTGTCATCATTATTCATTTATTTTAGCTTAAAATCCCTTAAAAATACCTATACATAATACTAACTTCATATTCTTACTAACTAGCATCTATGTGCAAATATTGCATATTTCTATATTAATTTAACCTAAAATAAATAAATAAATAAAGGAAAAATAAAGAAAAGAAAAGAAGACTGTATATATGTATTAGATACAGGCTGACCCGAACCCCAAGAGAAGGTCAAGACTTGACCTGATCGACCAGGAATAAAGTAGGGGGAGATAGGGTCCTTAATCAGAAAACCCAAAAAAATCTGTGTATTGTAAATACTTCTCACTCAATTTGTATATATGTAAAACTAACACTATTTTATTTATACATAAATTGACCTTATATAAAATTACTTTCAAAACAGAAGTTGTAAATAAAAATGTGGACTGAATAATAAAAATAATTGCACAAAGAAATCATGTATATAATAAAAGTAACCACATCCGGAAAAAAAGCCAATAAGCGATAATTAAAAGATCAATTCTGGCTCCATATGAACTCAGATTGAACCAAACTCACTTCCATTGTATTCTAAATTAAATTATCTTTAAAATAGCAATGATTTCATAATTTTTGGAGTTACGGTTGTAAAATCAGTTTTCTGGAATGGTTTGTGTAATTTTACCATTTACTTGTACATATTGTATTTGTCAATATTTGTAAATATTTTTACTAATTATTGAAAATAAAAAATAAAAATATAATTTTAAAATAAAAAATTAATTTGCTTATTTACCCATGTAGATAATGTCATATATGTATATAGCATATGTATATATTTATTTTTCTTAAGTAACTACCACAAAAAATAAAAAAATTAACATTTAATTTTCCAATAAATAAAGTGATGAAAATGCAAAAAATTAATTTTTATAAATATTTATCTTTCTACTTTATCTTATTTCAATCTCTCTTCTCTCTTCTCTCTTATCTCTTCCAAAAATTCAAAAAAATAATTTCAAACTTCAATCCCATTTTATCTATTAATAAGGCTCCCTCTCCATCTTTTCAACTTGATCAATCTTTGGTGAGAGGAGCCCGATCTCTGAGAGTCTTCTTGTCATAGAAGGATGCCTAGCCTCCGAGCCGTCTGGTGACAGCGAGTCGGCCTTCGTCGAGGTGATCAAGGTCTTTTCCGCTCCTAAGGTGAGATCCATCATTTTCTTCTCATTTTTCATCTAGGTTAATCATAGTTTTATTTTCTCGTATTTTTCTTCGTTATCATTTTTTAGACCTTAAAATCCATCCCGATTTGATCCGCCGCCAGCTCGATTTTTCATCTCACTTCTCGATCTCTACGCATTCTTTTCTACAACGCACGATCTCCCACCTCCGACCACGTACGGTGGTCGGAGATCCGGTTCCATTCACCATTTCCTCTGAACTGCACTCATCCACATCTTCCATTTTAATTTTTGGGATCGAGTCATCATGCCTGAATCCTAATTGTTTATAAATAAAAAAATAATTTTAAAAAGCAAAAAAATATTGTTTTCTTTCTCTCTAACATTTTTCTGTAGAATTACCTAAAAATTTTAAAAAACTGAATACAGTTCTGTACAAAAAATATTACAATTTTTTTTTAAAAAAAATCTGAGGAGCCTCCACCTCCGCCATCAACGCTCCTGTATCGCACGCCCACCTCCGCCATCAAGCGTGCGTCCCCACTGTGCGGATCCATCTCCATTGTTCTCGTTCCAGCCCGTGTGAAGGAGGAGCCTCCACCTGCATCCACCGCCAAGCCCCGGCGATGCACATCCCTCCAGGAGCTCGACCATGCCCGCCGTCCTGCTGCAAAACTCGAGCGTTGCACCTGCGTGATCGCGTGTCATCGCCATCGACACGAGCAGGCAACGACCATCCTTCACTCCTTCCTGTTCACCGCATCAACCACCCTCAGCGATGCACACACTAGCACCCAAATCAGCCCATACGAAGCACCATAAGAGAGGCTCTCGAGCGCCATCAACGACGCCCTGATGAATCCACGATGCATCATCTCAATATCTTGATCTTAGCAAAATCCCTGAGTAAAGTCTCAAATAAATGTATGTAAAATCAATAAATTAACAAAATGACTCTTGTGAATAAAACATACTAATTATTGTATATTAGATTGTACAAAATAAATTAACAATAAAAGCCACAAAATTAAAGGAGTTTTTCACCTGTAAAATAGCCCAAAACTTCATGTATTTTTATTAATTTCATTTCAACTCCTTTTTAGCTAATTCTTTCTTTAGCTTGTTCGTAAAAATGTAAATAAAAATACAAAAATAGAAAATAAATTCTACCTTTAATAAATGCTCCTAGATCCCAAAGAAAAAGGCCGTAAAATCCAACTTCCCAGCCAAATTTCCACTATGTTTGCGTGCAAATTATATATCGTATTTAGCGATTCGTCAAGTATTGCATGCTTAGTTTCTACCTTAAGAATATGATCATCACCTCATATACACGACTGTGGTTATGATGAGATGAGTTGAAATTTCACTTGAGGAACTGGGATGAGGGACTTGAGTTTGGACTTGATTTGATGATGCTCGAGGATGGGATAAAATCAATGAAGGCTTCATGAAACCCGAGTGTCAGCAACTTTAGCCAGTATGAGAACATGGTTCTTGTGCTATCTCTTAACATTTATCTATGTGCCGGGGTGTGATGAAATCTAAAAAAATTGTTGATCACGCCCGCCGTCCGCGCACGTTGGAGACCCCTTGGCTCCCAGCTTTAGTGAAGAAGACCGAAACCCCTCGTTTTACTTGAGGAAGAAGAAAAAATTGGCTGCGCTTGTGCTCATTTTGGGTTGATAAGAACGAAGGAACAAGAGAAAACCCTAAGGGGTTTTGAAATAAAAAGTTTTTGGTTAAGTTGCAATCAGCCCCCCTCAAGGTTTTCAAATTTACAAAGGACCCCTGCTCCAACAAATCACGTGCAAGGCACACTTTCATTGGGGAAATTACACTTTCTTTCCTCTTATTTATTCCTTGTTAATGTTGGTAGTAAAACTTTGAATATTTGCAAACTAGTCCTTCAATTCCAGACTTGGCGTTGCTTACTTTTCATATTTAAATAAATCTTTTCTTTGATCAATAAAATTCTCAAAAATCATGCTACGCTTATGATGTGCTTATCTTTTTTGCATAAATTTTTCATTGCATTTTATCATTATTTAATGTTATAAAAAAAATAAAAAACAGTGTCTTTTACTATTCCTGAAATTCAAAAATTCATAAAAATTCGAATATTGTTCTAAAAATTCCAAAAAACTATAGTAGTTTCACTTCATTGTCTTTTAATTTCTTTCCAAATTTCACGTATTAATTCCTTTTAAAATCCAAAAAATGAAAAATATTACAAATATTATAAATATCATAAAAAATTCTACAAAAATCCAAAAATTATGATTTTAGTCCCTATTTGTAATTATTTATCCCTATTTTATCATAAAAATAATTTCCAGGAGTTTTTGGCACTTAAAGTATTTTAAGTTGCAAATTTCTCCAAGATGTGTACTGTTTCTCATTTTTGCTACTGTTTGATTTTTAGAAAAATATAAAAAATCTGAAAATTCTAAAAAAATTCTCAAAAACATTTCAAAAACTTTAAAACACAAAAATATTTTCTCTGGATTTTTCTGACCATTTTTGATATAATTAAAAAATTCAAAAAGAGTTTTGTGTGCGTTTTTCTTATCTTGTGCATATTGTTATTTATTCGAAAATAAAAAATTGCAAAATAAAATCATTAAAAATAAGAAAATAAAAAATAGAAATAAAAAATTTAAAAATTTAAAAATAAAAAAATAGAAAATCCACAAAAACGAAGGATAGTTTGCCTTTGAGATTCCTGCTTTTCTCTTAATTTTTTTCATCAATTAATTGAATAACCCTCAAGAATTGTAGCCTTCCTGAGTTCAATCATGTCCGTTATACAGGTAAATAAGTAGCAAAATTTGCTCTTGCAGTTAATTTTGCAACTTGAGAAGAAAAAAATGTTTGTTTGTCGCGGGATTGTTTAGGCATAACGACGACTCTCGCATCATAATAAACCAATCCTCTGAAGAATCTCGCTCAACAAAATGGTGCCGTTTCCAGGGAGGCACGGAGAGGGTAGTTAGGTTTCTCTTTTGAACTACTATTCTTGGTTGTAAATATCTATTTACATTTTGTCATTCACTCCATTGTTTATATCCAATGCATTCATTTCATTTTTTGTACTCATATTTTCATAATTGTGTTTCTTATATATTCTCTCTTTTTATTTTCTTGCGAGGGCCCGCGGAGCGAAGGAGGTGATCCTAGGAGAGTCGAAGCACCCAAGCGAAGCGGAGGCGACTTGATTCATCTCAGAGCCTCATGAGAGCGCAGGAGGAGGAAGAAGGAGAATTTGAGAGAGACCATCCTTTGGAGCATAGACAATTTCTCATTTATTTATAATTTGAACACTTGTAACAAGGACATTCATTGGTTGCGGGGTCTGTTTCACCAAGTGCCGGTGCATTTAGGGGACCTCACCAGATTTGTTTTCATCACCTTTATTTTCTTTGTTTCATGCGGATTTTGCGAGCTATCTCTTGATTACTTTAATTAATTTGCTTTAGCCAGGTAACTAATTAGGTCCAAACACCCTAAACAAGAATTTTTATAGCTATAGAGTAGAGCATAATTTGGACCTAGTCAAATTAACTTGTTCTTGCCCTTTAATAGAAGTTATCATCTAGGGCGGTTCACTTGCATCATATAGGATAGTTTATTTTCTGTATTTAAATTCCACGTGGATCATTTTTGCATGTAGAGTGCTGGCGATAAGGTACGCATCTCTAACCCTTGCATGCGTCATCGTTTTTAATCGCACATCGGTATTTTTGATCTCCTTCATCGTTTTCAATCACATAAGATAAAAAGGAAATTGGACACTTGGTAGGCGATTCTTTGAAAATATTTTAACCAAGTGACTTCCTAAAATATGGGACTGTTAAAGAAAACTCGACCCTAAAATAAAATAAGGAAAAATCATTGTTTTGGGGAGAGTAATCCCTTCATTGTTTGGTTTGTATATAGCGAGAGAACGACCGACACACTAGGATAGAACCACGCCCGAACTCTTTTCAGACTACTATCTTGGGTTAGTCGTTCTCCAGTAAGGATCTCTCCGGTAGACGGTAAAGTGGTCCGCGACGTCCTTAACAGATTGAATTGACCGGATAGCCGATAAACGATCCGCAATTCATACTGGCTGGGAAAGATCTGACTTTGGGATTAGGCCAGTCTCCTGAGAGCATTGGGTTCCTAACAACTCGCTTTAACCGCTATGATATATTGTATTATCACAAAACTCTAAAATTGACAAGATAATTGACCGATCCTTCACAGTCTTCACATTCAGTTGAGTTGGTGAATTGGGGGTTTGTATTGTGTTTGATTGCTTGTGTGCATAACTAGACTTTTCTGCACATTTGCACCTTGTTCTTTACATCTTTTAACTTGACTCTCGTGATCTCCCAATCATTTTCTCTTGTTTTGAAGATGGCCAACTGGAGTTATTTTAATCTGATCTTCACAGATCCCCCGTACCCTCCAGCCGTTCCACCTTCCTTTTTCCAGGAGGACCTTCCTCCTGATTTTTGTGCATATCCGCCTAACCCATTATTTCAGGAGTCAGAGGACTTTGATTTTCACCCACCCTCATCCCACTCACCCGATCCTGGGATTTTGGATTCACCTTTCATGTTATCCACACTTGAGACCTTTAACCAGATGATGGAGCATATGAATTCGAAGATTACCAATCTATTTAACATCAATAAGAGCCAGAATATTGCCCTTAAATGGATGCCACTCACTAAGTGTAGTGAGCACATCCCAAGTTTGCAACCATGTCGTCGAACCCTCCATATATGATCGTCTACTAAAGGGGCCTGCTACCATATTCCCCTTACTAGGATGGTTAGATATTGTACAATCATAATCTTTTTAGCAGTTCCATCCACCGCCTTTGCCTCATATTCAGTTCCTTCTGATCAAAAATGTATTTGAGGCTCTTGTAGTCTATGAAAATCTAAAATGTCACTCCATACAAATAGTGATGCCATGTCTTTAATGCAAAGACTACGACTGCCAACTCCAAGTCATGAGTGGGGTAGCTGCGTTCATGGTTCATCTGTTGTGATGTGTACGCTACAACTTGTCCACACTGCATAAACACTGCACCCAAGTCCTTCTTAGAAGCATATGTGTACATCATGAAGTCCAAGGTACCAGAAGGAAGGGTGAGGATGGGTGCAGAAATCAATTGCTCCTTGAGCGTTCGAAAGCTCAACTCGCATTTGTCGCTCCAAACAAATAGGACATCCTTTTACATCAACCGGATGAGGGGCAGAGCCAACTGAGATAACCCTCTGACAAACCTCACGTAGCACCCAATGAGGCCAAGGAAGCTGCGAATCTTTGTAACCATCTTGGGATGCTCCCAAGACACCACTGCCTCTATCTTGGTGAGGTCAACTGACACCCCCACCCTTGAAATCATGTGGCCATGAAAAGCCACCTCAGAAAGCCAAAACTCACACATGTTGTACTTAGCATACAATTGGTGCTCTCAGAGCGTCTCTAGCACGGTGCGAAGATGAGACTCATGCTCATATTCATCATGAGAATAGACTAGAACATTGTCAATGAATACGATCACGAATCTGTCCAAATGTAGATGGAAGACCCGATTCATCAAATCCATGAATGCGGCAGGTGCATTCGTGAGTCCAAACGGCATCACCAAGAACTCATATCGGCCATATCTAGTGCGGAATGCAAACTTTCATTACATCAGCCTCTTTAGTCCTCAACTGATGGTATCTCGACTGCTGGTCAATCTTAGAGAACATTGCTGCTCCCTGCAAGTGGTCAAATAGATCATCTATCCTGGGAAGTGGGTAACGGTTCTTGACCGTTCTCTTATTCAACTGCCTGTAGTCTATGCATAGCCTTAGGGATCCATCCTTCTTCTTCACGAAGAGGACTAGCGCTCCCCATGGTGATGTACTGAGGCGAATGAATCCCTTCTCCAACAGCTTCTACAACTGTACCTTGAGCTCCTTTAGCTTAGTTGGTGCCAACATATATGGAGGGATAGATATCGGTTGTGTATCTAGTGATAGCATGATCTCAAATTACATCTCTCGTATTGGTGGTAACCCAGGAAGTTCATCTGGAAATATATCAAGGAACTCACGCACAACTCTGACATCCTCTATCATCTTGTGTTGTGTCGTTGTGTTTACAACGTAGGCAAGGTAGCTTAACAACCCTAGGTAAGAAACTTTTATGCCCTCAAGGTGGATATGTACTCAATCCCGCCATCAGATGTGCATCCATCGAACTGAAATGGCGATACTCTAGGTAAGTGGAAGACCACCGCCTTCCCAAAATAGTCCAGACACGTGTGGTACCTCTCTAACCAATCCATGCCCAGAATGATGTGAAAATCCTCTAACTAAGTCAATAACAAGAATGCAGGCATCTCATGCCCACCTATCTGCATAGCCACATCCTCCATTGCCTGGCAGATGATGGACAATTGGGCCCATGGGCCCTTGATTTAGTACAAGAAAGCAACCTCCATCACTGACTTGCCCAATGTGGGCACCATATGATGTGCAAGAAATGAATGTGTGGCCTATGAATTAAAAAATGCATGTAAAGAAATCCCATGGGCTGAAATCATACCTCTGACGACCAATCCAAAAGTATGAGACTGCTCATGTGTCACTGCATTCAGCTGGCCTCGTGGCGATGAACTAGAACCTGCAACACTGGTTATCTGTTGTGGGGCTCGTTGGAAGTCACGGCCTCCTTAGCAGGATCTTGATCTCTGAAATTGACCGAAAGACCCAGTTGGTCTTCCACTATGTTGTTGTTACACGCCTGAGCTGCTGGCACGCAAATGGCATTGGGCCTTAAAGTGACCCGGTTGTCTACAAAGGTAACAAGTACAACCGACAGCCTGTGACACGCTCCCACCAAAAGCAAGTCTGCCAGCCCCAGGCCTACGACTCGGTGCCTACATAGGAGGATCAGCTTGGTATCGGAGCAGTGGTACTCCATTCCATTTCACGTATATCATTCCCCATTGGTGTCTGAATACTAGATAGTGTTGAAAGTCTTCTGACTCAACACGAGTCCAACAGAGAATAGAATAATTACACCCACGTCCATATGTCTCTCATAATGTCTCTCTTAAGAAAAGCAAGTACTAATGCATTGGTTCTTTATGCAGACCTATGCTGCCTCGCATAGCACAATAGTTGACTCTCCTTGTACAGGCGGTACAGGGGATTCAACATCACCAAGAGGCGATGGAGCAACGGCTCCAGCGACAGGATGACCCATCCTATTGTCCCTCTCACGACGGGGAGGAGAGTGTCAACTTGTCATTTTCCTTGGAGTCCGAGCAGCTAGAGGGTGATGATGCTTTGCAGAAGCATCAGAACTAAAGATACAAATGAACGAATACGAATGTGAGGTTATACTATAACTATATCCATATTATTTTATGAATACGAATACAAATGTTACACGAATGTAAAAAATCAAGATCCATATCCTCAAAATACGAATACAAAACGAATATTTTACGAACGAATACAAATATACAGACGAATGCTAACTTTAACATGGATATTAAATTATAAATAAAAATATACCTAGATTATTTGGTGACCACTTCCACACAACTTCCATCTTTTGTTTAACCACATTCCATGATTCAAACAAGAAGCATTCGGTGTATAAAATTTACATTATATATGCCATAATATAAGAGATCCTCTTGTGCAATCACATAAGAAAATGGTTGAATGAAATGAATACTAGAAGATTAAGATGTTATACCAGATCGGTTGCAGTTGCGAGGGAGGGCGAGGGAGACGAGGGAGGCACATACCTCTGGCTATGAGGGAGGACGAGGGAGGTGAGGGAGGGCGGCTACGGCTAAGGGCGAGGGAGAGCGGCAGACGGTGGACGCTGGGGCGCAAGGGGGTGAAGGTGGTTTGCCGCAAAGGGGGCGGTAGGCAGCAGGGCGGTGGGCGCAGGCTAGGTGCAAGGGGGCGGTAGGTGGCAGGGTGGTGGATGCAGGCTAGCCGTAAGGGGGCGGAGGTCGGGAGGGTCGCAGGCTGGCCGCAAGGGGGAGGGGGGAGATAGGTTAGGATCGAAGGGGGTGTGTGTCGGGGCCGTGAAGGGTGGGAGTGGGCGGTAGTGGAAAAAATTTTGGGGGGAGGGAGAATTAACCCTGAGTGTATATTTTGAAATATAAATATAAATAACGAATATTCATATTCGTAACCATATTCGTTTTTTTCGTATTCGTATTCGCATTCGTTAATCCAAGATTCGTATCATATCCGTAAAAAATCATTTAGAATATTCGTATTCGTATTAGCTTATTTTAGAAAACAAGAACCATATCCTCTTAAAAACGAATACAAATACGAACGAATACGAATATACCCGCATTCGTTTACGTCCCTAATCAGAGCACTTATGCCGCATACCAGCGGGCGGTGATACCACAGTTCTTTGGTACCGCCACCACTGACGACGTCGAGCTACGGTGTCATAGGTTGCCAAAGTTCTAAAGATGATACATGCACCTGAGGACACATGGGTATCATTTGTAGAATACTCTGGTTGGCTATGCAGAGTGATGGTGGAATGCCACCAAGGAACATGACAGGAGCCATCATGTAGGAGACCTTCTTTGATGAGTTTTGTGCAGAGTTCTATCCAGACCATTGGATGGAAGATTAGAGGAGGTAGTTTGCTGAGTTGAGACAAGGGTCGATGACAACCCAAGAGTACCTGATTTGTTACATAGAGCTCTCTCGTCATTCCCCTGCTATGACAACCTTCCCCTAGGAGAACTTGTAGAAGTTCATCTGGGGAATGCACGAGGAGATACAAGATGGATCTCTACCTTATATCTCACCATCAAGGAGGTCATGGCGAAGGCGATAAACTAGGAGGCGACACAACGTCGCTTACGAAGGAGTCAGTCACGGTTACCTCGACCTCATCCTAGCAGTGTTGTACATCTGGACTTATCTCAGTTCCATAGAGACCGCCGCCACCACCCGATAGCGATAGCAGCACCTGCCAGCCGATTCACGCCTACCTTCGGACAGGCCTTGATAGGACGCAATTCAGTTTCCTATCGCCCCCTACGCAGGCACCGAGTCGTAGGCCCGGGGCTAGTAGTTTTGCTTCTGGTGGGATCTTGTCACAAGCAGACAATCGTACTTGTTGCCTTTGTAGACAGTCAGACCACTTCAAGGCCCAATGCCCTTTGCGTGCCAGGAAAAGTTAGGAATGGAGGGGGGGGGTTGCAACATCTCCTCCAATCGGCAACGGTCGGGTCCAACGTTGGAGAGTCATTGCAACATCTCCCAAATCGACACCGAATAAGCTGTTTGATGTCTAAAATGTTAAATATATCAACTTGCTACCTATATAATGGATCACGAATTAATTATTGAATATTAAAAAAACCTCAATTTCAGAAAAGAGAACTAAAGGACCAGCTAAGTGTTAGAAAGTTGCGGTTCAACTAGTCGAGAAAACAAGTTTTGATTGCATGTACATCTCAACTTCGAATCAAATTTTTTTGATAATTTTCGGATTGCCTACTTATAATGAATTATAATGAAGATCCTATAATTGAAAGATTTGATGCTTAATGGTTTATTTATGAAAATACAACTTACGAGAAGATGAAAAATGAAAATCATGTTTTAAAGAATAGAGACGTTACAGCAAAAATGCTGTTTAGCATCATGGATGCATACGAAACAGATATGTACTGTTAGAGTATTTGGTTATGCGCCTATTGAGTTGTAGTAGGGTAAATGGATCTTCTCCAGGATCCATTTACCCCATCCAGTGTTTTGTCCCACATCGTTCAGTGGTGGGACTTGGAGGCTCTGAAGAGGCTATATAAGGAGCCCCAGACCTCCTGTACTCATTAAGAAAAAGCAATGAAGCATATGCCCCTTTGAGGGCTTCTCCCGTGGTTTCATCCCGCTCCTCACAGAGTAGGGTTCCACGTTAAAATCCCGTTGTTCTTTGATGTTTATTTTTATTTCATGTTTTTGCTTCCGCTTCATATTTTATAACATGGTATCGGAGCGGGTTCGATTCTCGCGGATTCATTTTTGAAGATTCAGTTTTATATTCGAGAATCGATTATCAATTTCAGTTCTCAGTTGTTCT
This sequence comes from Ottelia alismoides, assembly GCA_037367405.1. Lineage (NCBI taxonomy): Eukaryota > Viridiplantae > Streptophyta > Magnoliopsida > Alismatales > Hydrocharitaceae > Ottelia > Ottelia alismoides. The sequence continues at coordinate 461,338 of JAZKJV010001545.1, forward strand.
TGTTGAAAGATTATTATGTATATTTCAAGATCGTGATTTGGATTCAGTTCTAGGATTTTTCGAAACCCTAGAAATCTTCAAGTGTTCATTTTTGCCGTGCAATCTACGTTTCTAGACGAGAGCCATCTATTCTCCAGTTCCAGGAGGAGGCATCTCTTCAAGCGCCATCTCTTCATGTGCGCGGTTGCGCATGACCCTCCCAGACGAAGGTTCCTTCCAGTTCGGCCCCTGTGCTCTAATCCTCAGCCCTTGGCGGTACCCCGATTAGTCGCACGGCTCCAGGAGGCGGCACCACATGACTCCTGCGTGAAGCCCCTATCATCACCGGCGCAGACGATGCCCTAATCAAATCGCGTCGCTCCAGGCGCATTCTTCTATCTTCAAGGCGGCACATCCCCATCCAGCGGGGGTCCCTCGCGTGCCGCACCCTTGCTGCACAGGTGGCAGGATCTTGGAGGAGCCCTCTCCTCCTGCCTCGACAGCGTGCCCCTCCTCCCAGAGCTTCTTCCGCAGGCGGCACCTTCTAGGCGATGAGCGCCCTCCTCCAGCCCCGCGATGAGCGCCCTCCTCCATTCAACCATGCTCCTCCTGGCCGCATCACGCAGGTTCTCTTCAAAGCGGCGGCGGCTGGTGCGTGAAACCCCCAAGTGTGGGGGTTGTTATTGCGTGAAGAGGTTCCTCCGTGGGAACCCTACGGGCCGAGGCCCGTTTAAAAAAAATTGCGGCGGCAATGGAATAGCCCCGTTTGGGCGGCTGCTGGTGAGATGGGTTCCTAATCAAAGGGGAACCCTAAATAAGATGACGTGGAATGTTTTGGCCCTTGCCCAAGTGGATTACGGTGGAAAAAAGGGGGGCTGTGTGGTTTAAAAAAAAGGTGTGGGTTGTATTGAAAAAATGGGCTGAAAAATGGGCCACGAGACCTTGAAAAAAAGTATGGGAGAAAGCCACAATAGTAAAAAAACAAAGAAAATAGCGGCATTTGTTTCAGCCCTATTTGGGTCAAGTTTCAAAAAAAATGGTAAAAAGGCACGTACAAAATGAAGAGCCGTACACCGGTTGAAAAAAATTGATGATTTGCAAAAAGCTGAGAAAAAAATATTGAAACGGCTTAAAATTTTTTTTCGAAAAAAAGATGATGGCTTATAAAAAAATAATGAAAAGCCGCAACGAATTGTTCGAGAATATTCATGTTTTCTCCCCATTCTATCTTGTCTTCTCCCAACTTTTGTCGATATCATTTTCCGACAAGTATGGGAGAAAGGGGGAGTATATATGTAGAGTCACAATCACAGGTCTATTCAGATGTTTGAGATTCACATGCAGATTTCCAGACCATTCAGATTCCAGACTCTACTGTTGTTCAGACTCGACGATTGTCTTCCGAGTCTCCAGTTTCAGACACGCACGAGTGTGCGGTCATTTTCAGACGAGCTTATGTTGCCATCATTTGTTTGAGGTCCCCATCATTCTTGTGGTTTTGTCGGCCAGAGTTTTCATGTGAGCCATAGGGACTCCATAGTAGAGGACCATTTCCTATGCCATGTTGGCAAGGATTTTCATGTGGTATCATAAGTACACCAGAGTAGTGCACCATTCTCTGAGCCAGATGGGAGAGACTCAGTTTTCCGAAGAGGAGACTATTTTTCGACTCCATTCTCCAGCGACCGTGGACTCCGACGAGGATTGCACAGTCACGGTCTTATTCAGTTTGGCCCTTTTCAAAGATGGAGCAGTTGTCCACATTATTGTGGCGGGCTAGAGTACTCCGACGAGGAGACTCATTTTCAGTTACAGTGAATCTGACATGCGCAGTTCAGAGCACATGCTCTCCGACGAGGAGATTCAGTTGACTCACACTCCAGCCCGTTCGTCCTCCTCACCTGCACGGCATGAGAAGTAACGTCCTCGACTGCAGCAATGTGCATGTTGGGTTGATATTGTTCGTAGTGTCTTGTAGCGTTGAGTTGAATTTCTTTCTGTTTGTCCAAGCTGAGCATTGCATGCTCCAGCTTGAGGGGGAGTGATAGAGTATTTGATTATGCACCTATTGAGTTGTAACAAGGTAAATGGATCCTGGAGAAGATCCATTTATCCCATACAGTGTTTTGTCCCACATCGTCCAGTAGTGGGACTTGGAGGCTCTGGAGAAGCTATATAAGGAGCCCCAGACCTCCTGTACTAATTGAGAAAAAGCAATGAAGCATATGTCCCTTTGAGTGCTTCTCCCGTGGTTTCATCCCGCTCCTCACGGAGTAGGGTTCCACGTTAAAATCCCATTGTTCTTTGATGTTTATCTTTATTCCATGTTTTTGCTTCCGCTTCATATTTTATAACATGTACTTCCCTACTGACCGGGCTAAAATAATGCATGGACCAAAAGAGAAGAAGTTAGAACTGCAGAAATGACTGTTTATGCTCGTCAAGTGCTGGAGGAATATATTATTCACGGTCTCCCAATTATTAGATAGTTAATTTCCTATGCGGTGCAGATTTGCGTAGATTAGTGCAGAATGGTGATTACGTATAAGGTCTGCATGCAGAGATAAAAAAACATACCAAAGATACGCACGTCTACACTTACCAAAAGGGCGGCATTATTTTGGAGGAAAGAGGAGGTCCCGATTAGTCCCACATCGGCTGGCAATGATTAGCAGAGACATGGGATGGCTATATAACGGACAGGGGTTGCTATCGTGAAACATACTTACCTGGACGGGGTCTATGGATGATCAATAAGGTCCATGGCCTAAGGAGGTGACCTCCATTGCACTTGGGAGGGGCGCTTTCTTAACATCTCCCCAAGTGGGAGAGTGTACGTCATAATTTGTTGCTGAGGGGGTACGCGCAATGCGCGGCCCCTGCCACTACCTAATCATTAAACTTTTCTAAATTTTAATTTATGGATACATTTGTCTGCCCTTCAGTTTATATTCCTCACTTGTAATGAAGCAGATCGTTTAATACATGAAAGCAAAGCAAGTAGAGAAGTAATGATATTTAAATTTAATTGAAATGTCTATGTAAAAAATTGAACTGTCTACATAAAAAGTGGTTTTCAAGCTATTTGGATACCCCATGTTTTCCTACCACTTCATATCTTAACAACTTCCTAATTAGATGATGATCCAAAATGGTATGTTATTTTCTCTTGTCATATGGAGATCATGGTTAGGTATATTGGTAATGAGAAGATCATGATTAGGTTTATTGGTAATGAAGATGATGAGATTCTAATATGATTCTTGATTCTAACTAATTCTTGAATTCTAATGGATAGTTTGTGGTCTTGGTCTGAGTATGACCTCACACTATGACTTTAAGATGTGAAGAGTGCCTTAGAGTTGGGGTGCCTCTGTAGGCATGCGATGGAGTGTAATGCATCCTAACTAAGTTCACAACACGTCCACTAGCTTACTGTATCAATCACGATAGTAATTATGAGATCCGATGAATTGTCGATGATTAATGATGATTGATGATTCTAGTAGCAAATATAATTGTAGTCAACTCAATTGTAATTGATCTTAACTATCACCAACTCAAAAGTAATTGATTTCATTTCTTAGTCAAAAACCCCAATATTCTCCATTTCAAGTTTAATTAACTCCAATTTCAATTGTGACTGATTCAAATGTAGCCATCGCCAAGCATAGTGGCACAACAGTAACCAAAACTCAAGAAGTGAGGAAGTCTCCTAAGAACCCTTCCATCTCACCCGTTAAGTGGAAGTGTGGTTCATTAGAGGGATAGGTTTGCTCCAAAACTACGCCATTGAGACGGGTGAGAGAAACTCTCCGGAAAAGTCACTTTAGACAGGCTTGATTGGTACGAGAAGACAACGCGTACGAAAACTAAAACTGAGGGACTCCCAGCCGATGTACCCTAAAATAGAGAGTCAACAGAAATTGGTAAAAAATCAAGATCCCAATGAAGTGTAAAAACACTACGAGCTCGCGTAAAAATCATAAAAAGGACTGGTATCCTAGACCTGTGCATTAGGCGGTCGCTACCCTAACTGGGATTCCTATCTCCCGCCCAGTTGAGGGTCACTGTGCAATCGCATAATCATGTGTAAAGGTCACCATAACCGACACAATTAAATATCGTCATTGATTCACTATCATGCTAATTATCCGAGTCAACATCCATTACTCATACAAGAAAGATATATGTCCTCATACAAGAAAGATATATGTTCTTTCCTTATGTTGGGCATTAGATATTAACGATTGTAACATGGGTCCCAACTTTTACTCAGATTCCCAATGAGACTAAGAACAAGCAAAATCCTAAATGACACCCCACTAAAGGAGATTGCAACCGAAATCATTTCCAACATTGCCATGAATAAAGAATGCTCTTAGAACATAACATATTCTCCTGAGGATGTGACTGTTTCTGTCTAAGTGAAAAGAATCTGGCTAATCAAGAGAAAGAATCCAAATATTGTTCCACGTAAACCGGTAGCTTCAACTATTTAGCAACATGATTCGTCGGTACTTTGATGTGATCGCTGCAATCATGAGTAAAATTCTGATTTGATATATTGTTGATGAAAGCTTATTTCTACAAGTATATACCACCAATAAGCTATCTATGCCATAATCTGAATATAATGGCCGGAAGAAATGTTGTCAATTGGCCTATCATTTCTAGATTTAAATTATATCCTTATTGTGTTTTTTTGAACTAGGTAGATCTACACTATAGCATGCTAAAAAGAAAGATGTCTTATATTAAATGCCTTCGGAATGGAATCTGAAAAGTTAAAGAGATCTTGTATTTATATACTCCAAGTTAATAGGTATGACACTCCAAGTTGGAGACTTCAACTTACAAGCAATAGCTTCGACTTTGGAACCATAGAATCCATCAATTCTCTGATATAACGCATGTGATCTCAAGTTGAAGTATTGTTTGGCTATATTTATGTATAAGGCTTATATGTGAATGTTCACCATTAGTCATCTATTTATTTCATAATTTAAAATCGATGACAGAAAGAAGATATTACCGATTCACCTTTAGTCATCTAATGACAATAACTAGAGCAATATATATGTGTCTTGCCTTCATTGTTGCATCTTTAACAGGTTTAGAATATAAATGGTCAGCCTAGTTTGTGCCAACACTTTCTTCTTAATAATTGAAATTTGCTTTCATATTAATTACCAATATGTCGGCAGTGTACCAAACATGTGTATTGTAGAGTCATATAATGTTTGGTTTCTAATTTCAGAGTGGATACACTACTGATGACTTCCTTACTACCACATGATATACTTATTATTTTAGATTTCAACCCAGTAACTAAATATCAAACAACTATACTTAGATTCCAATGTCTATATGTTGACAGAACTGTGATGTGCAGTGGGATATACAAAAATAAAAAGAGGCATGCACCCTTTGGGCCTCAGGTAGAAACCTATATGATCGCATACAATTTAACCGATCATTTCAAATCTCCCAATAGTTCAACAACATTACCTATATGAAACATGAATATCATCTTATGGTTCAGATTTTCATGCCGATTGGGTAGTGGAGTAGGTGCCGCCAAGGGAGGGGTATGCACCCTTGGGGCCTCAGGTAGAAGCCTAGATGACCGCGATCCCAACTACTACTATAGCCGCGATGGTTGGGGGACATGTTGCTTGGCACACCGAGGTGCTAATCTGATGGTGTTGGTCTCGGCACTTCCATGCTTTAGCCCGATGTTTGAGCGCGGGCCAAGTAATTATGGTTGATCCGTTAGTGTTTCGCTTGTCACTTAGAGTTAACACTCGTGTACTTTCTAATGTAGGCTACATTAGTCAGTATTCCGAGTGGGAGCGCTAAGAGGGGAGTTCCGAGAAAATGTGGTTAATGAAGTTGGGAATGATATGTGGATCTCTTAGGCATAAGGAGGATTGGGTTGTCGCGATTATTCACGGGTTGGAATCTAAATTGTGAATCATAAGTATCGATTGTGAAGTGTGTTGGACATGCAAGCCCACGGCGAGCCATTATGCAATAAATGTTATTGCGAATATCATTCCCTGATCTGAAATGAAGAATGATTAATTTGCATAATAGGTCCCTTGGTACAATTAGGATTATGTACCATAACCATCTTGATGATCATACAACTGTTGATTCAATTATTGAATCATAGAGGCTGATGCTTGGATGAATATCTAAAAAGTTAGATCGAGGACTCATCAAGCACCGTCAAATGATTGTTAAAAGAAGATCTCTAGCCTGAGAAGGAGATGCCAATCCTTTCTCTAAAGGATGATATCTACCCGAACTCTTGATGCAGGTCCTCTGCGTAGGAATAGAGATTCAGAGGTTAGATAAGTTAGGTCAAAGAGTTGACTTAACGAGATTTAGATAACCAAAGTCCTGTGTCGTATGCTGTCAGGATATAGGCACACATCCTCTGACCGAGACAGATGTGTTACTATATGTCCGAGTATGTACATTTGGCAGACCAATAGGTTGATAACCTAACCAAGGTCTATACACTGGCGCGCTGGTGTGCATGCAAGGGCATATGAGTAATACGATCTCTCAAAGGGAACATACAGGTTCATTACTGAACTACAAGACATGAGCTCACTCATGAGATATTGGGAAAAATCAAATTCCGTACACGGTCGTCTCGCTTTAGAAGCTTGAGTGAATTTGTAGGTTTGATATATACTTTTGGAAAGTATATGATCAACATCTGGGTATGATATATGATTTTGGAAAGTATATGATCGATACCAACTCCCAATGATCGAATGAGAAAACTTAATGATAAAACCCAGAAGGAGACAGTACAAAAGAGATCTAAAACTTCGGGTTTAATTTGGGTCTTCCAGTATGCAGGATGTACATGTATTGGGAATACCTGAGGGTGATGTGATCATAAACGATTGTATAACCATGACACTTCCATTCCGAGGGAGTGATGGAACAGGTATGGATTTTAGTGACTCCCCTCATAGAGAAGTGATCTAATCTTAGTCCAAATGTTAGATATTTATCTGAATGTGTTTCAGATGCAATGAGAAGATTAGATCTACAGCTTTGATTTAATCAAACATCTATGGGAGGTCTGCGAGATCTGGATTTGAGATGTAATCTCAATATCCAAGTCACTATACATGAAACAATACAATCACCATGTCCTTATCTCCAAGTATCCGTGGAGAAAGTGCAGTATCCTTGAAAGAGTTCATGGATAATTTCATTGTTGATATGCATATCCAAGCATCGAGAAAATTGATAACTAAACATGATTTAATTATCATTAATAATATGAATTTGATTCATATTATAAGGAGAGTTATCTGAAATAATTAAATGTCATTTGATATTAAAGATATGAATGATGTGAATGTGATTCATGCTATTTTGGCACATTAGAATAGAGATCCAAGATAATTAAATGTGATTTAATTATCTTGGATATGAATAATGTGGATAGCACTATCCATATTAATAAGGTATATTATAAATATGATTTATAATATATTATAGAGAGCATATTTTTATTTATATTTGCTAATTAATTATTGATGTGAATTGGATTCACATTGGATGATTATTTGAAAATATAACTCACATTTTGTTTTGGGATGTGAATGTGATTCACATTTTTCTAATGGCATGGTTGTAATATTTCACAAGATAATTATGAATTATATTTATGGAATAATTTACAACAATTGTTGTTGTAAATGTTGGATAAGTATCATGAGATAATGAGATCTCATAAGATAATGAGATCTCATAAGATGATGGTAGCCATCCCCCTTTTTAGGGGATGTGGTTAATCTCCTGATTATCTCCAAAACTAGCCAATCGATTTGAATTGAAATTAACTTATATTGATTTATCGATATAAATTAATTTAAATTAAATTAATTGTTGTTGTGTTTTCACAACAAGATCATGGCCATTGAAAGAAATACAAATCAATCTCATCCATTGATTGTGTGATGTCCATGGATCGGGATCCATAGACTCCCGAAGTTCTATATAAGAAGAGGCACTCCTTGCTCTTCGACAATACACAATAACAAATGCTCTTTCTCTCTCTCCCTCTCTCCACATGCCAAGCATCTCTATCTCTCACAGTGGTCGTCCACCATGGAGCCATTGTAAGAGTCGTCATCATCGCAGCATCGTCGTTATGATGCTGGATCATCTACTCGTGGGTCTCCATCTCCTTTGGTGTGACTCGCTCATGAAAAGATTTTGGATCTCGTATGACGAGATCAGGAAATTCGTGCTTGGATCATCAATATGGATTGCGAGGAGCACGCGTCTCATCAACGCGCTCGCAAGCATCTCCTCCGTTGGAATTTGACTTGAGACAGGAGGTCTCTTGGTTTAGAGACTCAATCGTAACCGGGTTTCAAGAGGTGACCCTGGTACCTATTTGTGGTTTAGATGAAATGATCCGAGAAATGTTCTTGGATCATGTGATTTCACAATTTAAAATTTTAAATTCCGCTGCTCGGAGCAACTAGTACGACTAGTCGCTCCCGATCGCATTTGATGTGATACTCACGCTTTCGTGATGCGCTTAAGGATTTTCCCATATCCTTCAAGTGGTATCAGATCAGGTTCTTGGAGGTTTTGGATTGGATCCGTAAATCGAAGAAGATTTAGGTTCGTTAGGGTTTGTGAATATTTTAGCATTCAATTTTCGCAGCCCTATTTTGTGATAAATTTCGGTCCTGTTCAAAATGTTTAAACATGAAAATATCACTTGGATAATGTTCTCCATTAAAGAAATCGTGGGATTAGAGTTTGCGTGATTTGGAATCCATAACTCAAGATATGATCTTTTTAATAACCATATGTCTACTATAGAAATACATGCTAATCACATGGATTCTTTTTTAAATCAAATTTTCAAACACTAAAAATTGATTTCACTTAATTTGGATTTAAAATGAATAAGATATGTTAATTTTAGTGTGTAGAGGGTACTGCTGAAAATTACATACTCAACCATGAACCTTGTGATTGTCATTTAAGAATCTTGTGAAATTGATGGTTAAGTTCCTGGAATAAATATGGATAATATTTGAGAAATATTAGAATAATAATTGTTCCCTTAAATGACATTGCCTCAACCAATGAATGATTAGATTGGATCTAGATCACCAATTGGTTAGTTGATACACTTTCATCAAACTTGCTACTTGAATAGGTTTTGAGAATTTGTCTAGAAAAATTTCCTTATAATCAAAATAGTTTGATTATTACAATATGGTATAATTTCGGTTGAAAAACTGATGATCATCTCAAGTACAAAGTGATTGACTCGGCATTATTTTTTTCCGAGGCAGATATGGTGTCTAGTCGGGGAGCTTGGGGTAGCAGGTTGCATTGTGTGCGATCTGTCCCACTCCCGTCAATACTGGCCATGACAGCGGATAGGGAACAGATGATGCTTGAGAGATCATAATGTATTTTTAATAATTAAAATTTGAATAATACATAGTTTGAGATAATATCATTATTTCAAGTAATAATCATTTTGATGATTCAATTGGATTGATAATTGATTTAATGAGATTAAATGAATTATATCCAATTAATACAATCTATTATGATAGATGTGTATTTCCATTGAAAGAATTAATTACATGAATATGATTCATGATAATTAATTAAAATTTGAATATGAGGTGGAGGATCACATAAGTGACATCCATGGTCTCCCATCAAGGCGAAGAGTTTCGTCGTTAGATATTGTGTGTCGGAGACGCCTGTTCGAAGTGACATCTCCTGCATACAATCCATTTGGATCTAGCTCTTCGCTTTTCAAAAGAGTAAGGTCGTATATTTAGTGACCCCAATATAGGGTCCTCATATTATTGGGATGATATTGGATTGCGTATAGCGAGTATTAAACATGTTGACGGTTGGTTCAGTTAACAATGGGTCAACATCGCCTTAGGGGTGGTGGACCCGGTGTTAAAGATCGAATTGGGAAATGCAAGTTGGACTTGCAAGGCGGAATGTGTTCCCGCTTCTTTTTATCAGTCACAAGTTCTCGTATTATTGGGATGTGACAAAGATAAGGAAGGAAATCCTAGATCTTGCTTGAGATATAATGGCAAGTATATCTCTTACATTGAAAGTGATTAAGGGAATGAACTTTCATTGTTGACAAGGCAAGACAACTTTGATATAAAAATTTTTAAATCAAAGTACAATATATATATATATATGTGCAAATTTCTTATTTCATATAATCCTTCATTAAACCCACTCAATATTATACTTAATAATAACTAGTAAAATATCATGGATTGGATCCATGATCAAGATGTTGTACTTGCAGTTGAGCACATAATGTATGTGGTTGCAATGTGCAAGTTTCCTCATAATAATGAGAAATGACAATTAAATAGACAATAAAACCACGACCCTTGAGTTTGTATGTCTCTATAGTCTTGATCTCATCGAATGTACTTTGGAAGTGACATGTCAATGATGATCGTAGTTGTCAAATAATCTTTGTAAAATCTAAGAAGATATTTTTGGCAAATACATGTGCTCTCGATATTTAATCATGAATGACATGGTTCACGGTATTATGCAGAATGGTGGCTCTATAAGAGATGATGTATTCAAAATGTTTGAATATCTACCTGAACCAATGGATTTAAGAGTTTAGATGGATCTAGATATGATGAGTGTCATCGATCTACTATCTATACTCAAGTCATTCATGAAGCTTTATAATATTCATATGAATTAAATAAAGCATGTATAAATGTTGAAATACTCTTATATTGAAATCTTTTAAATTCGACATAAGAGATCCTTCGTCTTAAGCAATTGTTGTTTATAGATGAAAGGAGCGTAGTGAAAGCATGGGTTTGAACCAAGTTGGAAGGAAAGTCAAAGAGTTGACTGTACTTTTATAGTTTCCATACACATGGCATCCAAAGAGTTGGATGAATGTCAATACTGCAATAAGTCAATGTACTGATAGTATGACTATCTTGACTATCTAGGATCCTTAGAGAAGGATTCAGATAGTACATAGGAATAATCTACATCAACATATAATCATTGAAATTGACTTTCTTATTTGATAAGATTAAAAGTCTAATAATTGTATCTCAATCTTCTAATAACGCTTGCAATTGGTTGCATACATATTAGAAGACTAGAAGATTTGATCTTAAGGTTTAATAGACATCCACATAGATGTTGATGCAATTGTTGCAACAATCTCTGATGGATGGATAGACTTCATATTTTCAGTGGGAGACTCCTTAGTCTTAGAGAATGTCTCTATGACATGGATATTAGAATACAGTCATAGTTTATTTCTAAGTGTTGGAAATAAACATGAATTCTGGAATAAACCTATCATAGAGAGTTATGATAGATATATTTCAGATAGTAATCTAACATCTAGTGGACTAAATTATAAAATTAATGAATAGTTCATAAAGATTTTTAATACTGAAAGTTAAACCTTATAACATCAATAGGAGGATGAAGATCATTTAACAATGATCTAGCATCAAGCCTTGGATATTTGTCTGTTGATTTGATCAATAGACTAGTAAGAGATGAAACTTTAGAATGTCTACAATTTCAAAAGTTACATACTTATAAATATTGTATTCAAAGCAAAATGTCCAATACTCCCTTCTCTAGGAATGGTGTTGGATGCTGAGGTATTCAAGATCTCATACATATTGATGTATGTAGATCATCTATATCAAAATAAACATTAATGATATGTGATATCAGTTGATGATTATTTATGATATGATATTTCTTCCCATCACCTTAGAAACCTTTGAAATGTTCAAAGATTTTACAATTTTGGTTTAGAACCAAACTTTGAAGGAAGATGAAAATGAATTTGATCTAATCTATGTAGTCAATACCTATTAGATGAATTCAAGGAATACCTTATGGAGATATGACTTATCTCACTCCTCCTCATACACCTAAACTCAATAGAGTTGTAGGGAGATAAAATTAGATCATGCGTGGCATGATTTGGTCAATGATAAATATTAGCATAATTACCTCTTAGCTTCCAGGTATATATATGTAGTAGAGACTACAATATACATCCTTAATAAGGTTCCATGCAAGTAAGATGGAATCTAGCATCAGAGAGTGCTACTTCATTATGAAAATAAAGGATGGTATTGGATACCTACTTTATGACCTTGAGATTCTTAAAAGATATCATCTATGAGAATGTGATTCTTAAAGGATGAGACTCTTGAGAATCAAGATGAAAAATGAAGTGAAGGATCTCAGTTAATCTTGAGAAGATAATGAGGCTCCTGAAATTGAAAACTAAAAGAACAATTAAAGATGAAACACTGATACTTCTTTAATTGAGTTTGAGGATATATTCCATGTGTCAGAGAAATATGACAATGATCTAACTTCATGTGATGAAGCCTCTAAAGATCATGGCATGGAAAGATGGATTTTAGCAATAAAGTCTAAAGTATACTTCATATACAAGTCTTGTATATGGACCCTCGAGGATCCACCTATATGGGTAAGACCCGTTAAAGTGTAAATAGATCTTTAAGAGATAGAGGGAACCTGATGAGAAGGTAGAGACATTCAAAGAATGGCTCGTATCCACAAGATACACATCGAAGAGAAGACATTGCTTGCGGTGAGACTTGCTCTTCAGTGACCTTGCTTATACCCATCAGAATATTGCCAATTAGAGCTACACAACTTGACTTTGACATCTTCAGGATAGAAGTCAAGATTGCATTCCTCTATGAATACCTCTCCGAGGATATTCATATGAAGTAGCCCGAGGGCTTCATAGTTAAGTAAAGCAAAGTGTGCAAGCTGAATAACTCCATCTATGGACTCGAATAAGCTTCTTATAATACGAACATAAGATTTGATGAAATTATAAATGTTATGATTTCAGATAGAATCTTGATGTACCATTTGAAGCTTAGTGGGAGTGCCATTGTGTTCATCGTGCTAAATGTAGATGATATCCTGATCATTTGGAATGATATAAGGATAGTAATAAGTGTTTTATTGATTGTATTTCCATACCTTGAGATATGATCTCAAGAATACCTCTTAGATCTTTGTTATGAAGGTGAGGGTATTGGGACCGTTACATTAGTGGTACACCTTGGACATTTTCATTTTCTGGAAAATTACAAGAAAGACTTCTTTCCCTTATGATATGGTTTTGACCTATCTAAAGGGATAGCACCTCAAGGAGATGAGGAAGTACATGCTAGAACTGCTTGCCCTTGTGCATCAGTTGCGAGAAGCCGACTGTATGCTAGATGTGTACAAAAGTCAGATGTCAGCCATGCAGTGGGAGTAGTAAGTTGTTACTAATCCTGCTATAGAAATAAAACACTTAATTGCAGTAATAACAAAATCTTCAAAGATGACAAGACTTCAAAGATAGTGATCTCCAAGTCCTATCTTCAAGAACTTAAGACTTTATAGATTGAGATCTAATAGGTCTTAATTGCAGATACCTTAGGAGATAAAGATCTCCAGGAATATGGGTATTTTGATAAGGACTATGGAAATACTGGTTATAATAATTGTTGAGTTGTAGTGTCAAAGACACTATAACTAAAAATATTGAGTATAGGTTGCATAAGATACAACATTCGCATTGGCTGCGAGCACTGTTACTTGGGGATTTGCAAGTATTGTAAAAGGACGTAGCATAGTCTCTGGGGAACAAAGTGACTGATCAGCTTACCTGTCTATTTTTCTAAATAGCCTATGATTTTCACATGAGTGTGGGTTTAAATTATTAGCCCATTAATGGTTCTTTGGGATAGTGGGAGATTGTTGGACATGCAGCCCACGACGAGCCGTTATGCAATAAATATTATTGCGAATATCATTCCCTGATCTAAAATGAAGAATGATTAATTTACATAATTGGTCCCTTAGTACAATTAGGGTTATGTACCATGGCCATCTTGATGATCGTGCATTTGTTGATTGAATTATTGAATCATAGAGGCTGGTGCTTGGATGAATATCTAAAGAGTTAGATCGAGGACTCATCAAGCATCGTCAAATGATTGTTAAGAAAGGATCTCCAGCTTGAGAAGGAGATTGCAATCCTTTCTCTAAAGGTTGATATCTAACCGACCTCTTGATACATGTCCTCTGCATAGGAAAAGAGATTCAGAGGTGTTAGATAAGTTAGGTCAAAGAGTAACAAGATCGAGATAACCAAAATCCTATGTCGTATGCTGTCATGATATAGGCACACATCCTCTGATCGGAGACAGATGTGTTACTATATGTCTGAGTATGTACATTTGACATACTAATAGGTTGATGACCTAACTAAGGTCTATACACCGGCGCGCTGGAGTGCATGCAAGAGCATATGAGTAATACGATCTCTCAAAGGGATTATACAGGTTCATTACTGAACCGGAAGACATGAGCTCACTCATGAGATATTGTGAAGAATCAAATTCTGTGCACGGTCGTCTCGCTTTAGAAGCTTGACTGAATTTGTAGGTTTGATATATACTTTTGGAAAGTATATGATCAACATCTGGGTATGATATATGTTTTTGGAAAGTGTAAGATCGATACGAACCCCCAATGATCGAATGAGAAAACTTAATGATAAAACCCAGAAGGAGACAATCCAAAAAAGATCTAAAACTTCAGGTTTAATATGGGTCTTCTGGTATGCAGGATGTATAGGTATTGGGAATACCTAAGGGTGATGTTATTATAAATGATTGTATAACCATGACGCTTCCATTTCGAGGGAGTGATGAAACAGGTCTGGATTTTAGTAACTCCTCTCATAGAGAAGTGATATAATCTTAGTCGAAATTTTGGACATTGATCAGAATGTGATTCAGATGCAATGAGAAGATTAGATTTACGGCTTTGATTTAATCAAACATCTATTGGAGGTCCGCGAGATATGTATTTGAGATGTAATCTCAATATCCAAGTCACTATACGTGGAGCAATATAATCACCATGTCCTTATCTCCAAGTATCCGCGGAGAAAACACATTATCCTTGAAAGAGTTCATGGATAATTTCATTGTTGATATGTATATCCGAGCATTGAGAAAATTGATAATTAATGTGATTTAATTATCATGAATAATATAAATTTGTTTCATATTATAAGAAGAGTTGTCTGAGATAATTAAATGTGCTTTGATTATAAAAGATATGAATAATGTGAATGTGATTCATGTTATTTTGGCACATGAGAATAGAGACCAATATGATTACATGTGATTTAATTATCTTGGATATAAATAATGTGAATAGCACTATCCATTTTAATCAAGTATATTATAAATATGATTTATAATATATTAGAGAGCATATGGTGATTTATATTTGTTAATTAATTATTGATGTGAATTGGATTTACATTGGATGATTAATTGAAAAAATAATTCACATTTTATTTTGGGATGTGAATGTGATTCACATTTTTCCAATTGCATGATTGCAATATTTCACAAGATAATTATGAATTATATTTGTGAAATAATTTACAACAATTGTTGTTGTAAATCTTAAAGATATATTATGAGATAATGAGATCTCATAAGATGATGGTAGCCGTCCCCCCTTTTTAGAGGATGTGGTTAGTCTACTGATTATCTCCAAGACTAGCCAATTGATTTGATTTGAAGTTAACTTATATTGATTTATCGATATAAATTAATTTAAATTAAATTAATTGTTGTTGTGTTTTCACAACAAGATCATGACCATTGAAAGAAACACAAATCAATCTCATCCATTGATTGTGTGATGTCCATGGATTGGGATCCATGGACTCCCGAAACTCTATATGAAGAGGCACTCCTTGCTCTTCGACAATACACAATAACAAATGTTCTTTCTCTCTCTCTCTTTCTCCACATGCCAAGCCTCTCTATCTCTCACAGTAGATGTCCACCATGTAGCCATTGTAAGAGTCGTCATCGCCGCAACATCGTGTTATGTTGCTGGATCATCTACTCGTGGATCTCCATCTCCTTTGGTGTGACTCGCTCATGAAGAAGATGTTGGATCTCGTATGACGAGATCAGGAGATTTGCCGCTTGGATCATCAACATGGATTGCGAGGAGAACGCGTCTCATCAACACGCTCGCAAGCGTCTCCTCCGTTGGATCGGACTTGAGACAGGAGGTCTCTTGGTTTAGAGACTCGATCGCAACCACGCTTCAAGAGGTAACCCTGGTACCTATTTGTGGTTTAGATGAAACGATCTGAGAAATGTTCTTGGATCATGTGGTTTCATCATTTTAAAATTTTAAATTCCACTGCCCGGAGCAACTAGTTGTTTCATCATTTTAAAATTTTAAATTCCACTGCCCGGAGCGACTAGTGCAACTAGTCGCTCCCGATCGCATTTGATGCGATACTCACGCTTTCGTGATGCGTTTAAGGATTTCTCCATATCCTTCAAAGTGGAGCTAAGTGGACGTGGTGGGAACGTAGTTAGGATGCCTTGTACCCTATTACATGTCCACAGAGGCACTCCAATCCTAAGGCGTTCTTTTTGCCTTAGAGTCATAGCATGAGGTCTCGTATAGATCAAGACCACAGACTATCCACAAAACTTGGTTACTCATATCCATATCTAATAATAATAACTAGAATGTAAATCTTTGTGAGATCAAGTTACCCGGTTTCTTTCTCTTTTGCACACATTTAAATTATATCATGCATTTCTTTTTGTATAGTTTTGTTTAAACTACATGTGGATCTGCAGGTTCGCAACAGTGATTTGTTGGAGGCACCATCCTTTTTATGCATCTTCACCCTTTTTGTGGTATAGTATTGGTAGTTTCTTTTATCGTTTATCTACTTGTAGATTCTACTTTTTGAGAGACACATCATGTAATGTATATTTTATGGATATAGAAATGGAATGTAATCGAAATTGGTGTATGGAATGAATGAATGGAAATACACGTTGTTGTTGTGAACATGTTGAATGCAATCCAAGGAAAAAATTTAAATTCTAATGCATGTTGCTATTTTCTTCTACTTTTTGTGAATGTCAAATATTCAAATGTGGAATGTATGTGCGTGGATTGGTTTGCCGATCGAGTACCTGGATCCTAGAGGGGGACGGGCGTCACAACTTAGTATCAGAGCAGTGGTACTCCATTCCATTCCACGTATGTCATTCCCCATTGATATCCCTGAACAATCTTGTCCCACCAGCTGCTATATTTGGCTAGCACTGTTACTACTTCAGATGTGCCCTTAAATGGATGCCATTCACTGAGTTTAGTGAGCACACCCCAAGTTTACAACCATGTCGTCGAATCCTCCATGTATGGTTATCTACTCAAGGCGTTTGCTACCATATTCCCCTTACCGGGATGGTTAAATATGGTACAATCATAATCTTTTAGCAGTTCCATCAACCGCCTTTGCCTCATATTCAGTTCCTTCTGATCAAAAATGTATTTGAGGCTCTTGTGGTCGAAAATCTAAAATGTCACCCCATACAAATAGTGACACCATATCTTTAATGCAAAGAGTACGACTGCCAACTCCAAGTCATGAGTGGGATAGTTGCATTCATGGTTCTTCATCTGTCGTGACGCGTACGCCACAACTTGTCAACGCTGCATAAACACTGCACCCAGGCCCTCCTTAGAAGCATCTGTGTACATCGTGAAGTCCAAGGTACCAAAAGGAAGGGTGAGGATGGGTGCAGAAATCAATCGCTCCTTGAGCGTTCGAAAGCTCAACTCGCATTTGTCGCTCCAAACAAATGGGACATCCTTCTACAAATTGGATGAGGGGTAGAGCCAACTGAGAGAACTCTCTAACAAACCTCCTGTAGTACCCGATGAGGCCAAGGAAGCTGTGAATATTTGTAACCATCTTGGGATGCTCCCAAGACACCACTGCCTCTATCTTGGTGAGGTCAACTGACACCCCCACCCTTGAAATCACGTGGCCATGAAAAGCCACCTCAGAAAGCCAAAACTCACACTTGTTATACTTAGCATATAATCGGTGCTCTCGGAGCGTCTCTAGCACGGTGCGAAGATGAGACTCATGCTCATATTCATCGTGAGAGTAGACTAGAACATCGTCAATGAACACGATCACGAATCTGTCCAAATGCAGATGGAAGACCCTATTCATCAAATCCATGAATGCGGCAGGTGCATTCGTGAGTCCAAACGGCATCACTAAGAACTCATAGTGGCCATATCTAGTGCGGAACGCAGACTTTCATTACATCAGCCTCTTTAATCCTCAACTGATGGTATCCCGACCGCTGATCAATCTTAGAGAACACTGCTGCTCCCTACAAGTGGTCAAATAGATCATCTACACTGGGAAGTGGGTAATGGTTCTTGACTGTTCTCTTGTTCAAATTCTTGTAGTCTATGCATAGCCTTAGGGAT
Source organism: Ottelia alismoides (assembly GCA_037367405.1). Lineage (NCBI taxonomy): Eukaryota > Viridiplantae > Streptophyta > Magnoliopsida > Alismatales > Hydrocharitaceae > Ottelia > Ottelia alismoides. The sequence goes on from JAZKJV010001545.1 coordinate 479,773, forward strand.
CCATCCTTCTTCTTCACGAAGAGGACTGACGCTCCCCATGGTGATGTACTGAGGTGAATGAATCCTATCTCCAGTAGCTTCTACAACTTTACCTTGAGCTCCTTTAGCTTAGTTGGTGCCAACCTATATGGAGGGATAGATATCGGCTGTGTATCTGGTAATAGCATGATCTCAAATTATATCTCTAGTATTGGTGGTAATCCAGGTAGTTCATTTGGAAATACATCAGGGAACTCACGCACAACTCTGACATCCTCTATCCTCTGATCTTGTGTCGTTGTGTCTACAACGTAGGCAAGGTAGCCTAACAACCCTAGGTAAGAAATTATTGTGCACTCAAGGCGGATATGTACTTAATCCCGCCATCAGATGTGCATCCATCGAACAGAAATGGCGACACTCTAGGTAAGTGAAAGACCATCGCCTTCCCAAAATAGTCCAAGCACGTGTGGTGCCTCTCTAACCAATCCATGCCCAGAATGATGTGAAAATCCTCTAAATAAGTCAATAACAAGAATGCAGGCATCTCATCCCACCTATTTGCACAACCACATCCTCCATTGCCCGACGGATGATGGACAATTGGGCCCATGGGCCCTTGATGTAGTACATGAAAGCAACCTTCATCACTGACTTGCCCAATGTGGGCACCATATGATGTGCAAGAAAGGAATGTGCGGCCTCTAAATTAAAAATGCATGTAAAGAAATCCCATGGGATGAAATCATACCTCTGACGACCAATCCAAAAGTATGAGACTGCTCATGTGTCACTGCATTCAGCTGGCCTCGTGGCGATGCATTAGAACCTACAACACTGGTTGTCTGTTGTAGGGCTCGTTGGAAGTTACGGCCTCCTTAGCAGGGTCTTGATCTCTGGAATTGACCGAAAGACCCAGTTGGTCTTCTACTATGTTGTTGTTGCACGCTGAGCTGCTGGCACGCAAAGGGCATTGGGCCTTGAAGTGACCCGGTTGTCTACAAAGGTAACAAGTACAATTGTCTTCCTGTGACAAGATCCCACCAGAAGCAAGACTGTCGGCCCCAGGCCTACGACTCGGTGCCTACATAGGAGGATGAGGGTGTTACAGCTTGGTATCGGAGCAGTAGTACTCCATTCCATTTCATGTATATCATTCCCCATTGGCGTCTGAATACTGGATAGTGTTTAAAGTCTTCTGACCCAATACGAGTCCAACAGAGAATAGAATAATTACATCCATGTCCATATGTCTCTCATAATGTCTCTCTTAAGAAAAGCAAGTACTAATGCATCGGTTCTTTAGGCAGACCTATGTTGCCTCACATATATCAGGATGTGGAACAATAGTAGACTCTCCTTGTACAGATGGTACAGGGGATCCAACAGCATCAAGAGGCGATGGAGCAACGACTCCAGAGATAGGTGATGAATCTCAGATTCACCATTCTAAATCTCATTTATTAAGCTCAATTCCCTCAAAATCAACAGCATATCTGCATATCTGAACACCCGAACCTCTGCTCATCTGAGGAACACACCACACCCCCATACCACACCGAAAATACCAAAAAAATGAAAATTTTTGAAAACCACAAAAAAATTGAAAATCCAGAAAATTTCATAAAGATTGAGACTGAAGACGATCTGATGAATTTGGATCCGACTGTACGGAAAGCACTGGAAAAACGTTTGATGTTTGAACTTCCTTTATACAGGTCATTGAACACTTCCCCGACCTTAAAAGATTTATAACAGATAAATTAATGAACAAAAAGTCGGGTAGGATACGAACAAAGACTGAAAGGTATATCTTGTCAATGGCCTCCTCCTTGGTGTTGAGGAGAAAAACCAAGAGCCGCATAGTAAAGCGGTTACCCAGATTTGACCGGGAAATCAAAGGCACAATTTTCACTCATGCTCGGATTGATGACGATTCACCGATCAATATCCTCCCGACCTCTGTATTTCACGAACTCAAACTCGGACCGATTCGGAAGATACGAGAGATTATTCAATTGGCGAACTGATCGATAAAGCGGCCGAGAGGAATTAATTCTGTCATCATGAAATTCCAAGGTGCTCCGCTCAAAGTGAAATTCACGATCATTGATATTGAGCATCAAGGAGAATTCACCCAGTCTCCAATCATTCTCGGAAAGCCGTTCTTAGAATTGGCTAAGGCAATTATTGATTGTGAGGCCCGGGAAATCAATTTTAAAGCATTAGAAGCACTTAGATCGGACCATGTCTTTGAGGAACCACGATCTTCTGAGGAAACCCACGAAGTCCCCGACAGCCGCAACCATGAAGAGGTAGAAGAGCCCTACCCCGATGCAACACCTGAGATAGCGGTCGTTGATGAGACTATTGATTTAGAGACTCTCCCCCGCATTTCAATTCCCGAGGATCTCAAAATAAACAAATCATTCTTCTATGATCATGAGACTTATGCATGGTTGCACCCTGGAGCAACATTCTCTGAATACCTGGACCAAATCATCCCAAATCGAGAGTGCACCAACATTCGGGAGACTAAGAACAAGCACACATGCCAAACACTGACCAAGGAAAATTCCAATGGCTATTCATCTGGATGCTCAAGTGAACCGACACCTTCATGAAAAAATAAAAAGAGAGTCACCTTTGACCTTTAGGAAGAGGAATCAGCTGACAATCCCTCATCAGGTCTGGAAAAGGTAGTTTATATGAGTGAAGTCTGTTCGGCAGTTCTAAAGCCATGTCTTCGCAAGGATCCAAATTCAATTCTCGTTGGACAACTCCCGTTCCTAATTACTATTCATCCAAAGCTGATGCTCCTGCCCTCTTCAAGTACACTGGAATTCTTTCATATGAGCTGACCGAGACCGGTGCTTCCGAGTATTCATCTGAGGACAAACCACTTGATCCCAAGAAGGAGCGAATTCTGAGAAAATAATTGAAGAAACAAAAAGACCAGAATATTTGAAGTATGTCCACTTTCGAATACTACTCCTCTGAGGATAATTCTGATAATGGATATCTTTCATATGACTCAAATACTTTATCCATTATCCATCATGATTTTTCTGAGGATAACAGTGATAATAGTTGGAAATCATATGCCTCATCTTCTCCGACTCATCATTACGATCTCCCACCGCAGGCTCAAAAAAAGATCAGCCGAAAACCGCCTTAATCATCGGCTACCCACCCTCTCTCCCTACCACATCGGTCCCCTTGTACAACTTCTTCCTCTACTTAGGTCAAGACCTAAGTATAGGGGGGGACCAATGCCATTTGTATATACCATTTCTCTCATCACACTCCTTCTCCCGATCACTCCATTTCCACCCTTCTTCTATACTTAGGCTGACCAAAGCCTAAGTATAGGGGGAACCGACACCCTCCTCTGCATACTCTCCTCATTTACATATCCTGACCACCTCTTTTGCGCTCTTCTTCTATACCTAGACTATTCACAGTCTAAGTATAGGGGGGCAGACCATTGTATATAAATTTTCCACTCTCTTACGCTTAGCCCGATCTATGTCTTCATTACGCTTCTTGTGCTCTGAGGACACAACACTCTCTAAGTATAGGGGGGTCTGTATATACTTTGTATATATTTTACCCATATCTCGTACTTTCACGTAAGTCTATATGTATTTACGGGGTGGGCAATCTTTAAAAAAATCAAAAAAAAAAGAAAAGAAAAGAGGGATTTTGCCACTAACACTGACTTTGCCCATTTTTTTTGAAAATGGCTTCTTATTCATTCTTGCATTGACCAAAAAAAATCCTTGCATAAAAAAAATTGTCTGCATTTCACACACCTGCACTTCATCCTGCATCACATTCATTTGCATTTGTGAAAAGTCATTGGGTTCTGAACCGAGTTGTGAGCAGAAACCGAGAGTGGTCTGGACTTGACCTTAATCCACCTAATTTTCAGAGGAACTTCACCGAGAAATAGGATTTTAAGAGCTTCAGGTCTTTTGACTTAATTCTTTAATTTCCACACGACAATGTGCAGCATTTGACTCTTAGTGTCTAACCTGGTCTCTTCATTTTGGGTACAACTCTGGAATAAGGAATTAATTTGTACTCTCGCACTATGCACTTAGCTCAACTCAGACGGGATGTTGGAAGACTGTGTGAGTCTCTTTTTTGGTAGCGTGGAAATCTAAAGACTGGAGTATGGGTTGAAATAATGCTTCAGAAAAGGGATGGACAGTTGGGCACAATTTTTTCTAAGACCCCAAAAAATGTACGGAATAAAAGATTCTATATCTGTAGGGGCAAAACAAGATCCAAGCAGAAACCACCATACTTCAAATACAAAGAAGCATTCTACGAAATAAAATCTGACCAAAAAGGTCCAAGCTTCAAGAAAACCTACAGATCTTGGTGGAGACTCGGCTACATTGGCCATCTTCACAAGGAGAGGTGACTACACTGGCCACCCTCCAGTTCTTTTCCCATTCTTCTAACTTCTCCCCCATTTCGATTGTGAACACAACACGACAGACCTTATAAGGAAATACCTGACTCCCCGAGGACGAGTTTCTGGAGAGGATAGGAGCATGGTAGTCCGGCGTTCTGGATGGAAAGAGCTAAAATCTTTCACACACATGAATCGGTTATTCAATGTTCATAGGGTATAATTTGGGAAGAGGATTTATCTAAGATGACTTCTGAGCCGAAACTGTGACAATGATGTGTAGAACTTGAGGGCTGTTGATTTTAAAATTCTGTCTCACAGAAGTTCTGACACACATATAATCCAAAGGCCGAGTTTAGTTTCGCTTTCACCTTCAGTTCATGGTCTTGTTATAGAACCCAATCTCATTTCACCTCATGGCATTTCTTTTTGATGCTCAGGGACAAGCATGGTTTAAGTATAGGGGGATGATGAATCTCAGATTCACCATTCTAAATCTCATTTATTAAGCTCAATTCCCTCAAAATCAACAGATATCTGCATCTATTCTGCATAATTAGCATTCATGCATGTTTTCATAAGAATGGCATTTTATCCATAATTTCTGCACAAAATAAGAAGCCAGAAATCCAAGTCAAAAATGACCTGTAAATAGCCTAACTTCCCGGGTTTTTAACTCCTTCATGCTATCTCCGAATGACACAAAACCACCTCCACTGTGTACATATCACTAACCCGAATAAATAAAAAATACAAAAAAATCACCAACCCAAATAAGTGGACCAAAACCCCAAAACCTAGTTTCAGGATTTTCAGACTAAAAGCCCCATATCTTCCCCATCTAGTGTCCGATTTTATCCTACTTACTTTTGAACTAATGTACATTTAATTATCTTCAAAACAAGACCAAGTTCAAGTGAATCAGAGCTCGTATGTTAAAGTTGGGTTTTTGGGCCTCTTTTGTACATTGTGTATTTTAGCGGTTTTTGACCCGTATTTTATGTACCTATTTTCTTTATTAATAAAAATCCAAAAAAATTAGATTTAGATGTCTTTTATTTATCTTTTATTTTTTCATATTTTCCGGATTTTTTATCTTATTTAAAAATGACAAAAAATAGAAAACCCGAAAATCAAGGTATTCTATGTACATGGGATACCCTAAAAAATCATTTTTTACATTTGATCGATTTTGGCTTTGATGTCTTCATGAAAGTTGTAGATCTCATCGAGACGAGCATTTTTTGTGAAAAATTTTTTTCGATCCGAGGTCATTTGCTCTTTCTTTTTATTTTACAAAAGATTTTATTTTGGATTTTTATGGTACTGACACGTGGCCGCCCCAGAGGCCGCCACGTGTCAATGTTTTTGGGATTTTCTTTATTCGTTTTTTTTAAACAAAAAAATAAAAAAAATAATTAGCGATCGCACGTGCGTCGCACGTGCTAAGCCCCATCTCCTCCCCGCCACGTGACGTGTCCGTGGCCGTCCGATCTCGGCCCATCGGACGGCCCCCATCCTTCGTCTACCTCCCAACGACCCTCCACGAGAACTCCGCCACCACCAACCGCTTCTTCAACCTCCCGCGCCTTCCCCGCTTCGGCCGCCGCCGCCCGCGCAAAACTCGCAACCTCGGCCGTACTCCTCGTGCCACCACCTATCCCCCGCTCATCTCGCGCCGACCCTTCCTCTCTTCTCTATTTAAGAACATCGTCGCCGCCTCGACTCGCCATCCACAGTTAGCTCTGCAAGTCGGGGGCGGCGGTGACAGTGCCAAGCCTCCGCACCTACGTCGGTGAGATCCAAGGCAGCGACGCCTTGCTGCATACTGTGCTCCTCCGCCGCTAGTGCCCTACTCTGCCTCCTGCGTCGAGCCTACAACACCACTGTTCCGCCTCCATCTCCGATCCGTGACTTCAACCTCCGCCATCTTCATCTTCATCCGACCAGCGACCAACGTCCCCTCCATCTTCGACAACCTCCAGAAGCTTCGAGATTCGCACATCGTCTCCAGCCACGACGCCACGCCATCCGGCCGCCATCGCCTCCGCTACTCCATTGACCACCTGCTGCACAGACGCCACCTATGCCACGACACTTCACCAACTCAACTCCACATCCACCATGCCTTCTCCGACCAACAACACCGCCAGTTCAACACCGCGTCCTCCGCTCAGCAACTTCAACTACTCTGCAACACCGTACTCTTCCGGCTTCGCAACCTCGCCACCGCCGCTCCTTCAACGCCTCGCCACCGACCTCGCGACCAGCAGCAGCTCACCACTCTTCGGAGGGAGCCTCAGTCGCCGCCGGTCTCTCTTCCAAGCCGTCGGCCACGTCATCAGATCGGGAGGCCGCCGCCGTCCCAGGCCACCACCGCTCCAGCTCCTGCCGGCCTTGAACCGGTTCCACTGCCCGAGGCCCCCACGCATGTGCGTGGCACGTGCGGCGGGGGAACGACGTCAGCAGAGCGTCACCCAGGTCCATGTGCTTTGCACGTGACCATGGGTTAATTGCAGAAGACCACCTGAACGTCCTCCATATTGCCGCCAAGTTCCTCCAGCCAGAGGTCACGTGCAGCGCATGTGACCTCCTGGAGAAATTGCAGAGATGCCCCAGAGCATTTGGTAATTTAGCTTAGGTCCCCGTCTGCACATTTCTTTCTTTATATTATTGCATTGTTACCCCTGTCTTTCCCTTTAATTTTGAACCTTTACATGACATTATTTTGTTATTAAAAAATAGCATGATGTTCGTTATTTAATTTTCTACATCTTGACATATTGTGGATATTTTTGTGATTGACGGTTAATTAATAATTAATTATTTGTGGCAATTTGCAAACTTTGTCCAATTTATGCTCTTGAATTTTATTTGATTAACGTTGCTCTAAAAATTCTCGAAAAATCACATATTGTAGAATTAATTGTGCTTGACATTGTGCCCAAAAGATTTGCATTTGCTTACATACTTTGTCCTATTAAAAATCATTTTGCACATTTTAATATTTAATTTTTAATAGATATTAGATCTCACATTTTCGAGGTTTAGGATTTTTCTAAGATCAATCACTTATTGATAGATTTTAGATAATTTTGGTCCTCGAAAATAATAGGTTTAGTATTTATCATAATCTAAATATTGAAAATCATTCTGTTTGCATTTAAAAATTCATAAATAAATTCATTTTCATCCAAAAATTCCAAAAAAATTACAGTGCATTCATTTTATCATAATCTACATTGTGGCCATTTTTTGTATTTTTCGGACATTGTTTGATCGAAGTTTACATTTTAGTCCCTGAAATAGGCCAAAATTGCATCTTGCATCCCTTATTTGCATTTAAAAATTCCAAAAATAGACCGCCTCGAAAACCACGTACGAATTTTGATAGACATAATTCTAGGTTGTTCCTTTGCGTCCTTGGATCGACCTTGTGACTTGTCTAAGTAAAATAAACATAAAATCACTTGATTAAAAATTGAATAACATTTGTGGTTATTTCTTGACCGATTCCGATCGCCGCCTACAACGAACGACACATTATTCTTTAAGCACGAACATTATAAAAACCAACTTTTAAAGCCGTGATTTTTGGACTCGTTAGATGGCGCCGTTGCCGGGGAGGCAAACAACTTAGTTTGTGTTTTGAAATTTCTTATTCGGTTTTCCGCATTCGGGTAGTCTGACCCCCGAATTTTTCATTGTGAATACCATTTTTATTTCTTGCATTTATTTTTCAGCATTTATTTCACGCTTGTTTAATTTTTTGAGACACTCTCTGACATCCTCTCTCTTATTTTTCTTGCAAGGTATCCGGCGTACGTGGAGCGGTTTTCAAGAAACCGACGCATCTTCACCGACATCCGTAAAGCTGCAATTAAACTAAGATCGAGTCGAGTTGTGAGAGAGCGTAGAGCTAGATTTTTAATTTCTACAATTTTATTTACTTGCTCATTTACAGCGGTGTCTGTTTGGACTCTCGCTCATGTAAAAGACCTTGAACTTTTTTGTGGTGTATCGTGGCCTGTTTCACTCTCCGGTGAGGGTGGGGCCCGTCTTGAGTGGCGAGTAGGATAGACCTGCACTACGGCTCTCAGAGCATTTATATTTTTGCTTGTGCTCGTAGGATCTAAGGCTACACTGCACTCTAACTGAGACGTACGTAGATCGTTCAACTTAGCAAAATTTAAATCAATTCTTACCCTCTAATAGAACTTTCTACCTAGGTGCGATTTTCATCAGCTTGCACGTATTTTAGAATAATTTCAATTATGTATTGCATCCCACATGGAGATTGTGAGGAAGCACTGTAAGTCTTCTAACTGAGCATACATCATTGTTTTTCGCATGCATCGGCTTTTCCCGACTCTTCCCTCTTGTTTTATCACATAATTTTAAAGGAAATTGGGATTGGATGGTAGATGTGTATTTGTGCTCATACAATTTTTCAGTGATCGCCTCATTTAGACTACTAAATATAGCCGATCTTAAGAACCCATAAAATCAAGAATTTTTGTGGGAGAGCAACCCCGACCTTGGATGATTTTATTTTTCTGAGTGAGCGAGAGACAACACTTAAGGTTAGAACCAAGCTCCAACACCTATCAGCTCGCTAAATTTTTGCCAAGATTGATTTATCACCAACTAAAATTGAAAAGATAATAGCCGAACTCTTACGGCTTCATTGTGTGAGTTGGTGAACCCAGGGTTTGATTTGTGTTTGTATTGGTGTGCGTGAACCGATACTAAGATCAAAAGCCGCACATTTGATAAAAATTCTCTTCCCGTGCGATCATCTCTTTCCTCTCTTGATTTTAACCTCATTATGGAACTCTTGTACAAAAACTCCTACAGGACAACCCCTCATTCCTTTCAACTCTTCGGGAAATGACCGAGAATCCATCAAAATTATACTATGAAAACGAATTCGTATCAGTTAGACCAAAAACACCTCCTCCAAGAGACTCTCAACCACCATCTCTTTTCACCAATCCGATCTGCTTCATGAATGACAATCCTTTATTTTTGAACCAGACTGACCAACAACTGACTGAGGTCTCCACTTCTTCATTATCAATCCTCTCTACGCCGATCATACAATTGATCCTTCTTATTCGGTGAATGTCAATCCATCATTCATAGGAGATGATAACCACATGATTGAACTCAACACTTTTTCATATCTTCCGTCGCCCCCACCAGTGAACACCAAAGAACAACCATCATCCTGGATTGACCATGACAACCCCCTTTTCAGACATGACAATCATATAGAGGACTAGACTGAATACATAAAAACACAGGAACCCTGTATGCTGACTACACCATATCAAGATCTGACCACTCATGATCAAAGGAATAAATTCTACTCGGATCAAATCCACATGTCTGGATCATATAAGCAGCCACCTTCCCTAATTATTGAGGAGATATTTTCAGAAAATAATAATCAGATATTGGACATTCCAAGAAAACTCCTCTCCTAGCACATATATGAAAATGGAAGATGAAATTATTGAATCACAAGAACACACATCGACTGCTCCCATAGGTGATCATGAACAAATTTTTGAGGATGATATCTCGAGGATAGAAAAAGATTCGAATCAATGGAGGAATAGATGGCAAAAATTCACTGACCGAGTAATCTCATTCTATGGTGGCTCGGACACAAAAATGAATGAGGAAATGATTGGATCTGAGATTGAAAATTTTAAGGATATTCAGGAACCTAGGGACGATTCTGACAATATCACTTCCGCATATTATTCCCCTAGAGATGACTATGCCACCGACTCTCTCTCTGAACACCCGAACCTCTGCTCATCTGAGGAACACACCACACCCCCATACCACACAGAAAATACGAAAAAATGAAATTTTTGAAAACCATAAAAAATTGAAAATCCAGAAAATTTCATAAAAATTGAAACTGAAGACGATCTGAGGAATTTGGATCCGACTGTACGGGAAGCACTGGAAAAACGTTTGATGTTTGAACTTCCCTTTATACAGGCCATTGAACACTTTCCCCGACCTTAAAAGATTTATAATAGATAAATTAATGAACAAAAAGTCAGGTAGGATACGAACAAAGACTGAAAGGCATATCTTGTCAATGGCCTCCTCCTTGGTGTTGAGGAGAAAAAACCAAGAGCCGCATAGTAAAGGGGTTACCCAGATTTGAACTGCAAAATCAAAGACACAATTTTCACCCATGCTCGGATTGATGACGATTCACCGATCAATATCCTCCCGACCTCTGTATTTCACGAACTCAAAACTCGAACCGATTCGAAAGATACGAGAGATTATTCAATTGGCGAACTGATCGATAAAGCGGCCGAGAGGAATTATTTCTGTCATCATGAAATTCCAAGGTGCTCCGCTCAAAGTGAAATTCACGATCATTGATATTGAGCATCAAGGAGAATTCACCCAGTCTCCAATCATTCTCGGAAAGCCGTTAATAGAATTGGCTAAGGCAATTATTGATTGTGAGACCCGGGAAATCAATTTTAAAGCATTAGAAGAACTTTTATGATTTTTTACTGTTTTTGTGATTTTTGGGGAATTTTCAGAATATTTTTGGTATTTTAAATAGGCAAGACAAAGGAAAACAATGAATAAGCTTGCTGGCCGAAATTAAAATGAGGTTGAAAAATACTAAACAGTACCTAAAATTCCTCAAATTAATTTTAAAATATAGACAATAAAACCAGGAAGACACAGCAACTGAGTTTGTATTTTTGTGAATTTTTTACAATTTTTTAGGGTTTTTTGAAGTTTTTTAAGGGTTTTCTAATTTTTAAGGTTTTCTTTTTGAAATTTTAGTGGTTTTTGGACTGACACTAGTAGATGACAAAACACACAAAATATATTTTTTTGGAATTTTTCAAAGCATTTTTGTAAATTTTTAGGGGTTTTTCTAATGCAAACAGTATAAAAAATGCATGTTTTTGGTTTTAAATAAATATGGAAATGCAATAAAATACAAATGCAAAAATGTGGCGTGAAAGTGCAAGTTAACAGGAGATTAACATAATTTTTGTGGGATTTTTCAAGTTAAAAAGATGCCCTAATTAAATCAAGCAAGCACACAAAAATATCACTGCCTGGCAGGGGCTTACATGCAATTAGACAAACATCCAGGGGCTATGATACAAAATTTCCACAAAGTTTTAAACTAAAACTTGCATTTAATGGACTAGAAATAAAATACAAAACCCGGAAGGGTATTAGTACAAAATGTCCAAACCCAACACGTGCTACACACGTGCTTGACAGGGAACCTAAACGCAATATTCAAAAATCTCCAGGGCTCATATGCAAATATCCCAAAGTTTAACACTGGACTACAAAATTTTGGACTAAAATGAAATAACTAAACCCTAGGGGGTCCTTGCAAAATGCCCACCCCTCATGCGCACAGGCACGTGAGGTGACGTGGCAAAGGACCTAAGTGCGAATAAAATAAATGTGCGGGGTTTACATGCAAATAATACAAAATATTTACGCTACAGATGAAAGTTTTAGGACTAAAAAGTAAATACAAAATGCGCGGGGTGAAGAGTGCAAAATACCCCTTTGCGCGCGATCCAACGGCGGGGAGGATGCCACTTAAACACGTGCGTGGATCCAACGGTCGATGGCAATTCGCGTTGAATGGCGGAGATTAGATCGTTGGACGACGATCGGACGGTGGCGACGTGGCACGATCCAACGAACGCTGCTCGATCTGGGGAGCTTCCTCGATCCGACGGCTGGGAGGCTAGGACCAAGAACAACGAAGAACACCGGCGAGGGTGAGCTTCGTCGTCCGAGATCTCCATCCTCCGGCGATGATAGAGCTTCAAAATGGTCGTGGAGCTTCATGGGTACCTTCTCTTCCTCCTGGAGGCGTCACAAGATCACGGCGAAGGTCGTGGCGCTCGCCGGCGGCTGGCGGAGCTGGGAGGCTTCGAGACCTCCGGCGAGCTTCCAAAATCGACTCCAGGCACGCTTGAGCGTGCGTTGACCTTCAGAAAGACGTAGGTGGTCCAGGGCAAACTGCCTGGACCTCTGGATGGGAGTGGCGAGGCGAGATGCGACTTGGCGTGGAATGACCGGAGGTGCACTCCAGCCAAGATGATGATTTGAGCGATCTGGGCGACAAAACTTGAAATTTCTTCGGGGTTTTTGACCCTAACACTAACAGGAACTCAATGCAAAAGAGAAATAAACGTGAAGTGGCCCTCAATGGCCGGAACCAGAGGGAGAAGGGGACCTCGACCGCCGGAGTTGCAGGAGGTGGTGGAGACGCCTCCGACCTCTATCGCCTTGGCTGAAGGGCTTGCGGTGGAGCTGTCACCTCCAGGAAGCTCGGGAGCACGAAAGGGGCGACGAGGGGTGGACCGAAGGGACTCTAAATTCAAATCGAAGGTGGCTGGCCGCATATATGCGATTTGACTTCGAGCTGCAGGGCCTCAAAGAACGAAAAATCTGGAGCGCCTTAGTGATCCTCGGCCCAAGGTAATCGCATGGTGGGGTAGACCAAGGATCGAGGCTCGGATTTGCAGAAGGATTCATCATGAAAGAATGCAAGGTTCGGCCGCGAAAAATCCAAGAAGTTGGCTCAAAAACCAACTTCTGACACGGCGCAGGGGGGAAGGCGACTAGTTGACCGGGGTCAACTGGTGGCGCCTCCTGGTTGGTCCACGTGGACCAACCAGGAAAAACCCAACAAAAATTATTTGTAAAATCATTTAAAAATCGAAGATGAATTTATTAATTTTAGGTTATAAAATAAAAAAATGTTTCTTATTTTCTAAATTATTTTATGGTGATTTTTGATTGTTTTTATGAAGTATATTTTTACAAGTTACTTTTTATACCCCTTTATAAGTATAATATCTATATATTTTAGTATTTTATTTTTATTTGTGAATTTGATTTCTTTATTTTTGGGTTATTATTTTATAAAATTATAACATGCTTTTATAACATAAATATATTTTTACTTTATTTTTCTGATGTTCTTTGTATAATTAATAACATAAAGGAATATATTGTATAGGTATATGTGTATGTATTTTACCTATGTATTGTGTATACATGTATTTTATTTTATGTTTTCTTTGAGTTTTATTTGATTTCAATGCACACATATATTATAAGTAATTTTTACAAAATAACAAAAATATAGAATTATAAAAATAATGAATAAATAATAAAATGAATATTTTAAGCTGTACAAGTATACAATAGAGGTCCAAAACTCAACTTTCAAACCGTAGCTCCGTCAAATGCGAAATCACCGTCATTAAATAGCTTATTTTATTCTATATACAATTAAAGGAGTTTGCTGCATTTGGAGTTTTCATTTGTGAGATACAGGTCTGGGAAGTTGGGATTCTGGATTTTTATTCAGACCATAACTTTTTATCTGTACATTATTTTTCAATGAAATCAATTTTGTATTTTTCTTTATTTAATTATCTACAACTTTCATGTACAAAATTTCTTTATTTGATGTATAAAAAGTGGAACCAAAAATAGTCCCAAAATGAATAAAGAATAAATAAAATAATATAGGTATTTGACCCTTATCTCCCCCTACTTTATTCCTTGTTGACCTATTCATCAAGATGCCTAGGTCTTGGGGTTTTGGTCATAAAATATTTACAATATTTTATTCTTTTTCTTTTCTTTTATTTATTCTATAATTTTGGCTCTAATTACAGTATTTTATACACTATTTAGATGCACATTCATGAATCCTAAATTGCTCTATTTAATGCTATTTACAGGCATTTGCTAGGGTTTTTGATGCCAAAATGATAGAATAAAGATGATAAAATGTGGATTCATCATCTCCCTATACTTTACCTTTGCTAGTCCCTAGCAAACACTTATGCAATAAGTGCAAAAAGAAAAAAAAGAAAAGAAAAAGAAGAACTTGGATTTAGTTTAATTATCAAACTTGTCTTCACAAAATCAAAGTTTGGAGCTTAAGTCGGACCTTTGGAATTTTAGTGCGGGCGGAACCTTAATGAGAACCGAATTTGAAATCCAACAGTCCTTGAGAATCCCAAAACTCTGTTCAAGTCTCCTCAATAGCCAGGTCAGAAATACTTCAACTCATACGCAAACCCTTACGACTATGAATCTGACTCGTACAGTGTAAGTGATGGTGGCTCTCCCCAACTAGAATGACAAAGAGACTGACTTCTCCAGTACGACAACCCAATGATTCCCCAATACAATAACTCATCCCTCAAGGAGCAAGGTATTCCCTTCTAAGTTCAAGTGGCAACCGTCTCAAGAGGAGGGGGCGAAGAGAAGAATGGACGGTAGCCAGTGTAGCTACCTATCCTAGGATGCAAGACCGGTGTAGTCAAGTCACCCAGCTGCAGGTTCACATGATTTGACTTTGAAGCTCAAGCTTGCTTATTTGACTTTACAACATATGTACACTCCGACATGCATTTTTATTTTTGTACAGGCCTGTCCACTTTTTTGGAGTTTTTGCTTTTGCTTTTGCATTTTTTGAGTACTATATACAACAGCATTTACATAGGGAGTTTTTCCTCTTGAGCAAGTAGACTATCCCTCTTTTGAAGCTTTATTGCAACCCACGATCTCCTATCCTCGAAACTCATCACTACTGGATGGGTTGGGGCGCACTTCCCTCCCTAGAGGAGGACAAGTGTTTCCACCTGTGTGCGTCTCATACCGGCAAATCCAATCCCCTCACCACTCCAACTGAGTTGAGCCATGTGAAAGGTGCAGGTGTCCAAGTTAGGTCATTATCAACAAGAGTCATGCGTGTTCTCCGAAATACCCTACTTAGGCAGTCAAGAATCCATTGAACCAAGTCCCGTGATCCTCAAAGAATTAAGTCAACTAGACCTGAAGTACCTCAAACCCAGTTCCTATAAGGTTCCTATTACTTAGGTAGATTTTAAGGTTCAATCAAGCTCCAATCTCCGGATTTTACTTAGACTCGTTCAACTATCAAACTCAATCCGAAAAATGCAAATGTTATGCAATGCTATGCAAAATGCAGGAAATATTTTTGTGATGCAATTTTCAAAGATTTTAAACTTTTTATGGATTTTTGAAAAGATGATGCATGCATTTTTTGTATTTTTCAAAAGATTTTTTAACTGTTTTTGGATTTTAGTTTTGCAAATGTTTTTGGGATTTTTGAAAACAAAAAGTTTTTGGCTAAGAGTTAGGTGAAAACTATGTACACGGGAGTGCTTCTTATATCTACAAGAAGTGAATTTTAAGAATTTACAAGGGTAAGTGATCACTTTTATACAAATATATATAGTGGATCTTTGGTGAGATATATGTATTCCTCAAACTTATTTGACACACTTTTTCAAGCGATTTTTAAAAAACTATAGTCCAAAATAATTTTTACAAACATTTTACAAACATGTACACACCTTTGAAAATCATTTTGCAAAGGTTTTCCAAACAGTATAGATAGATTTTTCAAAACATTTTTGCAACCATTTTTCAAACCATTTGCAAATCATTTTTCAAACATTTTATTTCACACAAAGAAAATAAATTTTGCAAACCATACAATTTTTACAAAGGTTGAAAACATGTAACAAAACGTTTTCAAAATAGTTTTCAATAGATTTTCACAAAGATTTTCAAACTATTTTTCAAACATTTTGCAAAAAATATTTTCATTTATTAATTAGTAAATACAAAAAAATTGAGGGATAAAACACCTTGTTATTAGGGTTTTAATGAATTTTAAAGAATTATTAGCCATATTATTAAGAAAATACGAAAGTACGAGTTATGGCTAAAGTATATACACAGTATATACGACCCCCCTATACTTAGCTTGAGCTATGTCCTCATAGATCGGAGAGAAAAGAGAAGACATAACTCGTACTAAGTATAGACAAGTCTAAAGAATAAATGAATGAACCAATAAGAAGTCGACCGTCCCCCCTATACTTAGGATCAAGTAATCCTAAGTATAGCAGACTGTACACAACACAGGGAGGGTCAAGGGTGGGAATGAACATATCGTACTCAGATTGTTTCCCCCTATACTTAGGGTAAGATATCCCTAAGTATAGACAAGAAGAGGAGACAATGTAGAGGATCGAAAAATAGAGAAACTCGGGGTGCACACCCCCCTATACTTAGGACAAAGTACGTCCTAAGTATAGAAAACTGTCTACAAGGGCGGCACCTTTTTGATAGATAAAGAAAATGGAAAAGGAAAAGAAGAAAAGAAGAAAATAGATCAGCAGATGAACGCATGATATAGACAGATGGTCTGTATAGCGGAAAATGGAATTGATCACCATGTATGAGATGCAGATGATGTGAGTCAAAGAGCACATCTCATACCAGAAGAATGGGGGCAATGTCAATGGTCGGCGGATCACGATCTAGATATAGTTTCAGGCGTTGACCATTGACACGGAAGGTAGAAGAGGATGACGGTTCGGATATGTCGATGCTGCCATTGTCATGTACCTTCCTAACCACATACGGACCTTTCCACTTGCTCTGCAATTTCCCTGGAAATAATTTTAGCCTGGAATCAAACAACCATACTCTCTGATCTGGCTCAAACTGTTTATGGCTGATGTGGGAATCATGCCATGTCTTTACTTTCTCTTTGTACTGTAGGCTGTTTGAAAAAACTATCTCTCAGTTCCTCCAGGGCTGCCAACTCTGCTCTTCTCTGTTCTCCTATGCTCTCGGGATCTATCAATAACTCAGTGACTGCCCAAAATGATTTGTGCTTGATTTCCACTGGCAAATGGCACGGCTTGCCATAGACGAGTCGAAAGGGAGATGTTCCCAATGGATTCTTGAAAGAAGTCCGATAGGCCCACAAGACTGAGTCCAAAAGCTGTGACCAATCCTTTCGGTCTGGGCGGACAACTTTCTACAAGATAGTTTTTATCTCCCGGTTCGATACTTCGGCAAGACCATTAGTCTGAGGATGATACGGTGTGGCGACCTGATGGTCAATGCCGAACTCGTCTGCAAGGTCCCTAACCTTGTCATTGATGAAATGAGACCCCCCGTCTGAAATCAAGACTCTCTGTACCCCGAACCGTGAAATGATATTTTTCCTCAAAAATTTGCATACGGTTTTAGCATCTGCGGCTCGGGCGGGGATGGCCTCAACCCATCAGCTGACATAGTCATCAGCGAGCAAAATATGCTTGAATCCCTGACTCTTAGGAAATGGGCCCATGAAATCAATCCCCATGCATCAAAAACCTCACAGAAGTGAATGGATTGCATGGGCATCATGTCTCTCTGTCCGCAGGTTCCCATTTTCTGACAGTCAGTACATCTCTTCACGAACTCATCAGAATCCTTGAAAAGAGTAGGCCACCATAGGCCGGATTGAAGCACCTTCTGTGCTGTTCTTTTTCCAGAATGATGTCCTCCTGCCTCAAGCTTGTGGCAATATGTGAGGACGCTATGCTGCTCTTCTTGAGGAATGCACCTCCTCTAAATG
Organism: Ottelia alismoides; assembly: GCA_037367405.1. Taxonomy (NCBI): domain Eukaryota; kingdom Viridiplantae; phylum Streptophyta; class Magnoliopsida; order Alismatales; family Hydrocharitaceae; genus Ottelia; species Ottelia alismoides. The sequence goes on from JAZKJV010001545.1 coordinate 497,679, forward strand.
CTATCCCCTCCTTCATGATAAAGGACGGGATCCTCCCAATGGTAAAACTTGGCCTTAGCTAGGAAGGTCTCAAGTTTCTGCCTGGGCCAACCCCGAGGGACCGTCTTGGCAACAAGATAGTTTACAAAGTCGGCATACCATGGGAGTGAGGCGACCGCCAAGATCGCCTCGTCTGGGAATGTCTCTGTGATAGGTGCGCTGGGCTCAGATTCCTCAAGATTCTCCAATCTGGATAGATGATCCGCCACCACATTCTTGACTCCAGGCTTATCCTTAATCTCAATATCAAATTCCTGGAGGAGAAGGATCCATATGGTAAGACGTGCTTTGGCATCCTTCTTAGCCATTAAGTATCGGATGGCGGTATGATCAGTGTAAATAGTCACTCTAGATCCGAGAATGTAAGATCGATACTTATCTTGAGCAAAGACTACGGCCAGCATCTCTTTCTCAGTCACAGTGTAATTCCGCTGAGCGGCATCCAAAGTCCGACTGGCGTAGTGAATGGCAAACGGTAAACCATCCCTCCTCTGTCCAAGCACAGCCCCAACGGCAAAATCTGAAGCATCCGTCATGATCTCGAATGGGAGAGACCAATCAGGTGGCTGAAGGACAGGAGATGAAACAACCATATCTTTGAGAGTCTCAAACGACGCAAGACACTTATCATTGACAATGAACTTGGTGTCTTTTGTCAGCAAATCAGTTGAGGTCGAGCAATACGACTGAAATCCTGAATGAACCGTCGGTAGAAACCGACATGCCCCAGAAAAGACCGCAACTGACGCAGATTAGACGGTGGATTGAGCTTTCTAATGATGTCCACCTTGGTCGGATTGACCTCCATGCCCCTGTTGGGGATGATATGACCAAGGACCGTCCCTTGAGTCACCATGAAGTGACTCTTCTCCCAAGACAAGACTGACCTCTATGCAGCGCTGAAGCACACGGTCTAGGCAGTCAAGACAAGCATCGAACCCATCGCCATAGACCGAGAAGTCATCCATGAAGAGCTCTAAACAGTCACCCACCATGTCCGAGAATATGGACAACATGCACCTTTGGAATGTCACTAGAGCGTTACATAGACCAAAGGGCATCCGTCTGAAAGCATAAGTCCCAAACGGACAGGTGAATGTCGTTTTCTCCTGGTCTTCGGGCACAATGGCCACTTGATTATATCGGGAATACCCGTCAAGAAAGCAGTAATGACTCTTCCCAGCTAGCCTCTCGATAATCTGATCAATGAATGGAAGCGGGAAATGATCCTTCTTGGTGGCCTGATTCAATCGTCTGTAGTCCACACAGACCCTCCAAGAAGTGGGTACTCGGGTAGCGATCTCCTCTCCAGACTCATTCACCACTATAGTGATGCCCGTCTTCTTGGGCACCACATGTAACGGACTGTAACCCATTTAGAGTCGGAGATGGGGTAGATAAAATCGGCGCTCCACCACCTCGATATTTCCTTCATGACCACATCTCAAAGATTCGGGTTCAACCGTCGCTGGAATTCACGTGACGGCCTAGCGTCCTCCTCAAGATAAATGTGGTGGGAGAACAGAGCCGGTCTAATCCCCTGGAGATCAGCTATACTCCATCCTATTGCCTTGCGGTTTCTTTCAAGAACCTCCATCAAACGAGATTCTTGTTCTCCAGTCAAATCCACTGAGATAATGACTGGGTGCATGTCTGACTCACCCGCAAGGAATCTATACTTCATCGACTGCGGCAAAGGCTTTAGTTCTGGACAACTGGGAGGTGGCAGATCTGGCTTCTGATATGTCTGTGTGAAGGCGACCGGATCTGCATGGGAGAACTCTCGCTCTGCATTAATCTCTGACGAAGGGCGGCCTGCTGAATCATCAATGAACTGCATTGGCTCGCACTCTGTCATGGCTGTTGGCTCAGAAGGAATCAGACAAAGCAAATAGTCATCAAAATCATTCCAGTCAATGTCTGAATCCGAGGGATCAGAAGAAGATGAGCAAGAATGAAAATCATCAGCACCACTCGTCCCAACACTGTCAGCCTCAGGTGTATCCTCATCCAGGGGTGTGCTCTCCCGGCTCACGATTGCCATGAGCTCTAGATATAGTCAATCTGTAGGCAGGGCGAGGGTCGGTGCTACAGGATCTGTCCAGTTGGATTCATCATCGGTCATCACAAAATCACACTCCTGGTGGATGTCTAGCTCTTCTTCTGTCATCTGCGTGGCTTTGCTGGACTGCTCTGAGCATGCTAATTCTCTAGCTCTGGTCTCATCGATCGTCTCTATTTGTATGGTTTCGCCCTCCACGCGAAAGCATACCTTCCCGCTATCATGATCGGTCACCGCCTTGGCTGTGGCCAAGAATGGGCGTCCAAGTATGATGGGGGTATCGGTTACCGACTCAGGGATCTCCATGTCCAACACAACAAAGTCCACGGGGAATTTCAGACCCTGAATGGTAACGACCACATCTTTCAATAACCCCTTCGGCCTCTTAATCGACCTATCAGCAAACTAAAGGACCGTCCTGCTCCGAAGAAGAGGACCAAACTCGAATTGGCCGAGTAAGGCTGCCGGAAGAAGGTTAATAGAAGAGCCGCTGTCTAATAGAGTACGATCGAACTGCTGCTCCTGAATCTCGCATCTGACATAGGAAGCTCCTGTATCAAGTTTCTTGGCTGGCAATGTATTCTGGATGGCGCAGCAAGTGTGATGGGTGAGCACATGGATCTGATCTCTGTACCTCCTCTTCCTGCGGACTGTAGTTTCCTCTTTCAAGTTCTTCTTGAGGAAGGGGATGTGCTCAAGTGCTTCCCGTAGAGTCAGCTGAATGTGGAATCTATCAATCATCCGGTTGCTGAACTCTACCTGTTGCTCTTTTTTTGGGATTTTCTCTTTTATTCCCCTTCGCCCGGCGGAGTGCCTCAGGGAAGGGGATGGTAGGGGCCTCCTCAGATGGAGGACTAGGAACAGGTCCCTGTGCCTGTGAAGGAGGAGAATCCATACAATCATCATCATGCAACACATATGGATCCGCAATGTGAACAGAAACCTTTCCTTTATTCATATTTTTGTTTTTGTTTTTGTTACCACAGTCCATAGATACAAAAGGTGGTAACATCACAGAGGGAGGCTCAACAAAAGTAGATGTGGTGGCCTCAGTACTACCACCGGCACCTGTCTTCGCAGCATCAGCACCGCGCTCCGTCTCGATATCCAAAATGGTGGCATCAGCACCATTCGTCCCAACACTGTCAGCATCAGGTGTCATGACGGCATCAGCACCGTCGTCGGGATCTCCATCATTGGTGGCTTCAGCACCACCGTCCTCAACATCATCCTTAGCGGCCTCAACACCGCTACTCTACTCCTCTGGCGCTCCTGATCCAGTATGTGGGTGTCGCTCAGAAGAGGCGCCGCCGGCTGGCATCCTACCGCTCCTAGTAGTCACAAAATCAGCATCATACAAAGGGAGAGATATGTCACTCAAATAGTCACCAGGAGAGGTATCTTCTGTAAACTCTACCTGCTCAGATTTTCTTTTCAGACTGTTCGGGTTAGGTTCGATCTGAGCGGGTATGACAGCCTTACCTTTGACTATTTCCCTCATCTCCTGTCGGAATTCATCCATTTCTTGCCTGAAGGATGCTCGCTGTTCTGAGAGCAAGCGGGCAAGATCATCGAGAGCTGGGTTCTCAAAAACTGGGGCTTGATAGCCGGAAGGGTTCCCTTGCGGGAAATGAGGCTGCTGCTGGTACTGGGGAGGATGGGGATATGACTAATGAGGCTGCTGACGCTGCCTCCACTGCTGTCCCTGATAGGCGGGACGAGGACCACTCTGATACTGTTGCTGCTGGGCATACTGGGGCTGCTGGTGTTGTTGTTGCTACTGGCTGCTCTGCTGTCCTTGAACGAGATTCTGCTGCTGGGATGAGGAGCCACCGTTGCCCCAATGGAATCCTGGATGATCACGACGGATCCCAGGCTGAGGGTACCAGTCGTACCAAATCCCATTGACTTTCATCAATGGTTCCTGCTTGAAGGAAGGTGGAGGGAGAACTGCCAGTGGCTGCTCCGGCTGATAGACCACCATCTGAGTGTATGGAGATGGCAGCTGCGCTGGGAAGTACTGTAGCAGTGGAACCGGCTCTGCCTGGATACGATTCACCTGGCGGTACGAGGTAGAGGGTTGGTTGGAACTGCTACCGCTGGGGTCAGCCCGTGATCTGGGAGGCTGCTGGGAAGAAGTCTGTGCCTCCTAGATGCAAAGAATCTGCATCTTCAGATCACTCATTGTCTTGGCAATTTGGTCCATCTGGGCCATGCCTTGCATCTGTTTTTTCTCGAGGATCTCGAGACGGTCCAGTTTCTCACTGATTATGCCCATGTCGGTTGCGGCTGATTGCTTGGGTTGCGGCTACCGACGATGTGTTAGGATCGACATCAATGCGGGCGATCCTCTGGAACGATCCCGCTCCTTACGGGGGCTTCTGCTGTGTGTAAACACGGGCTTGGGCCATCACAGTTGAATTCTCTGCCATGCCCTCGTAGATAGCCCAAACGTCATCTTCACCCTTTGAAAAATAGGACCCACCGCAAGAGGCGTTCACTAACCCCTGCAGCTCCGGTGTCAGCTCATAGAAGAAACTCTGAACTAGGTTGGGCTTGGAGATGTCATGATGTGGACACCGGTCAATGAGTTCTTGAAAGCGATCCCAAGCATCATGAAACTGTTCATTAGGGATCATGACAAAATTGCGATCATTGCTCTAGCTGCATTGGTCCGGCCGAGAGGGTAGTATTTCTTCAGATATGCGGTCTGGAGATCTGCCCAAGTATCAACGAGTCTCCCCAAGTGTTTGAGCCAATATGCGGCTCTATCAACCAAGGAAAATGAGAAGGCGATCATCTTGATCGTGTCCTCGGTCATCAGCCTATCATGGATCGTGCTGCATATCATCTCAAATTCTTGGAGGTGGAGGTGTGGCTCTTCGGTCAGCAACCCATGGAATTTCGGTAGAAGCTGAATGATGTGGGGCCGAAGCTCGAAATCTCCATGGATCGGTGGAAGTCTGATCCAACGATGAGTGAGGGATGCGACTGAGTTGTGCAATTACCTCATAATAGTCTGTGGCGGTCTCTCAGCGTTGGGATCACCTCCTCCTGCATCAGGTCCATCTCCTCCTCCACCACCGCCACCGCCCCCACCAGGTCGGTTCTCTCGCATCTGAGCTATCTCTCTCATCAGATCACCCATGAAGGTACCCTGGTCACGAATATGCCTCTGCATAGTCTCCAGGGATGCAAGAAGTGAATTGTTGATAGCTGCTTAGTCAATGAAGAATGGTGGGTGATCATGGTCATATGGATGCTCGCCTCTGTCAGCCATCTCGGGATTCTCTGAAATAGCACAAGAGGCCATCTCAGGTACTGTCGAATGTCCTGAACTCTGTGATGCAGTAAATTCTGACACTCTTGGACTGATGGAAGGAGAATGAGAAGTGTGGTCAAGGGGGAACAGGGTGGAGGTAAACTCAAGCTCGGAGAGCGGACTCTCCGAGGTAGTCCTAGATGAATGAGGAGGAGTGCTGGATAGTGGTGCCGACAAAGTCGGCCTAAGAGATCTCCGTCCCATCATCTTGATTATTGGGAAGAGCAGGGAGAATGCAGAAGAAGAGGGAAGAAATGAGAAGCAAAATTGCGCACAATTGTGCTATTTTTTTATCTTGACCTAAATAGAACTAGCAATCAAACACAAAACAGGGGTGAATTCACCAACTCAACACATGAAGCCGTGAAGGTTCGGCTTTTATCTTGTCGGTTTTATCTTGAATTCAGGAATTAATCTTTTCACGAGTCCTTAGAGCGCTACGCCTAAAGGAGAGAGTACTGCCGGAAGAGTATCCCGTACTTGTCCTCCTCCTGTGTAACCTGTAGCTTGCGCTTTTTGAGGTCCTTGTAACCCTTCCTGGATCCCTACTCAGCCAAAGAATAAGAGAGGAAGCCAATAGGCGAAACTGATACTTCGGAACTCGCTCGCAACAGAATCACCCGTGAGCGTACAAGAACCTAATCGGACGCGAGACGATGAGAAAGACACCCCCGTGAAGGCGTGGCCTAGGCTCGATACTTCGGACAAGGTCGATGCTCTACACAATAGAGAGTCACCAATGTCGACCAAGCCCTACTCGTCCACGTACGATAGAAGCGCCAATACTTCGGAAATCCAGGCGATACACAAGACAACCACAAGCTGGGATTTTGGCTCTAGTCCTTACGAAGCACTCAACTCACTTGGAAGGAGACCTTCCCATGCAACCTGAAAACAAGTGAGGGTGTTACTCTCCCCAATCAATGAATCCAATTACCAATTTTATATTTGGTCAAGGTTTTCTTAGCAGTCCCTTTTTTAATTTTTTTGGGTGTTATCGCTTCTTTTGAGTAGATTCAAACAAGCGCCTAATGATTTTTGTATTTTCTTGATCCTACTTTGTTCAAAAACAGAGGGAGAATAGAGTCGGAAAAGCCGTGCAAGTCGACACAAAGATGGAAATCTCACCTTTGTGCCTAAATGATGGATGCAAAGTAAGAAGACTTACAGCGAATCCCAGCTCTCTCCATGCGGGATGGAAAGGAGAAATTTATAAACCTAATCTATATGCCGGTATGAAACGCGGAAATCATCCTAAGATAGGCAACTGCTAGCGTGAAGAACCACAAGTCAACCACCGATCTTCGATCCTAAGAGTCCGGTCTAGACCCCCCCTCCTCTTCTCGACACATCGAGTTCAGGAGTAGCGCTTGATGGAGAGGGCTCGCGGTGCGACGGATCTAAGAAGGTGAGTTAACTGTTTAGTTTAAACTAAGTCCAAGTACGAGCTATAGGTACATGCAAAGGTTATTAGTGTGTTTGGACCTAATTTAGTCGATCAAGCAGACCTAAAACTAAGGGTTCAATCCACAAAAGAAATGAAAATGAAAACAAAACCGGAAAATGACAGCGGTGGAAAACTCGTCAAAAATCGCGGTGAGCCCCCGGGTAAACAAACACCCGGAAATTAGGCCCGGTAGTCTGAATGTCCAAGTCCCTATATTATTACAAATAATGAATCACTCTCTCACAAAATAAAATGCAAGCTAAGCTAAGCACTCTCTCACTCAACCTGTTGTCTCATGCCGGCTTGGTTAAAGAAAAGCCGGCTCCGCCTCACGTGGTTGCTTCGGATCCCCTAGGCGATCCGCCTCGCTCCGCGGTCCCTCGCAAGAAGACAAAAAGAGTGGTCAGAAAAGCTCAACAAGATATGCCAAAAATGCAAGAGAGATAAAGTGAAGTAATGATAGACAAGCAACACAAACAAACAAAATAATGAACTACTCGTTGTTGCTCCCCGGCAACGACGCCATTTGATTGAGCCAAGATTCGGTGGTCGTAAGTTCCACACAAAGCGGGAACTCAGTCGGTGTGTTGACCACACAGAATCTCAACTAAAATCAACAATTAACCCACACTATAAATCAAACAATTAGAAATAAATGTGGAGTTAAAATTTATTTTTAACTCTGCATGCACAAAAGATGTATAGCAAGCAAGTATGCAGAGAGTTCGAACACATGGAGCAAATAGGGTAGAACAAACTAGTGTGTGAGTGTGAAGTGATGTCTACACTATGCAAGCAAATGAACTTTGTGGGGGTTTTTTTTATGAATTAAATTTTTTATTTTTTTAATTTTAAATTTTGTATTTTGATTTTTACTTTTCTGATTTTTATATTTTATATTTTATATTTTTATTTTTTTATATTTTCTTTTTCAATATTGGAATATATATAGAATGTAAGAAAAAGAGATGATACAATATTAATAAAAATATGCAAAAATAGCCAAAAATTTAGAAATAAAATCTTTTTGGTACATTTATGATTTTTTACTGTTTTTGTGATTTTTGGGGAATTTTCAGAATATTTTTGGTATTTTAAATAGGCAAGACAAGGGAAAACAGTGAATAAGCTTGCTGGCCGAAATTAAAATGAGGTTGAAAAATACTAAACAGTACCTAAAATTCCTCAAATTAATTTTAAAATATAGATAATAAAACCAGGAAGACACAGCAACTGAGTTTGTATTTTTGTGAATATTTTACAATTTTTTAGGGTTTTTTGAAGTTTTTTAAGGGTTTTCTAATTTTTAAGGTTTTCTTTTTGAAATTTTTAGTGGTTTTTGGTATAACACTAGTAGATGACAAAACACACAAAATATAATTTTTTTTGGAATTTTTCAAAACGTTTTTGTATTTTTTTGGGGTTTTCTAATGCAAGCAGTATAAAAAATGCATGTTTTTGGTTTTTAATAAATATGGAAATGCAATAAAATACAAATGCAAAAATATGGCGTGAAAGTGCAAGTTAACAGGATCTTAACATAATTTTTGTGGGATTTTTCAAGTTAAAAAGATGCCCTAATTAAATCAAGCAAGCACACAAAAATATCACAGCCTGGCAGGGGCATACATGCAATTAGACAAACATCCAGGGGCTATGCTACAAAATTTTGAACTAAAACTTGCATAAAGTTTTAAACTAAAACTTGCATTTAATGGAATAGAAATAAAATACAAAACCTGGAAGGGTATTAGTACAAAATGTCCAAACCCAACACGTGTTACACACACGCCTGGCAGGGACCTAAACGCAATATTCAAAAATCTCCAGGGCTCATATGCAAAATATCCCAAAGTTTAACACTGGACTGCAAAATTTTGGTACTAAAATGAAATAACTAAACCCCAGGGGGGTCCTTACAAAATGCCCACCCCCTCACGCGCACAGGCACGCGAGGTGACGTGGCAAAGGACCTAAGTGCGAATAAAATAAACGTGCGGGGTTTACATGCAAATAATACAAAATATTTACGCTACAGATGAAAGTTTTAAGACTAAAAAGTAAATACAAAATGCGCGGGGTGAAGAGTGCAAAATACCCCTTTGCGCGCGATCCAACGGCGGGGAGGATGCCACTTAAACACGTGGCGTGGATCCAACGGTCGATGGCAATTCGCGTTGAATGGCGGAGATTAGATCGTTGGACGATGATCGGACGGTGGCGACGTGGCACGATCCAACGAACGCTGCTCGATCTGGGGAGCTTCCTCGATCCGACGGCTGGGAGGCTAGGACCAAGAACAACGAAGAACACCGGCGAGGGTGAGCTTCGTCGTCTGAGATCTCCATCCTCCGGCGATGATAGAGCTTCAAAATGGTCGTGGAGCTTCCTGGGTACCTTCTCTTCCTCCTGGAGGCGTCACAAGATCACGGCGAAGGTCGTGGCGCTCGCCGACGGCTGGCGGAGCTGGGAGGCTTCGAGACCTCCGGCGAGCTTCCAAAATCGACTCCAGGCACGCTTGAGCGTGCGTTGACCTTCAGAAAGACTTAGGTGGTCCAGGGCAAACTGCCTGGACCTCTGGATGGGAGTGGCGAGGCGAGATGCGACTTGGCGTGGAATGACCGGAGGTGCACTCCAGCCAAGATGATGATTTGAGCGATCTGGGCGACAAAACTTGAAATTTCTTCGGGGGTTTTGACCCTAACACTAACAGGAACTCAATGCAAAAGAGAAATAAACGTGAAGTGGCCCTCAATGGCCGGAACCAGAGGGAGAAGGGGACCTCGACTGCCGGAGTTGCAGGAGGTGGTGGAGACGCCTCCGACCTCTATCGCCTTGGCTGAAGGGCTTGCGGTGGAGCTGTCACCTCCAGGAAGCTCGGGAGCACGAAAGGGGCGACGAGGGGTGGACCGAAGGGACTCGAAATTCAAATCGAAGGTGGCCGGCTGCATATATGCACTTTGACTTCGAGCTGCAGGGCCTCAAAGAACGAAAAATCTGGAGCACCTCAGTGATCCTCGGCCCAAGGTAATCGCATGGCGGGGTCAACTGGTGGCGCCTCCTGGTTGGTCCACGTGGACCAACCAGGAAAAACCCAGCAAAAATTATTTGTAAAATCATTTAAAAATCGAAGATGAATTTATTAATTTTAGGTTATAAAATAAAAAATGTTTCTTATTTTCTAAATTATTTTATGGTGATTTTTAATTTTTTTATGAAGTATATTTTTACAAGTTACTTTTTATACCCCTTTATAGGTATAATATCTATATATTTTAGTATTTTATTTTATTTTGTGATTTTGATTTCTTTATTTTTGGGTTATAATTTTATAAAATTATAACATGCTTTTATACACATAAATATATTTTTACTTTATTTTTCTGATGTTCTTTGTATAATTAATAACATAAAGGAATATATTGTATATGTATATGTGTATGTATTTTACCTATGTATTGTGTATACATGTATTTTATTTTATGTTTTCTTTGAGTTTTATTTTGATTTCAATGCACACATATATTATAAGTAATTTTTACAAAATAACAAAAATATAGAATTATAATAATAATGAATAAATAATAAAATGAATATTTTAAGCTGTACAAGTATACAATAGGGGTCCAAAACTCAACTTTCAAACTATAGCTCCGCCAATGCTAAATCACAGCCATTAAATAGCTTATTTTATTCTATATACAATTAAAGGTGAGTTTGCTGCATTTGGAGTTTTCATTTGTGTGATACAGGTCTGGGAAGTTAGGATTCTGGATTTTTATTCAGACCATAACTTTTTATCTGTACATTATTTTTTAGTGAAATCAATTTTGTATTTTTCTTTATTTAATTATCTACAACTTTCATGGACAAAGTTTCTTTATTTGATGTATAAAAAGTGGAACCAAAAATAGGTCCCAAAATGAATAAAGAATGAATAAAATAATATAGGTATTTGACCCTTATCTCCCCCTACTTTATTCCTTGTCGACCTATTCATCAAGATGCCTAGGTCTCGGGGTTTTGGGTCATAAAATATTTACAATATTTTATTCTTTTTCTTTTCTTTTATTTATTCTATAATTTTGGATCTAATTACATTATTTTATGCACTATTTAGATGCACATGCATGAATGCTAAATTGCTCTATTTAATGCTATTTACAGGCATTTGCTAGGGTTTTTGATGCCAAAATGATAGAATAAAGATGATGAAATGTGGATTCGTCAGTCCCCGACAGCCACAACCATGAAGAGGTAGAAGAGCCCTACCCCAATGCAACACCTGAGATAGCGGTCGTTGATGGGACTATTGGTTTAGAGACTCTCCCCCGTATTTCAATTCCCGAGGATCTCAAAATAAACAAATCATTCTTCTATGATCCTGAGACTTATGCATGGTCGCACCCTGGAGCAACATTCTCTGAATACCTGGACCAAATCATCCCAAATCGAGAGTGCACCAACATTCGGGAGACTAAGAACAAGCACACATGCCAAACACTGACCAAGGAAAATTCCATTGACTATTCATCTGGATACTCAAGTGAACCGACACCTTCACGAAGAAATAAAAAGAGATTCACCTTTGACCTTTCGGAAGAGGAATTAGATGACGATCCCTCATCAGGTCCGAAAAAGGTAGTTTATATGAGTGAAGTCTGTTCGACAGTTCTAAAGCCATGTCTTCGCAAGGATCCAAAATTCAATTCTCGTTGGACAACTCCCGTTCCTAATTACTATTCATCCAAAGCTGATGCTCCTGCCCTCTACAAGTACACTGGAATTCTTTCATATGAGCTGACCGAGACCGGTGCTTCCGAGTATTCATCTGAGGACAAACCACTTGATCCCAAAAAGGAGCGAATTCTGAGAAAACAATTGAAGAAACAAAAAGACCAGAATATTTGGAGTATGCCCACTTTCGAATACTACTCCTCTGAGGATAATTCTGATAATGGATATCTTTCATCTGACTCAAATACTTCATCCATTATCCATCATGATTTTTCTGAGGATAACAATGATAATAGTTGGGAATCATATGCCTCATTTTCTCCGACTCATCATTACGATCTCCCACCGTAGGTTCACAAAAAGATTAGCCGAAAACTGCCTTAATCATCGGCTACCCACCCTCCCTCCTTACCACATCGGTCCCCTTGTACAGCTTCTTCCTCTACTTAGGTCAAGACCTAAGTATAGGGGGGGACCGATGCCATTTGTATATACCATTTCTCCCATCTCACTCCTACTCCCGATCACTCCATATCTACCCTTCTTCTATACTTAGGCTGACCAAAGCCTAAGTATAGGGGGAACCGACACCCACCTGTGCATACTCTCCTCATTTACATATCTTGACCACCTCTTTTGCGCTCTTCTTCTATACCTAGACTGTTCACAGTCTAAGTATAGGGGGGCGGACCATTGTATATAAATTTTCCACTCTCTTACGCTTAGCCCGAGCTATGTCTTCATTACGCTTCTTGTGCTCTGAGGACACAGCACTCGCTAAGTATAGGGGGGTCTGTATATACTTTGTATATATTTTACCCATATCTCGTACTTTCGCGTTAAGTCTATATGTATTTACGGGGTGGGTAATCTTTCAAAAAAATCAAAAAAAAGAAAAGAAAAGAGGGATTTTGCCACTAACATTGACTTTGCCCAATTTTTTTTTGAAAATGGCTCCTTATTCATTCTTGCATTGACAAAAAAAATTCCCTGCATAAAAAAATTGTCTGCATTTCACACACCTGCACTTCATCCTGCATCGCATTCATTTGCATCTGTGAAAAGTCATTGGGTTCTGAACCGAGTTGTGAGCAGAAACCGAGAGTGGTCTGGACTTGACCTTAATCCACCTAATTTTCAGAGGAACTTCACCGAGAAATAGGATTTTAAGAGCTTCAGGTCTTTTGACTTAATTCTTTAAGTTCCACACGACAATGTGCAGCATTTGACTCTTAGTGTCTAACCTGGTCTCTTCATTCTGGGTACAACTCTGGAATAAGGAATTAATTTGTACTCTCGCACTATGCACTTAGCTCAACTCAGACGTGATGTTGGAAGATTGTGTGAGTCTCTTTTCTGGTAGTGTGGAAATCTAAAGACTGGAGTATGGGTTGAAATAAAGCTTCGGAAAAGGGATGGACGGCTGGACACAATTTTTTCTAAGACCCCAAAAAATATACGGAATAAAAAGATTCTATATCTGTAGGGGCAAAACAAGATCCAAGCTGAAACCACCATACTCCAAATACAAAGAAGCATTCTACCAAATAAAATCTGACCAAAAAGGTCCAAGCTTCAAGAAAACCTGCAGATCCTGGTGGAGACTCGGCTACACTGGCCATCTTCACAAGGAGAGGTGACTACACTGGCCACCCTTCAGTTCTTTTCCCATTCTTCTAACTTCTCCCCCATTTCGATTGTGAACACAATACGACAGACCTTAGAAGGAAATACCTGACTCCCCGAGGACGAGTTTCTGGAGAGGAGAGGAGCATGGTAGTCCGGCGTTTTGGATGGGAAGAGCTAAAACCTTTCACACACAAGAGTCGGTTATTCAATGTTCATAGGGTATAATTTGGAAGATGATTGATCTAAGATGACTTCTGAGCCGAAACTGTGACAATGATGTGTAGAACTTGAGGGCTGTTGATTTTAAAATTCTAAGTCTCACAGAAGTTCCAACACACAAATAATCCGGTCGAGTTTAATTTCGCTTTCACCTTCAGTTCATGGTCTTGGTATGGAACCCAATCTCATTTCACCTCATGGCATTTCTTTTTGATACTCAGGGACGAGCATGGTTTAAGATAAGGGGATGATGAATCTCAGATTCACCATTCTAAATCTCATTTATTAAGCTCAATTCCCTCAAAATCAACAGCATATCTGCATCTATTCTGCATAATTAGCATTCATGCATGTTTTCATAAGAATGGCATTTTATCCATAATTTATGCACAAAATAAGAAGCCAAAAATCCAAGCCAAAAATGACCTGTAAATAGCCTAACTTCCTGGGTTTTTAACTCCTTCATGCTAACTCGGAATGACACAAAACCACCTCCATTGTGTACATATCACTAACCTGAATAAATAAAAAATACAAAAAAATCACTAACCCAAATAAGTGGACTAAAAACCCAAACCCTAGTTTTAGGATTTTCAGACTAAAAGCCCCATATCTTCCCCATCCAGTGTCCGATTTGATCCTACTCACTTTTGAACTAATGTACATTTAATTACCTTCAAAACAAGACCAAGTTAAAGTGAATCGGAGCTCGTATGTGAAAGTTGGGTTTTGGGCCTCTTTTGTACATTGTGTATTTTAGCGGTTTTTGACCCGTATTTTATGTATCTATTTTCTTTATTAATAAAAATCCAAAAAAATAGATTTAGATGTCTTTTATTTATCTTTGATTTTTGCATATTTTTTTGGATTTTTTATCTTGTTTAAAAATGACAAAAAAATAGAAAATCCAAAAATCAAGGTATTCTATGTACATGGGATACCCCAAAAATTCACTTTTTACATTTGATCGATTTTGGCTTTGATGAATTCATGAAAGTTGTAGATCTCGTCGAGACGAGCATTTTTTGTGAAGGAACTTTTTCGATCCGAGGTCATTTGCTATTTCGTTTTGATTTTACAAAAGATTTTATTTTGGATTTTTCTGGTGCTGACACGTGGCCGCTCCAGAGGCCGCCACGTGTCAGCATTTTTTGGGATTTTTTATTCATTTTTTTAAATAAAAAAATAAATAATAATCAACGACCGCATGTGCGTCACACGTGCTAAGCCCCATCTCCTCCCCGCCACGTGGCGCGTCCGTGGCCGTCCGATCTCGGCCGATCGGACGACCCCCGTCCTTCGTCTACCTCCCAACGACCCTCCCCGAGAACTCCACCACCACCAACCTCTTCTTCAACCTCCCGCGCCTTCCCCGCTTCGACCGCCGCTGCCCGCGTAAAACTCGCAACCTCAGCCGCACTCCTCGCGCCACCACCTATCCCCCGCTCATCTCGCGCCGACCCTTCCTCTCTTCTCTATTTAAGAACATCGTCGCCGCCTCGACTCGCCATCCACAGTTATCTCTGCAAGTCAGGGGCGGCGGTGACAGCGCCAAGCCTCCGCACCTACGCTGGCGAGATCTAAGGCAGCGATGCCTTGCTGCATACGGCGCTCCTCCGCCGCTAGTGCCCTGCTCCACCTCCTGCGTCGAGCCTATGACACCACTGTTCCGCCTCCGTCTCCGATCCATGACTTCAACCTCCGCCATCTTCATCTTCATCCGACCAGCGACCAACGTCCCCTCCGTCTTCAACAACCTCCAGAAGCTTCGAGATTCGCCGCTTCATCATCTCCAGCCACGACGTCGCGCCATTGGCCGCCATCGCCTCCGCTACTCCATCGACCACCTGCTGCACAGACACCACCTCCGCCACGACACTTCACCAACTCAACTCCGCATCGACCACGCCTTCTCCGACCAACAACGCCGCCAGTTCAACACCACCTCCTTCGCTCAGCAACTTCATCGACTCCGCAACACCGTACTCTTCCAGCTTCGCAACCTCGCCACCGCCGCTCCTTCAACGCCTCGCCACCGACCTCGCGACCAGTAGTGGCTCACCACTCATCGGAGGGAGCCTCAGTCGTCGCGTCTCTCTTCGCAAGCCGCCGAGCCACGTCATCGGTCGGAGGCCGCCGCTCGCCGGACCATCGCTCTACCTCCCTCCGCCTTGGATCGGGTCCGCTGCCCGAGGCCCCCACACACGTGCATGGCACGTGCGGCGGGGGAACGACGTCAACAGAGCGTCACCCAGGTCACGTGCTTTGCACGTGACCGTGGGTTAATTGCAGAAGACCACCTGAACGTCCTCCATATTACCGCCAAGTTCCTCCAGCCAGAGGTCACGTGCAGTGCACGTGACCTCCTGGAGAAATTGCAGAGATGCCCCAGAGCATTTGTAATTTAACTTAGGTCCCCGTCTGCACATTTCTTTCTTTATATTATTGCATTGATACCCCTGTCTTTCCCATTAATTGTGAACCTTTACATGACATTATTTTATTATTAAAAAATAGCATGATGTTCGTTATTTAATTTTCTACATCTTGACATATTGTGGGTATTTTTGTGGTTGACGATTAATTAATAATTAATTATTTTGTGGCAATTTGCAAACTTTGTCCAATTTGTGCTCTTGAATTTTTATTTGATTAACCGTTGCTCTAAAAATTCTCGAAAAATCACATATTGTAGAATTAATTGTGGTTGACATTGTGCCCAAAAAGATTTGCATTTGCATGCATACTTTGTCCTGTAAAAATCATTTTGCTCATTTTACTATTTAATTTTTAATAGGTATTAGATCTCACATTTTTGAGGTTTAGGATTTTTCTGAGATCAATCACCTAGTGATAGATCTTAGATAATTTTGGTCCTCGAAAATAAGTAGGTTTAGTATTTATCATAATTAAATATTGAAAATCATTCTGTTTTCATTTAAAAATTCATAAAAAAATCATTTTTCATCCAAAAATTCCAAAAAAATTATAGTGCATTCATTTCATCATAATCTACATTGTGACCGTTTCGTATTTTGCGAACATTGTTTGATACATTTTAGTCCCTAAAATAGGCCGAAATTGCATCTTGCATCCCTTATTTGCATTTAAAAATTCCAAAAATAGATCGCCTCGAAAACTGCGTACAAATTTTGATAGACATAATTTTAGGTTGTTTCTTTGCCTCCTTGTGATCGAACTTGGGACTTGCCCAAGTAAAATAAACATAAAACCACTTGATTAAAAATTGAATAATATTTGTGGTTATTTCTTAACCGATTCCGATCGTCGCCTACAACGAACGACACATTATTCTTTAAGCACGAACATTATAAAAACCAACTTTTAAAGCCGCGATTTTTAGACTCGTTAATAGGATGACCCATCCTATTGTCCCTCTCACGACGGGGAGGAGGGTGTCAACTTGTCATTTTCCTTGGAGCCCGAGCAGCTAAGGGGTGATGATGCTTTGCAGAAACATCAAAACTAAAGATGCAAATGAACAAATACGAATGCGACTTCAGGTTATACCATAACCATATCCATATTATTTTATGAATACGAATAGAAATGTTACACGGATGTAAAAAATCAAGATCCATTTCCTCAAAATACGAATACAAAACGAATATTTTATGAACGAATACAAATATACAGACGAATGTTATTTTTAACATGAATATTAAATTATAAATAAAAATGTACTTAGATTATTTGGTGACCATTTCCGCATAACTTCCATCTTTTGTTTAACCACATTCCATGATTCAAACAAGCAGCATATGGTGTATAAAATTTACATTACATGCCATAATATAAGAGATCCTCTTGTGCAATCACATAAGAAAATGGTTGAATGAAATGAATATTAGAAGATTAAGACGCTATACCAGATCGGTTGCAGTTGTGAGGGAGGGCGAGGGAGACGAGGGAGGCTCATGCCTTTGGCTATGAGGGAGGACGAGGGAGGTGAGGGAGGGCGGCTACGGCTGCGAGGAAGGATGAGGGAGAGCGGCAGGCGGTGGACGGTGGGGCACAAGGGGAGAAGGTTGGGAGGGCAACAGGTTGGCCGCAAAGGGGGTGGTAGGCAGCAGGGCGTTGGGCGCATGCTAGGTGCAAGGGGGCGGTAGGTGGCAGGGCAGTGGGCGGTGGGTGCAGGCTAGCCGTAAGGGGGAGGAGGTCGGGAGGTTCGCAGGCTGGCTGCAAGGGGGAGGGGGAGATAGGTTAGGATCGAAGAGGGTATGTGTCGGGGCCGCGAGGGGTGGGAGTGGGCGGTAGTGGAAAAAAATTTGGGGGGAGGGAGAATAAACCCTAAGTGTATATTTTAAAATATAAATACAAATAACGAATATTCGTATTCTTAACCAGATTCGTTTTTTTCGTATTCGTATTTGAATTCGCATTCGTTAATCCAAGATTTATATCGCATCGTGAAAAAATCATTTAGAATTTCGTATTCGTATTAGCCTATTTTAGAAAACAAGAACCATATCCTCTTAAAAAAACGAATACAAATA
This sequence comes from Ottelia alismoides, assembly GCA_037367405.1. Taxonomy (NCBI): domain Eukaryota; kingdom Viridiplantae; phylum Streptophyta; class Magnoliopsida; order Alismatales; family Hydrocharitaceae; genus Ottelia; species Ottelia alismoides. Next base: position 515,651 of record JAZKJV010001545.1, read on the forward strand.
CAAACGAATATGAATATATCCGCATTCGTTTGCGTCCCTAATCAAAGCACTTATGCCGCATACCGGCGGACGGTGATACCACAGTTCTTTGGTACCGTCACCACTGACGACGTCGAGCTACAGATGTCATAGGTTGCCAAAGTTCTAAAAATGATACATGCACATGAGGACACGTGGGTATCATTTGCAGAATACTCTGGCTGGCTATGCAGAGTGGTGGTGGAATGCCACCAAGGAACATTTGACAGGACCCATCATGTAGGAGACCTTCTTTGATGAGTTTTGTGCAGAGTTCTATCCAGACCATTGGATGCAAGATCAAAGGAGGTAGTTTGCTGAGTTGAGACAAGGGTCGATGACAACCCAAGAGTACCTGATTTGTTACACAGAGCTCTCTTGTCATTCCCCTGCTACGACAACCTTCCCCCAGGAGAACTTGTAGAAGTTCATATGGGGAATGCACGAGGAGGTACAAGATGGCTCTCTACCTTATACCTCATCTCCATCAAGGAGGTCATGGCGAAGGCGATAAACTGGGAGGCGACACAACGTCGCTTACAGAGGAGTCAGTCACGGTTGCCTCCACCTCAGCCTAGCAGGGTTGTACATCTGGACTTCTCTCAATTCCGTAGAGACCGTCGCCGTCACCCGATAGCGATAGCAGCACCTGCCAGCCGATTCACGCCTACCTTCAGACAAGCCTTAGCAGGACACAATTCAGTTTCTTATTGCCTCCCCCCCCCCCCCCCCCCCCCACGCAGGCACCGAGTCGTAGGCCTGGGGCTGGTAGTTTTGCTTCTGGTGGGAGCTTGTCACAGGCAGACAATTGTACTTGTTGCCTTTGTAGACAACCGGACCACTTCAAGGCCCAATGCCCTTTGCGTGCCAGGAAAAGTTAGGAATGAAAGGGGTGGGGGTTGCAACATCTCCCCAAATCGGCAACGGTCGGGTCCAACGTTGGAGACGTCATTGCAACATCTCCCAAGTCGGCACCGAATATGCTGTTTGATGTCTAAAATTTTAAATACATCAACTTGCTACATATCTAATGGATTACGAATTAATTATTAAAAATTTTAAAAAAGCTCAATTTCAGAAAAGAGAATTAAAGGACCATCTAAGTGTTAGAAAGTTGCGGTTCAACTAGTCGAGAAAACAAGTTTTGATTGCATGTACATCTCAACTTCGAATCAATTTTTTTTGATAATTTTCGGATTGCCTATTTATAATGAATTATAATGAAGACCCTGTAATTGAAAGATTTGATGTTTAATGGGTTATTTATGAAAATACAACTTTACGAGAAGATGAAAAATGAAAATCATGTTTTAAAGAAGAGAGACGTTACAGCAAAAATGCTGTTTAGCATCATGGATGCATACGAATCAGATATGTACCAAAAGAAAAGAAGTTAGAACTGCAGAAATAACTGTTTATGCTCGTCGAAGTACTGGAGGAATATATTATTCACGGTCTCCCAATTATTAAATAGTTAATTTCCCATGTGGTGCAGATTTTCGTAGATTAGTGCAAAATGGTGCATGCAGAGACAAAAAACATACCAAAGATACGCACGTCTACACTTACCAAAAGGCCGGCATTATTTTGGAGGAAAGAGGAGGTCCCGATTAGTCCCACATCGGCTGGCAATGATTAGCAGAGACATGGGATGGCTATATAATGGACAGGGGTTGCTACCGTGAAACATACTTACCTGGACGGGGTCTATGGATGATCAATAAGGTTCATGGCCTAAGGAGGTGACCTCCATTGCACATGGGAGGGGCGCTTTCTTAACATCTCCCCAAGTGGGAGAGTGTACGTCATAATTTGTTGCTGAGGGGGTACGCGCAATGCGCGGCCCCTGCCACTTCATAAACATTAAACTTTTCTAATATTTGGTTACTTCTGTCTGCCTATCGGTTTATATTCCTCTCTTACTTGTAATGTAGCATATCCTTTAATACATCCACTTTTCGTGTCTGCTGCACTTTTCTTGCATGATCTTTTTATTGGCTTCTTTGATCGAATCTTTGATCATTATCTTGTGATTTCTGTTCCATTATCCAACTAACTTCAGGTTAAATCAAATCAGACAATAAAACAAATGATTCACTTTCACCAACATCCTCAGCGGCTGTGCTGACCTCTCTTCCCCTCTTTCAGGCAGCCCTAAGAATGTCACCCGCGGTTTGATGTCACCCGCGGGCAAACCGAATGATGCTATTGGCAAAGGTCCTGATATAGGATTCACCCTTCAAGGTCCTGATATAGGATTCACCCTTCTCTCTTGTTACCCATATGCCTGTCGCAGAGCGGGAGTGCCGTGCACGAGTAGAGCGAAAACTCGGGTTCCCATCTCCTATGGAAGTGGGAGATGGATTACTTATCAATGGTTTCCGGTAGAATCTCAAAAGACATAAATTTAGAGGAAGTCTTTTTTCTCTCTTTTCTCTCAGCTGGGAGGATCCACCGACAAGGAGGTTCCTGGGGGAGTCCAGCCTATAAAGAAAGAGGAAGCAAGGGCCGTGAAGGTCTTCCCTTACACGAGCATGAGATGGTACCTAGGTTTGTGAAAGCAACGATTTTGGTTGAGACGTCGTCACATCAAGCACTTGATGAAAGGCTCATCAATCAACCAACCCTATAGGGAAACTGAGCAAGCAAGCGAGAGACTTCATGATGTCTTGGATTCGAGAAGGTGGTGGTGGAGTCCAAGACGTAGAGGGAGAGATGGAGGCACTACAAGGAAAACAAGTTGTGGCTACAGAACTATGGCCACGGATATGGGGTTTGTGGCCACAGAATTGGGTTATGGTCACGACACATCGTGACCAGTAGCCGTACCTACAAGTCTCGTCGCAAGAGATCTTTAACCATGAATAGATCATGGCCACTACAAGTGACCACAGAACTTATCGTGGTCACAACTCTTATATGAAGACTTTGGCCACTGATTATGGCTACGAGAAACTAGTGGCCACGGAATTATCGTGGCTACAAGTTTCCGTAGCCACATTCCGTGGCCACAACACACTTTCTTGTAGTGAGGATGGGGGAGGACGAGATGCATGGGAGTCGCTGTGGGTAGTGGAAAAGACACTACCACAATCAAAGAGGGTTGTGGGTGATAGCATTGGAGTGAGGACCGAGGATGACGTAGAGGTGACAGAGTCAGGACATAGGCGCTGATGAAGTCGGGGAAGAGGAGGGTGCAACCGTCACGGTTGAGGAGAGGAAAGATGATGATTGGGGTGACAAAGGAGGAGGAATGGTTGTGGGTGGTGACAACATTGCGGGGAGGGGTAAATGGTCAATTATAATCGAGGAGGAGGCGGAGGTGGCAGTGGAGTCGAGATGGAGGTGGGGACTCATTGTTGTCAAGGAGGGTTGTGGGTGGTGACGACATTGTGAGGGTGAGGCAATGGCCAAAGTTGAAGACGAGGATAGAGGAGTGGAGATGCAGGTAGTGGCACTGATAGGAGGTGGGCCAGGTGGCGACACCAACCATAGACATGAATGAGAAGGGGACTCACGGAAGATGGGTAAGATGAGGAGGATAAGGAAGGAGTAACATATTCACAAATATAATGAAATTAAAGGGTTAAAGTTATCAAATATTTTACGGTTTCTGGGATGGACGATAACACAATGGTGAAAACGTAATGATTAGTTGACAATGTACTGATTGGTAATTATAAACGAGTCTAAGTGTAATTCAAAATTATGGAGGGGTTACACTAATTACGAAAGTAAACATTGGCATGTAGGTAAAATCCCAATGGTCTTCCATCCAAATTGCTGAATTGAATGCCCTGTTAATCCCCATCACCTCCCCCTCTGTCCTCTCGTAGCACCCATCGACCTCTCCTTTCAATAGGAGCATGGAACAAATATGAGGGCACAACCTTTTAAGCTCCAGGGTGTATAATACTAGTTAAATCTTTTAATGATAAAATACAGTAATATATAATTTTTCCACCAACATAATATCATGCAGGGGGTTGGGGGGACGATAGGCTAAACAAGAAATAAGACATTCCATTTGCCAACCTTGGCTTTCTTTAATTACAAAAAAAACTAAAACATATGCTCCCTGCAAAGCAGCAGGTAATTACATCACACTATATAACCAGAAAATTTCCCTACAAGCATAGGCAATGCCATAGATCAGCAAATCACTTTCGTCACCTGTAAACAAATCTTAGTTTGTGAATCTGATGTGTGTGTATGTTAAGAGCCTCTGTTATATCGTCATCGAAATAATCCTGTCTGCCGTATATTCCTTGATATATCTATAAACTTGTCAGAGTAAGAATGTCCTGAGAGACGATATCAATCTAGGGCCCAGCAGCAAGATGAAAGCAAAAAAAGAGCCAAAGAGCATCTTAGTTGCATACTGTAGAGGATCAATTTCAGCCTCTGGGAGGCTTCTTCTCACGGGTGCTATTGCTGTAGCATATGGGAGAGCTTCTATCACTGCTTCTGCAAGGTCCGCAATGAAAGACGGGTTGCATCCCAGAGCAGGCACTCTACCCCAGTTTTCTATACCGGATTCTAACGCAAGTTGCTTGTATTCCATGTCGATCTCCTCCAAAGTTTCAATGTGCTCACTCACAAAGCTGCAAAGGTAGAGGAAACGAGAAAAGGGGAATATCAGGTACCAGAGAAACTTATATGATGACAGAGACCAATATATAATACGAAACAAGCCATGGGTAGGATTAACGTAAAATAGCAGATAGGAAAATGTTTGCTTAAAATAAAATGGCATAAACGCAGTGTCGTTTGATGTTAAATCATTATAATGAGTTCGGCTTGATGCAGTCAATGATGTTTGACTATAAGTATGAGCTAAGAATAAAGAGCTCTCTCTCCCCCCACCAAAGATATCCATTTTCCATCCGTGGGATCTGGAGCTACATCTCCTTCAATTTTTTATTGAATACTTCTATTCTATGTGCTTTCATGCCCCTTTAATATGTCAAGAAAGTTGATATGATATACAAAGCAGAAAATACTTGGATTATACCTTATAGGGACAGCTAGAAGGCTCTTCACACCTTCTTTGCCAAGATCTACAAGAACTTCATCTGTATAGGGCTTCAACCACTCGACCGGTCCAACTCGACTCTTTAAAATGCCAAAAACATGGTAAGGAAAAGTTGCCAGTTCGTGACATAAGAATAGATTGACAGGTTTATTCATTCACCTGGTAGGCAAGAGTATGAGCATTTTGAATTCCCCGGGATTTGAGTTCTTTCATAATCAAGGAAATGCACTCTTCCATCTGGTCTCTGTAAGGATCTCCTGCATCCTCAACATAGCTAACTGGTACACCGTGTGCACTGAAGAATATCATGGCCTGCCAATATTTTTATATATTAAATTATTTATACAAAGAATTAATCTCTCAACAGTTACCAATGAACCAAATAAAAAAGAATCCGAGGTTTGCACAATATGAAAAGCACACTATCCTTATGAGGCACCTGGTAGATAGATGTCAACTGTAATCTAACTGAAATGAAGTACTAATGATCTACATGACAACCAACATTGGATGGTCTAGGTAGCTGTTGTGCTAGCTCACAATCGTGTGGTCTAAACAGAGGTCAACCCCTCAAAAAGTCTAGTAATGAACTAAAAGATCTTTACAAATAAATAACTTCTAATAGCATCAAGCTTCAATATTCATCCTTGTTTTCATAATTTATTAATTTATCTAATAATTTAAATCTGATAGGTTGAAGAAGTTCTGATGAGTTCCAGTATTTATATTTGTTCTCACAAGTTGAATCTTGTCATGGATCATGGTAACCAAACTAAAATATTTAAACAGCCTTTCCCTCGATGTTCAGCATTCCTAGAAGGACCAAGACCGAGTTTTTCAAAACACAAGTTCCATAATCCACACAAGTTTGTTCCCCTTTAATTGCACAAGCAGGCAAACAATGGGACCAATCGGACCATATGAACCATTTTGGAAGAAACTTTATACTATTTATGGTTGTAGATAATGATTTGTTTTATCTGACAATCTCAAATTATCTAAAAAACACTATAAACATCAAAATTTAAAAGAAATTCTATAGTTCGTTGAACCAGAAAGTAGTAGTACCTCATCAGGCTTGGAGAATTTAATCAGCTCTTTCTCTATCAAATTTGCCATGGATTTTATATAGCCCTGCCGCTGATACCATGATTCTATAATAGAAACAGGCAGTCTTGAAAGATGAGAATCGCCCCTGAGGCATGATAATAACAGCCATCAGCATCAAAGGTCATTCCACTAGTGACAGACTACCGAAATGAAATAAAAGTGGACCAGGTGTAGAATCTAGTAGATGAAAGAAAGGAATTACCAGAAGATATGCCGGAGAACACGAATACTTGATCCACTTGTGGATATAGAATATTGTGGATAAAGAGGTAAAACCACAAGCCTAGTGACCCTGTCCCTTTTGATCTGTCAAAAAATATTCAGTAAATAACGAGCACCTTCAAATTAGAAACCAAAGAATTTTCTCGTGTAGTCTAACAATATTTTTTAAGCCAAAAGACCGTTGGGTCATCCAAATTTTATGATATTACGTTGCAAAACCCGTTTCAACACCCATGATAAACACAGGCATATGCACTGCACACAAGAACTTAGCACTAGGAAGTACATTTTCAACAGATCTCTCATTATTACACAACAGCATTCCTCTTATGCCAAATTGCCTATAAAGTTGCCATGGGTGATGGGTTGACATCTGTCTAGACTTCTGTATGTCTCAGTGCCACAATACATTCTTCTTGACCGAAAACCACTTCAAAAAGCACCGAAGCTGGCGGTGTCTGCCCAATCTACCCCCATCTCTCCCCAAACCAGAAAAAACCAACAGGTCCAGAAGAAACAGGTGATCCATACCTCACGATCCCCATCTCTCCCCAAACCAGAAAAACCAACAGGTCTAGAAAAAACAGGTGATCCATACCTCACGGTCATTCTCACAGACTGGACACGCCGTGCCCAAACCACCTACTTCTGAATACCTTCTTGACCAATCACCTTTGGAGACAAGCATGAAATCTCACCTTTAGTGGGGACTTAACCCTTCAGATCATCCTGCAATCTTGCACATAATCCAAGGGTACTTCGTACCTACACAAAAGATATGCATTTGAACTGAAAACTCATCTTCCTATATCCACACATCCCACTCCTGTCTGTTCGCAACCCTCAATGACGGTATTGGTGCAGTGCAAGTCCTAGGTTCTTTGATCTGATAATGGGGATTCCAAACTCCATTCTAGCATATAATGATCAGTTCTTGTCCTTTGTGACTGCAACCAACCAGGAAAAGGCCCCTGCTAGGACCCCATGTCCGGAGTAGTCTTCCGCCCAAAATCTAAATCCCTACCATATGCAAACCTCCCTCCATTGCATATATTGATCGGCCATACATAACACCGGCATCACTCCAATAAAAAACCGAAGCTCTCCTTGGAATTTGCATCCTGTCCCTGTAACCTAACAAGACCGAATTACTAAATAAGAATCAAATGTCATCCTAATTATAGCAACACTTTTCATGAATTATACTGGTATGCATGAAAACTACATCAATTCTTACTAACTACCAATCGCATAAATCAAATAAACCAAATTACAGATACATAAACCAAATAACAGACCTCCTGTGGAACAATGTAATTACACTTAAACCCCTGACTATCTAGATACTTTGTATTTACACCGTGGCCCTAAGAAACTCAGTAACTTTCAAAGTTACAAATTCCTTTCATTGTCCATCTCCTTCCTCTATGCACTTACCACCACCACCTTCAACTCCCCTGCTCCTTCCTCTCATGCATGGGCAACCTCATCCCATCTTCCCATGCCATAGTCTTCCTCCTCGCAGACCTTCCAAACCATGATAACCACTGTCGCAGCCTCTTTGCCCCTCTCCTCTCCCCACAAACTTCCTCCACCTCGGGTCTTTGACAGCACCTATTGAAGTGTGTCTGAGAGGCCGAGTGTATCTATCATTAGATTGCTTTAGGATATGTTTATATATTGCAGGTTCAACTAAAACAAGGTTGGCTAGATTTATAAAATGAGACTTACAACATGGACATACCTTTTAAATCAGATCCAAATTAGAGAGATCGGGGTGTAACTGATGTTAACATGAATTAATGTAAAATATTGTTGTTTCATAGGAACATTTGTGTAAATTAACCTAAAAAACACTTATATTGTAAAGACATGAAACCTCAATGAACACAAAGTAGTTTCCCAATATAAACAGAATGGAATTTAGATACAAGATACACTCCGATGAAGGAAAAGAATTTAGCTGGTAACATTAGCACATAACATCTGGCTGCAATACCTCAAAAGCATGCACTGCTCACCTGCTGAATTGCTTCCTCGGTGAACGGATGCCAGTACCTCATTCCAACATATACATTTGCCTTTATCTTCTTTTCTTGTAGTGCATCCTGAAGTGCATGTGCCTAGAAAATATAAATCAAAATTCAATTAGAATTACCATTCTTGGTTTGTATGCATTCTGGAGATTAAGTAAAAGAGACTCCATGAAGCAAGAGACGGCTATATTGTTATTCTTGGAGTAATATTTCTGCTTTCTCACTTAGCATCTTTGATATAGTGATATCAAATTGAAAATAGATTACAGGTTTCTAGCTTACGCCTAGGCTATTTTACTTGGAAATGCACACATCTTGGGATGGGTGCACATGAGTTTGGTTCTCTATTACAAAAAAAGAGATTTTTAGTCAGAATCACAAGCAGCAGTTGCTGATGCTTGGCTTGGAGCATGGCTATTTGGGGAGGAAGTGCACACATATACAAAGATGTGTGCCCAACAGATCTCCTCTTGGTGCTATTAAAGAAATGCTATTATACTATTTTGATGACATCTTTCTGAAGTTTTGCTATTCTGGCTAAGCAATTTTTTTTTGAAAGTCTGCAAGGTAGGGGGAACACTCGGTGATGCCCGTCTCATCAAAATATATTTAAGTAACTAAAGGAGAGTCTCCAACAGACAGCATGTTACAACACCCCAAAACACAGTCAAAAAGAGCATTACAACATCCAATCATCTAACAATCTCCTTGCAAAGATCCTCACGTTTTCTTTGTAAAATCTCTGGCCCGAAAAAAAGCAAGTCATTTCTTCCACGTCAGACCGCCCATAGAATAGCCATGGGAAAAAGTCGTTCCCTTCTTGGTCTCTCCCTATTAGCATAAATCGAATTCTAAAAAGTCTGAAATTCCTCAAAGCGGCACCATTCGATATCAGCCTTCTGCCAGATCTGCAATACCATGGGGCATGTAAAAAAAAGGTGTTCCGCAGATTCAATTGCATTTTCACAGATTACGCATTTGTCCGCAATTACACCCAGGAGCTTGACGCACCGATCACGTGTCATCAGTCGCTTCCGCCTGAGAAGCCACAAAAAGATCCCAACACGCTCCGGAAGACTAAGGGCCCAAATATAAGCACAGTCCCTGTTCAACACCTCCGAGCTCGCCGGCGGCGGTCTGGAGATGACCCCGTATGCCCCTTTAACCGAGAACTTCCCTTCCTTCCAGCACCAATGATCTCTTCCCCCAATAGAGGCCCCCACCTTCCCCACGACGTCAAGTAGCTCCAAGAATTCCTCAAATCTCCGATCCGAGAAGATAGCGGAAAACGTAGGCCACCAAGACCCCTCCATCCAGCAATCCGCCACCGAACAAAGCTTATCATCCGCCAAGGCAAATAACCGCGGAAACCGAGAGCAAAGCGCTCCCGCCCCTGACCAATCATCCACCCAAAAAGCAAAAGACTCGCCCCTTCCAACGACCGGCCTGAATAGAGTTAAATTCTTCAAGGTCTTCACCACACCCCTCCAAAAAGGCGTCATGGCCGCAAGGTTAAGAAACTGCGAATGAGGCGCGCCCTTCACCCCATAAATGTTTCGAACCACCATGCAGACAAGATCATCACCCGGACCCCACACCCTACTAGCCCATTTAAGCAAAAGCACCTCATTTATCTGTTCAAGAGATCTCACTCCCAGTCCCCCCCCCCCCAATCCTTTCTTCGCAGGACATCCTCCCAACCCACTAGATGGACCCCTCCGCGCCCACTTGTAGAATTGCCCCACAAAAAAGAGCGCATCTTCTGGATAAGCAATTTCATGTCTTTATGTGAGAAATCTAGGAAGTTGGTAGGCTTTATTGATGATTGAACTTTGACAAGAGACAAGGGCAGTGCACACATATGAGGATGTGTGCACAAAGATAAGTCCATGTTCTTTTGCTAAGCCTTTTTTTGTGCTGGAAGTAATGTGTTCCTTGCATGGTTTTAAACAGGAACCTTTGCTCTTGTTGGTTGTTATATAATTCGGAGTGACCTTGTCCTCTGGATGTGCATACATCTAATCTTAAATGCGTCTATAGATGAGGGGTTTTGAAGCACTGATAAGAGAGCTGGTTTGTGTGATGACTGGGAAGTGCATAGATCAAACTGATGCATGCACAAACAGCTAAGTAGTCTTGAGAAGGAAAGCTTGTTCATTTGGAAAATGCTGGAGATAGCCTATCAAGATGGTCTGAATGTTGACTTAAAGTACTTGAGAGCTATTCTAGCCACTTGAAGAACTGGAGATGCTAAAGGGTGTTTGATGCTGACCAAGATTGGAAAAAGCTAATCCTTTTACAATTGCCCGATTAAGTATTCAACTGGTGCTTTTTTGGTGATGGTGATGGTTTAAAGGGTATTTGGGCGGGAGGTACTTGAAATAAAACTTTGATGTCTAAGCATTAACTAACCCGATTACCTCTAATAGAAAGGAAAGTGTTATTGTTCAAGATCGTTGATACTGCTGAATGTTCCTGAGTTTTACTTTGATTGCTTGGAGAAACTTCCGCTGAATAGGATGAAACTGGTTTAGAAGCATATCTAAGTACTGGATAATAGGTGCTGCTTTAGTTAAAGATGCTGAACGTTAAAATCTGAAGCTGCCATCATGTAGATTCATTGAGGAAACAATGTGCAGAAGAGGGGCACTTTATACCTAACACTAACAGATGCCATATACTGTTTAATATTTTTCTACTATACTTGCATGTATTCCCTTAGAAGGGCACTTTTTGTAAGTTCCCAACCTTTGATGCTATACAGCAGCTATCTCAATCGCTAAAATTGGGCTTATCATTGAAAAAATATCAGTCAGATCTACCGCTGCTTCACTTTAGAAGCCTGACTAATGGAGAGAACTAGTCAACTTAAAAAATATTAAAGCATGTAAAAAATTACAACCATCATCCGGATTTGCCTTGGGGTCTATATGCTTCAACAAGTAAACACCAACAAAAGGACAAAAAATTTGGCCTCTATAATGAAGGATAAAAGGCACTATAGTCAAAATGAAATTAGATTATATTCAGATCCTAGAATGTCCAACTGACCCTTGAACTTCCAGGAAACAAATGCCTTCTAAATATCCAAAAGAACTCAGGGAAAATATAAAGGCCAAAAGATCAGCAATGCAAAAAGCACCTGGTCATTTGTAATTTTCCTTAATGGTGACCCGCCACCTATTGCAGCATAACCTTCTTTACTTTTTGGAGCTCTAACAACTGAAATAAACTGAGCCAATGGACGCTGAAGAAATTGAAACAACCTTGGCAATCTTATGATATCCTGTTAAAAACGAAGTAAACATTTCGATAATATTAGTTTACTGTATCAGAAAACACAAGTGGACTACGAATAGTGGCAAAGAAAAAAGAATTTATTTGAAGAGAAAAAATAATAATCATTATAGGCAACTTCTTAATAAGTCCAACATCTATAAGAATTGAGAAAATAACTTACTGGGTCTGCAAATAAATTGTATAGAAAAGGTTGCACATCTTGCAGGGTCTCCGGGCCGCCTAAGTTTAGTAGCAACACCCCAACCTTATCCTCAGTTGCATGATCATACGGGACTTCAAAAGCAGCTCCCTCATAGGTACACACTCCAGCAGCAGAACAAGTTTTTCCAACTAGTTTTCTATTGGTAAGAGTTAGCTGCAGTGACCCACTGCTGAGACTTGAAGCGGGAGTGCTGTGCTCCAAACTACGCATCTTATAATCTGAGCCAAATGGTATCCTAACACCATTTAAAGGCACTGCACATGATCTGGCAAGATCACCAAGAAACATATCAGTTCCAAAAAATTGAACTCTAAGGTAAAAACCATATTACATACACGGTAACGAGTGCCTCAAAGTGCTTTAGAGACATTAAGGAGAGATTTCAAGTAGGCAACTTACAAAACATTGGGATGCTTATCCCTGCCAAAGCAATTGGCAGATATTTGTGTCTGTGCCACCCGAAGATTGACAACTTCCATGGAAGAAAAGCAGGGAATGATCAAAGCTGCAATACTGATATATTCCAACACTGTAAAAAGAGAATTCAGTTTCACATAACAAAAAGAGCCAAAACTACATAATAAAACGTGTGGCAATGCCTAAACATGATTTACTGAAAGAGAAAATTATATGAAAACTATTCAAATTCTCATTCAAACCTGGCTATCTTAGCTTTTCTTAAACAGTCATGCATAACAAATCTAGGGCATGTTTCGATAAGATTGCACACTCTAAAGTATATCTTCACTTGACATCTTTTGGAGAACCATGATGTACATTTTATTGGTAATCATGTTTACCGAAAACCCATTTTTGTCTTGGTAAGGGGTTTACAGCATGGCATTAGATGCTTCCACACAACATAAAGTGGAAAGTTCCACAACACTTGCTCTTTACCACTACAAATACTTAAATATATGAAAATATTCCAATCCTCAATTGCTTTGACAAAGAGCATCCAACCCAACAGCTTTGGATATCACCCAAACAACCCCATTCACTTCCAAAACCCAATCACACATCCTTTGTTTTGAAGGATCAGCTGCTGTAGTGAAGCCAGCTACTGGAATCTCAACCAACAGGCAACAGTCCACATGACACTAGCACTTACACGTTATTTACCCCATAACATAAAGTGATTCTATGCAATTCTTTCCCCAGAATCGGATTCTAATGGTCAACATTAAATTTGAACTACCATTTGAGGATATAATTTAGTGCATTTTCTTAGATTACCTAACAAATGTATTAGTTAGATCATTTTTTAAAATGTGGATTGTATTCTATGCATAATGTAGAAAATGACATCAATGCCCACATCAATAGAAACATACCACATAATTCGCTAGCAAAGTGTAAACATTGGTGCACAGAAAATGGGTAAGAAACGCTATTTACCTGAACCCTTTAAGATTAAACCTCCTGGACATTTTTTATATTCTGCTTTAGTCTAAGATTTCCGGTTCCATCAATCCATGAGATCACTCATAACCATTTTTTGAAGCAACCATAGGTTTTTTTGTATGAATGTCAAACAAGTCAAATTCCAATCCGAGTCTTACAATAGTTTTGGAAGTTTCTGGAAATCATAACATCGACTTCTTGAAAGAGTAGAAAAGCATCTAAAACACATCATGGCTTATTTTACTTGAGTAAAGCAGGTAAATGCTACAAAGTGTTCGTTCGTTATCCTAATAAGAATCTTATAGGCCTGTTTTATCGAAAGCTCCTTGTATACTTCTTAAGGTCGGAGTCCATGTGCACAAAATCAAATACAAGGCATTTTCCCCCTCTTTGGTCTGTCCATGCTTAAGATTCAATAGCCTCACAACGTGGAGGTCGGCGGAGGAGGGACACCTCACGGAGCGTGGTGGGAGGAACGTGCTCGCCGTCCTCACCTCGCACGGTAGACCTTAATCGTCGAGGTCCACGGCCCTCGCCCCTCTGACCCATTGCCATCTCGATGACCACCTTGTCCAACCTTGACTTGTAACAAATAAACCACCAGACAAATCTTGCAACTCCATTCGGAAAACAACGGATCGAAATGGAGATCGTGGAGATCGAAATCGAGAGAAGGAAGCGGGAAGGGATCAAAGAGGTCGCACCTGATGGGGGAGGAACCGGCGGCGATCGATCTCGCGGGGGGAGGAGAAGGGAAAGAGGAAGGAGAAAGGGGTGGCGAGTTTAGGTGGACCGTTTAGGTGAGGGTTTAGGTGGAGGCGAAGTTTCGTCCCCTCTCTTCCGTCGCGTCCACGCGACGTTGCGGTCGTTCGGGTGGAAAGGGTCAGACCTGAGGTGCGGGACGTGGTGCGGTGCGGGGGGACCAATTTCTAGTTGCGTGGCGGCACACGTGGCTGCCTGCTATTTTGGGCGGACGTGGGAGGACTTAAACCCCAACTTGCCGGCGCACGAGAAAAAACAAAAGCGATGCATACATATATATATATATATATATAATTATAAAATAAACGTATAAAATGATCGGTCAAATGAGTCAAATGTCCAGTTAATATGTATTATTGTAAGATACATATATCTTATTTAATCATATACATACAATATATGTATATACATGATTTAAGATTTGTGTATATTATGAAATGTATATTAACTTTCCTTAATTCGGAGGTCCCGAGCTAATGAAGTCTTTGGTGATTTCGACGTATACATTTTATAGATATTCATGTCATATAAGATTTATTCTTTATTTCGACGGTATAAACACAATCCTCTTTGATATACTAAATTGATATTTTAAATGTTAATTAATATATTTTTTATGCATTATTGAATGTTAAATGGTCAATTTATAAGGTATATTGGAGAGGTGCGTAGTTACGATATTGAAATTTAGTAAAGAAGTAAGCAAGGGATATCTACATAGTGTTTGCATTGAAATCATTGGAGACGTGAAAAAGTAAAATAAAATAAAATATTCTCTCCTTATATCATCTTAAGTATGTGTGTATGGACGTAGGAGGATAAGTCTAAACATGGGTATGTAATAGATGATCGTGGCTAATGTAAACGACGTATGTGGCTTTTGTAAATAAATCTCAAGAGCTCCTCGTGGTGTAGGTTAAGCGATGGACTTTGCTTGTACTTGGATGTACAATTGTTCGGATTCTGATAGTTGTACGAGTGAAATATTCCTAAATGATGTGGAAAGCTTCATTAAGTTTGCTTACGCACAGGGACTGGAGATTGTTGACAGACAAGGAAATATCACGTGTCTCAGCAAGAAGTGTCTTTTAATAAAAAGGCATCAAGGAATATCGTTGCAAAAGACTTGTGTAGAAATAGATTTCTCGACGATTATACGACATGGTATGCACATGATAAGAAGAGGAATTCTAATGTTTAGCGTGATGATAGTCCTGAGAATATGCTTGCATTAAAGATGTATCCATACATGAATTCAATTAGGCATTTGAAACAGATGAGAACCATGTAGACAATTAGCAATTTGAGGACTTGCTACGGAAGGCAGATGAGGTATTATGGCATGGTTGCCTTAATTTTTTTCCCAATTATCTGCTATCATCGAGTTGTTGTCTTTAAGGAATCAGTTTTACATGACATAATCTAGTTATGACACCATGATCAAGTTGATAAAATGAGTCACCAAAGAATATTACCTTTTTTATATTCTTCAAATATTTTTTAGTAATATTTTGGTCTTTAAATTGAAGAAGGTAGCATTTTAGAATCTTGATCAATTTGAGCAGTTTTGACTCATGATGGTATTTTTCTTTTTATCTTGGGGGAAATTGCTAAGGTGAACACTCGAGTCCAACCACCTTGGTTTAAAGTGGAAGTTTGTATGCTTGTAACTTTTTTATTTGGTTATGATGAGAAAATAGCAAGGCAAAAGAGGGCAACCCTTATACAATTCTGAGCAAATTACAACTTGATGTTGAAAAGAACCCTCGGATAAATCTATTTTTGGGGATAAATCTATTTTTGGGGAATCAAGTTCTTGTTCCATATCTTACTCTTGCCAAGTACACATCTCATACTAACAATCACACATGTGTCGGAGACTTTTCTTATGTGTATGCATATAACTTGGTAACTCTATTGAACAAGTTTCACATTTCAACTAGTTTAAAGTGGAGAAAACATGGAATGATATCTTGAACTCGCTTTCGATGGGGATCCGTAAAATACTAGTTTTTCTCATTGTGATTTATCATTACACAAAAGAACCTCTCATGGAGTAGGAGTCTTTCAATTGTATTACTAAATGAGATTTGAATGGATGAAAGAGATTTTACAGTGTTCGGGTAGATGGAGTACGCATCGTAGTGGATTGAGCATGCACCCTTGGGGTTCATGGTAGAAACTTAGGCACTATGAACCCAACAGTTGCATTGATTGGGGAACATGTTACTTGGCATACCGAGGAGTCACTACGTGGTGTTCAGCCTTAGCACTTACGTGCCTTTAGTCTAGTGCTTCAAGAGCGTGTCAAGTAGTTATGATTAGTTGCCTAGTGTTCTGCTTGTTCACTTAGGGTTAATACTCATTGTAAAACCTTGAAAATCAACTTCTTCAGATCATATCATATATAAGGATACTAGATCCGGTCCGACGAGATGAATCCAATGGAACTTATTTCATCTTAATCAGAGTTCGTTTTAAATAGTTACGAATTTTGAAAGCAGAGAGGTTGATGTCGGTTAAGTCATCATTAGCTCTTAATTACTATCATTAGTACTAATATATATTGATTAAGAATACAAATGGTCATTGAGCTTACTAATCATGGTTAAGGAATATTGATCATGATTTCAAGTTCTTTCAATGTTCTTTTCCTTTCATATGTTGGTATCAATATATAAGGGAGATATCTGAGCATATCCATGCTTGGGTGCGAGTGGATGTGTTGTCAGTGAACATGCTTCACTCATCCATGATATAGGACTAGCCGATTCTTCGTTGTATGATGATAGTGTTGTTATATGATATAGAAATCGACTGGAACACGACCTGCCGGTATCGTCTCCTCTCGGATACCAGTTGTTGCGGATACGAACCCCCCGGATAAGGAAGCGGATACACAAACAACCATCACTGCGGAAGCATGTGAAGAAAAGAACAATAAGATATAACGGTGGTCAGTCATCACTCGCGACCACCGGAGAAGAAAGATCACTATAAGAAGAACGAGTACAATTCTCCCCGTTCCCTCGCTCTCTTCCTCTCTTATCTCTCTCTTCCTTTCTCTAGGGGTTACATTGTTCTTCTGGTGTATATAGGCAATGCCTCCATCCCCCCTCTATTTATAGCCCAGTTACAACCCCATATTACTATTTCCAATAGGATTATAAATGGAATACAACTCAACAACTATTATGATTCGGAGTCCAATCCCATTAGGATTCCTAATCCTAATTTGACTCTAATCCTAACAATCTCCCCCTTGAGTTGAATTCCATCACAATCTCTTCATCGTCTTGGTTCTGCACTGGGTCATCCTCGTTATCTGCAAGTCTCGTTAGTAGGAACTCACCGCCTCTAAGGGACGTACCCATTGCCGGGTGCTCTCAACGTGCCACCTTGCACGATCTCCTGACAACTGTCACTAGCAGAATTCTTCGATGCCTCTGGTCGATTTATCTAAGAGATCACCATATCACAGCTCTGCGGATTGCGTATTTCTTGCATCACGACGACTCATTGCCATCGAACATCACTATGATCCGTCGCACTGTGTTCCTTCAAAAATGTTGAAATCGACTCTAATACCAGTTGACGGGAACACGACCTGTCGGTATTGACTCCTCTCGGATACCAAGTAGTTGCGGATACGAACCCCACATGGATGCATAAACGACCACCACCACGGAAGCACATGAAGAACAAAACAATCATATATAACGGTGGTCGGTCATCACTTGCAACCATCGGAGAAGAAAGATCACTACAATAAGAATGAGTTCAACTCTCTCTATTCCCTCGCTCTCTTCCTCTCTTTTCTCTCTCTCTCTCTCTCTGTCCCTTTATCTAGAGATTACATTGTTCTTCTGGTGGTATAGAGGCAATGCCTCTCCCCCCCCCTATATATAGCCTAGTTACAACCCCATAGTCTTATTCTCAATATGACTATAAATAGAATACAACTCAACAAATATTAGTATTATGAGTCCAATCCCATTATGATTCCTAATCCTAATTTGACTCTAATCCTAAAAACTTGAGTAACACTCTACTTGGGTGTGGGCGGCTGAGCTGTCAGTGAACACATGTGTCAACAACCATGATATGAGATGTACTGGTTATTTTTTATTCATTATTTCAAGTCTCATTTTATTCAAGTATCATTTTATAAGAAGAAATTATGCATAAATTGGTGCAGGGGGACCAATTTCTAGTTGCGTGGCGGCACACGTGGCTGCCTGCTATTTTGGGCGGACGTGGGAGGACTTGGACCCCAACTTGTCGGTGCATGAGAAAAAACAAAAGCAATGCATACATATATATGTATATATAATTATAAAATAAACGTATAAAATAATCAGTCAAACGAGTCAAATGCCCAGTTAATATGTATTATCGTAAGATATATATATCTTATTTAATCATATACATACAATATGTGTATATACATGATTTAAGTTTTGCGCATATTATGAAATGTACATTAACTTTCCTTAATTAGGAGGTCACGAGCTAATAAAGTCTTTGGTGATTTCGATGTATACATTTTATAGATATTCATGTCATATAAGATTTTTTTCTTTGTTTCGACAATATAGACACAATCTTCATATGCTAAATTGATTTTTTAAATGTTAATTAATATATTTTTGATGCATTATTGAATGTTAAATGGTCAATTTATGAGGTATATTGGAGAATTGCATAGTTACGATATTGAAATTTAGCAAAGAAGTAAGCAAGAGATATCTACATAGTGTTTGCATTGAAATCATTGGAGACATGAAAAAAATAAAATATTCTTTCCTTATATCATCTTAAGTATGTGTGTATGGATGTAGGAGGGTAAGTCTAAATATGGGTGTGTAATAGATGATCATGGCTAATGTAAACGACGTATGTGGCTTTTGTAAATAAATCTCAAGAGCTCTTCATGGTGTAGGTTAAGCGATGGACCTTGCTTGTACTTGGATGTACAATTGTTCGGATTTTGATGGTTCTACGAGTGAAATATTCCAAAATGATGTGGAAAGCTTCCTTAAGTTTGCTTACGCACAGGGACTAGAGATTGTTGATAGACAAGGAAATATCATGTGTCCCAGCAAGAAGTGTTTTTTAATAAAAAGGCATCAAGGAACATCGTTGCAGAAGACTTGTGTAGAAATAGATTTGTCGACGATTATACGACATGGTATGCACTTGATAAGAAGAGGAATTCTAATGTTCAGAGTGATGATACTCATGAGAATGTGCTTGCACAAATGGTTAAAGATGTATCCATACATGAATTCAATTAGGCATTTGAAACAGATGAGAACCATGTAGACAGTTAGCAATTTGAGGACTTGCTACGGAAGGCATATGAGGTATTATGCCATGGTTGCCTTAATTTTTTTCAGAATCAGTACAACATGACATATTCTAGTTATGACACCATGATCAAGTTGATAAAACGAGTCACCAAAGAATATTACCTTATTTTATGTTCTTCAAATATTTTTTAGTAATATTTTGGCCTTTAAATTGAAGAAGGTATCGTTTTAGAATCTTGACTAATTTGAGCAGTTTTGACTCATGATGGTATTTTTCTTTTTATCTTGGGGGAAATTGGTAAGGTGAACACTCGAGTACAACTACCTTGGTTTAAAGTGGAAGTTTGTATGCTTGTAACTTTTTTATTTGGTTATGATGAGAAAATAGCAAGGCAAAATTGGCCAACCCTTATACAACTCTTGAGCAGATTACAACTTGAGCAAATTACATCTTGATGTTGAAAAGAACCCTCGGATAAATCTATTTCAGGGGAATCAAGTTCTTGTTCCATATCTTACTCTTGCCAAGTACACATCTCATACTAATAGTCGCACACGTGTCGGAGACTTTTCTTATGTGTATGCATATAACTTGGTAATTCTATTGAACAAGTTTCACATTTCAATTGGTTTAAAGTGGAGAAAACATGGAATGATATCTTGAACTCTTTCGATGGGGTCCGTGAAATACTAGTTTTTCTCATTGTGATTTATCATTACACAAAAGAACCTCTCATGGGGGTAGGAGTCTTTCAATTGTATTACTAAATGAGATTTGAATGGATGAAAGTGATTTTACAGTGTTCGGGTAGATGGAGTACGCATTGTAATGGATTGAGTATGCACCCTTGGGGTTCAGGGTAGAAACTTAGGCACTATGAACCCAACAGTTGCATTGGTTGGGGGACATGTTACTTGACATACCGATGAGTCGCTACGTGGTGTTCAGTCTTAGCACTTACGTGCCTTTAGTATAGTGCTTCAAGAGTGGGTCAAGTAGTTATGGTTAGTAGCCTAGTGTTTTGCTTGTTCACTTAAGGTTAATACTCACAGTAAAGCCTTGAAAATCAACCTCTTCAGATCGTATCATGTATATGGATACTAGATCCGATCCGACGAGATGAATCCAATGGAACTTGTTTCATCTTAATCGGATGTCTTTTCAAATAGTTACGAATTTTGAAAGGAGAGAGGTTGATGTCGTTTAAGTCATCATTAGCTCTTAATTACCATCATTAGTACTAATAAATATTGATTAAGAATATAAATGGTCATTGAGCTTACTGATCATGGTTAAGGAATATATTGATCATAATTTCAAGTTCTTTCAATGTTCTTTTCCTTTCATATGTTGGTATCAATATATAAGGGAGATATCTGAGCATAGCCCTGCTTGGGTGCGAGTGGATGTGTTGTCAGTGAACATGCTTCACTGATCCATGATATAGGACTAGCTGATCCTTCGTTGTACGATGATAGTGTTGTTATATGATATAGAAATCGACTGGAACACGACCTGCCGGTATTTTCTCCTCTCGGATACTAGTTGTTGCGTATACGAACCCCCCAAATAAGAAGCGGATACACAAACAACCATCACCACGGAAGCATGTGAAGAAAAGAACAGTCAGATATAACGGTGGTCAGTCATCACTCGCGACCACCGGAGAAGAAAGATCACTACAAGAAGAACGGGTCCAACTCTCTCTGTTCCCTCGCTCTCTTCCTCTCTTCTCTCTCTCTCTCTCCCCTTTCTTTAGGGGTTACATTGTTCTTCTGGTGTATATAGGCAATGCCTCCATTCCCCCTCTATATATATCCCAGTTACAACCCCATATTACTATTTCCAATAGGACTATAAATGGAATACAACTCAACAACTATTTGGATTCGGAGTCCAATCCCATTAGGATTCCTAATCCTAATTTGACTCTAATCATAACAATCTCCCCCTTGAGTTGAATTCCATCACGATCTCTTCATCATTTTGGTTATGCAATGGGTCATCCTCGTTATCTGCAAGTCTCGTTAGTAGGAACTCACCGCCTCTAAGGGACGTACCCATTGCCGGGTGCTCTCAACGTGCCACCTTGCACGATCTCCTGACAACTGTCACTAGCAGAATTCTTCGATGCCTCTCGTCGATTTATCCAAGAGATCATCATATCACAGCTCTGCGGATTGCGCATTTCTTGTATCGCGACGTCTCATCGACGTCGAACTTCACTATGATATGTCGCATCGTATCCCTTCAACAATGTTGAACCCGACTTTGATACCAGTTGACGGGAATACAACTGTCGGTATCGTCTCCGTCTTGGATGCCAAGTAGTTGTGGATACTAACCCCACATATATAGAAGCGGATGCACAAACGACCACCACCACGGAAGCACATGAAGAAAAGAACAATCAGATATAACGGTGGTCGGACATCACTTGCGACCACCGAAGAAGAAAGATCACTACAATAAGAATGAGTTCAACTCTCTCCATTCCCTCGCTCTCTTCCTCTCTTCTCTCTCTCCCTCCCTTTATCTAGAGGTTACATTGTTCTTCTGGTGGTATAGAGGCAATGCCTCCACCCTCCCCTCTATATATAGCTTAGTTACAACCCCGTAGTCTTATTCTCAATAGGACTATAAATAGAATACAACTCAACAACTATTAGTATTAGGAGTCCAATCCCATTATGATTCCTAATCCTAATTTGACTCTAATCCTAACAACTTGAGTACACTCTACTTTGGTGTGGGCGGCTGAGCCGTCGGTGAACACATGTGTCAACAACCATGATATGAGATTTATTGGTTATTTTTTATTCATTATTTCAAGTTTCATTTTATTCAAGTATCATTTTATAAGAAGAAATTATGCATAAAATTTCCTTGAAATATCAATCGATATAAGGGAAAGCTTTGATGAAATTTTCCTTGAATTATCATCTCGTATAATGAGAAACTCTGCCAAAATTTCGAGAGATTGTGTTCTTCATGTTCTTTCGTGTTCTTCTTGTGTTCTTCGTGTTATTGATGCAAAAATAGATTTCAATCATTTCAAAAACCATTAATCATATTATTTAAAAAGCAAACCAAAGTAGGTTGCAGTGCATGTGATAGCTAACATATTAGGTAATAAAATCCTACCTCTTACTATTGGTTTTTCAAGTTAAACTGGATAAAATTATTGTTTATTATATTCTTTATTTTGAAGAATGTGATATTTCACATGCTTGTTTTATGATTTACTCTAAAATAATTGCTAAAATAGAGCTGGTGAAATGAATCATCTTTGTAGTTATTGCGATAATTGTGCAATATTATACTAATTTAGCTGAAAATTGATATGCAATAATTGAGATCCGATTACAATTTTCATACTATTTTATGATAAGAATGGTTTGGAGTAGATATTACAGGTCGGGCATGCAATCTGTATGTTTTTCAGAAGAGCATCTGTATTTGCGAGTCATACCTAGGTAGTATACGATTGGCCTGATATGTTAACCACGCAAAATAAATTATTTCCAATGGATGGTACTCGGTTGCCATTAGGCAGATTGACTGACTGAAGATGTGGTGGTGCCATGGAAGCATGGTTGGTTAATAGTGGTTGTGTCACAATAACATGCAGGTAAAGTCATTGGTATAAATGATTAAATGTTTGCATGTGATTTTAAGCTACCGATCCCTCGAGGATGTTATGCTTACTTGTTTGATGGGTTGAGGATCTGGAACTCTGGATTATGAAAAAAAAGAAAGAAATTTTTAGGGTAGTGAAAAACGAGAATGCGAAAGCCGCTAAATAGTGGTCTGACAAGTCAGACTCACTGTCGCTGATGCGACTACTCAAGCCTTCCCGTTCGTCAACAATTAACCCACACAATCAATCAATCAAGAGCAAGGATTAAAATTTATTATTCCCTACTAAAAATGTACAGTAGGAAGCAAGTAGGGGTCGAACACAAGAAACAAAGGTGCAGAGTATAGACAAAAGTCAAAACCTAAGTCTAATAGACTACTTAGCCAATCTAATTTTTTGTGGGTTTTAAAATACATTATTTCTTTTATATTTAATTAATTTTTTAATTTTGTATTTTGATTTTAGTTTTCTGATTTTTATATTTTATATTTTCTATTTTTCTATTTTCTTTTTCAATATTGGAATATAAAAATAATGTAATAAAAGGGGTGACAAAATATTTATAAAAATGTGCAAAAATAGTTAAAAATTCAGAAATAAAATCTTTTTGGTATTTTTATAATTTTTTACTGTTTTTGTGATTTTTGGGTATTTTTCAGAGAGTTTTTGGTATTTTTAAATAACCAAATAAAGGAAAACAGGGAATTAGCTACTAGCTGGGGGTAAAATGGGAATTAAAAATAATGAAAAGCCACAAAATTTTTCCAAACTATTTTTAAAATAAATAGAATAAAATGTAGAACCTACAGGAACTTAGTTTGCATTTTTTAGAGTCTTCTATAATTTTTTAGATTTTTTAGAAGTTTTTAGGTGTTTTTAAATTTTTAAGGTTTTTCTTTTGAGATTTTTAGTGGTTTTTGGTCTGACACTAATGGAATTTTTAGAGATATTTTAGTATTTTTTTGGTATTTTCTAAGTAGACAGTACTGAAATAGCATGTTTTTGATTTTTAATAAATATAAAAATGCAATAAAATTAAAAACAAAAAATATGGCGTTAAAGTACAAGCACACAGGAGCTTAATGTAATTTTTATGGAATTTTTGGCACTTAAATGGTGCGTGAAATAAATAGACCAAACATACAAAAATCCTAAGCCTAGCAGGGGTATAAATGCAATTCTAGAAACATCCGGGGGCTTAAGCGCAAATTTCACCAAAATACACGCGCGAAGCACGTGCTCTGTCGTTCACAGGGGCATAATTGCAAATACATGAAAGCTTAGGATTGAAAATGCAAAATGTCCAAAATCACGTGCCCCAGTCATGTGAGGTGACGTGGTCGAGGACTAAAGTGCAAATCAGATAAGTTCGGGGACCTAAGTGCAAATATTACAAAAACTTTTAAACTGCAGATGAAAGTTTTAGGGCTAAAACGTAAATACAAAAACACTTGGGTTTAAAGTGCAAAATACCCAAGATCCTGATCGTGCGGCCGAGGGAGCTTCACTTAACACGTGGCGCCTCGAGACCCTTCGATGACTCTTCGCAAATGGAGGGCTCGGATTAGATCCTGGCCCAAGATCTGACGGACGGGTCGCGAAGGCGATCGAACGGCTCATGTGCGCCTGGAGGGGGGCTCCTGATCCAATGGTGGGGAGAGGTTCACGAAGAACACTCCCCCCGGCGAGCTTTGGCGGGCGAATACCGCCGACACACGGCCTCTCCAGCCCTAGGATCAAGGGCAAAACGATCCTGGGGCCCCTCCGCGTCTGAAGGAGGTCTCGGGTGGCCCTGAATCGGCTTGAAGTGGTCGGACGGTGGAGGTGATCTGGGCAGCTGCTCCTGGGGACTTCGAGGCTCGATGGAGCCTTCTCTTGGGCTTTGACCTGCAGGGGAGAAGCACAAAAACCAGGCGAGGCGAACCGGGGGTTTCTCGGGTCAAATGGGTGTGGTGCGCGGCTCGGGCGTGGAGCTCCGGCGGGCGGCGGAGAATGGAGCTCGGTCGCTCGATCTGGGCGAGATCGAGAGAGATGGAAGGGTGGAGCGGAGCGATGGAGTGAAGGGGAAGAAGATGGAAGTGATCTTGGCGGCTGTCGATGATGGAGGTGACCGGAAAGTGGAGGCGGAGCTAAGCTCCGCCGTGGGCTTTGATCGAGGATTCACGGCGATTAACGCGAAGAAAATCTAAACGACGACTATGCTGATCTATACGAAGCTAGGGCTACAAGAAAAAGGAAAGAGAAGGGGGTGAGGCTCACCAGAGACGACGGGACGAGGTCACGGCGGAGCTCCGGCGAGGGCTGGATCTGCTTCGATTCGACACCAGATGACTCGAACCCAGGCTCGATTCACCTCCTGCTGTCACCAGGAACGCGATGGGCTAGGGGTTTTCGGGTGATTTTGGCGGAAGAAGGATCAAGGGTCAAAGGGAAGTCGGGGGGTTTGGTTTTGAACTGTGGTCGGGGCGTGAAGTTCAAGGAGGGTGTCAGCTTGATGCGGTGCTCCACAACCCAAGGAATCACTTGGGCGTGATTCACCATTGTTCGAGGAAGAGATTTCATGAAGATGCCATCACCAAAGGATGATCGAGGCGTCCTCGAAAAATGGATGAAACCGGGGTCAAACCAACTTCTGACAAGGTTCAGACCTCGGTCAGAGAGTTGACCGAGGTCAACCAATGGAGCTCTCTGGACCAGAAAATTCCTTGGCAAAAAAACCTTATAAAATCAATTTAAAATAGCTAATGAATTAATTAAATTTTAATTATTAAATAAAAAGTATTTGTAATTTTATGAAGTATTTTATGGTGATTTTTATTTATTTTTATGAGATATATTTTTACAAGTTGCTTTTTACACCCTATATAGGTATATTACCTATGTATTTTATTCTTTTATTTCTATTTTATGTGTTTTAATTTTACTATTTTTATTTCTTATTTTATATAATTATAAAATACTTTTACGCACATGAATATATTTTTATTTTATTTTATTGATATGTTTTGTATATTAAATAAAATATAAGTAGGTATTGTACAGGTCTGTATATAGGTATAATACCTGTGTATTTTATATACATTTATTTTTATTTTGAGTTTTATTTGGTTTTTATTCCTGTTTTAGTGTACATAATTATTATAAATAATATTCACAAAATTATAAAAATATAAAAATACAAAAAATAATGATTAAAGAATAAATTGAATATTTTAAGTTGTACATGTATACAATGTGGGTCCAAAACTCAACTTTCAAACCGTAACTCCGCCAAATGTGAAACCACCATCATTAAATAGATTATTTTATTCTATATACAATTAAAGGTGAATTTGCTGCATTTGGAGTTTTCATTTGTGAGATACAGGTCTGGGAAGTTGAGATTCTGGATTTTTATTCAGATCATAACTTTTTATCTGTACATTATTTTTCAGTGAAATCAATTTTGTATTTTTCTATATAAAAATATATACAACTTTTATGTATAAAGTTTCTTTATTTGATGCACAAAAAATGGAACCAAAAATAGGTCCCAAAATGAATAGAGAAGGAATGAAATAAAATGTATTTTTATTGTATTTTAGCCCTTATCTCCCCCTACTTTATTCCTTGTCGACCTATTCATCAAGATGCCTAGGTCTCGGGATTTCGGATCATAAAATATTTACAATATTTTTTTCTTTTTCTTTTCTTTTCTTTATTCTATAATTTTGACATTAAAAACAGTATTTTATACACTTTTTTATACACATATGCATGAATGCTAAATTGCTCTATTTAATGCTATTTTCAGGCCTTTGCTAGGATTTTTGAGGCCAAAATGATAGAATAAAGATGATGATATGTGGATTCATCATCCCCCTATACTTTACCTTTGCTAGTCCCTAGCAAACACTTATGCAATAAGTGCAAGAAGAAAAAGAAAGAAAAAGAAGAACTTGGATTTAGTTTAATTATCAAACTTGTCTTCACAAAATAAAAGTTTGGAGCTTAAGTCGGACCTTTGGAATTTTAGTGTGGGCGGAACCTTAATGAGAACCGAAATTGAAATCCAACAGTCCCTGAGAATCCCAAAACTCTGCTCAAGTCTCCTCAATAGCCAGGTCAGAAATATCTCAATTCATACGCAAACCCTTATGACTATGAATCTGACTTGTACAATGTAAGTGATGGTGGCTCTCCCTAACTGAAATGGCAAAGAAATTGACTTCTCCAGTACGACAACCCAATGATTCTCCAATCCAATAACTCCATCATCGAGGAGCGGGGTATTCCCTTCTAAGTTCAAGTGGCAACCAGCTCAAGAGGAGGGGTGAGGAGAAGAATGGACGGTAGCCAGTGTAGCTACCTATCCTGAGATGCAAGACCAGTGTAGTCAAGTCATCCTGCTGCAGGTTCACATATTTTGACTTTGGAACTCAAGCGTGCTTATTGACTTTACAACATTTGTACTGAACTACATTGTTCCTTTATTTTTCTCTTCTTTGTTACTTTGCATTTGCTAATCTTTATACAATGATTTCTGGAAACCCAACAAGAATCTGTGAACTATCGCAAGGACCTTAGCCAGCCAACCAACAGTAGTAGCTTCTTGTCTAAAGTAGTTAGTAGTTTTTTTAATCCTTTTCCTTTAGCTTGATGTACATGTATAAGAAAATGGTGGGACCGTTTTCTATATAAGCTTTATTTTGTGAATGTAATAAAATTTTGAGATGCTCTCTATGCATCATTTTTATCGCTATCATCTGAATAAAGTAGTTAATAGCTTTTTTAATCCTTTTTCTTTAGCTTGATGTACATGTATAAGAAAGTGGTGGGACCGTTTTCTATATGAGCTTTATTTTGTGAATGCAATAAAATTTTGAGATACTCTCTATGCATCATTTTTACCGTTATCTGTATCGCTAGTAGTTGTTGTTATTATTGGATAAAGCTATTACTGAGTAACTAGATCTGGCAAACGAGAGGATCTGACGATCAAAAACTGGGTTTGTGACACATGCATACCAAGATTCCTCACACACTTGCATACATGCACAATTACCTCCATGCACTCTTAAATTCATTGGCACATTGCTCCTGTAACGACCCGTATTCCATTATTAAGAGGAATTAAAAAAAGAGAATAAAACAGAAAAATAGATGGCAACATGATGGGACATGGAATATTGGGTGTTAAAATTAGAGGGGTATTTATGACAAATACCTATGAGATATTTATCGGGTAGCCTTCAATAGTATGGATTCATCCCACGTTCTCCATTCCCATTTGCTAAAAATAGACAGGGACTCATTCCATCACAAGTTACTAAATGAAAGGGAGGGAGTGAACGAGTGAATGTGTAAGGGAGGAGAGAGATAGGGTATGCATGTGCTTTTTTAGGATGACGAGATGCGATTCCTATTTTAGGGTGTTGATCCAATTACGTGTGTGTGTGTAAGAGAGAGAGAGAGAGAATGGACGAGAAGGAGAGGAGGCAATGCCAGATTTAAATTCGTCGATGACAATTCAACATCAAATTTGATACGGTGGAATCGGAGGGACGTGCAGTGAGCACTGGCGACGACCTTTCCGTCGATGTTGAATTTGGATCCAACAAGATCCGAGGTACATCAACGTGATCGGCGATGATCTGGATCCGCGTAATCAAACCGTCTTCATGTTTCCGTACATTGAGGTATGCGTCGAACACTTAGGATAATGCAATGTATAATGTATGATTCACAACAATACCTTCTATTGAATCTTTTGGAAAATTTGTATGCACGTCGAATCTGCATAGTATAGAATATATGATAAACTTACGGTTGTGTTTTGTCACCATCATCGCAATGTGAGAATTGATAAATAGTCGCATGACATAGCGTATTAAAAATATATGGGTATGTATACACCAAATAATGCACGAGTACATTGCAATCAAAAATTATACCCACTAAAGAAATGTGAATAATAATCCTTATGATTTGATATGAAATGTTTACGCCAGAGATTGAAATGTACCCCGTCTGTTTTTTCTTTTAATATCGTGTCCTTCGACAGAGTTAAAGAAACTGTCATGGATTCGTGGACAATAAACTACCCTTAGTTTTGGTTAATATTTATATTATCGATGATTAAAGACTAATAAATCACGTGACATGTTTTTTAGGACCGTAATTATCTCCATCTAAACATATTAGTACGTCTTGTATATGTCTAATAATTAGTTAGGAATTATCGTTATGTTATTTACTGTATTTAGTAACTAGCATTCCACCGTCAGATAAGAGGAGGGGGTTCCTATAACATGGATATGCCCTATCAGATGTCCGAATCAAATTAATATTTTCACCTATATAGAGCTTTTACATTAGTAGATATGTTCCTGATTAACATCACATTTTGGATTTCAGAAAGGTGTGTATGCTGTGTAACTGCACTTTACCGTTATTATTTTATTCTATTTGCAATATGCACTATGAGCAAAAATAATTAAGCATAAATTCTTGTTATGTAATAGATTTTTAAGATTACTAATGTTCCGTTAAGATGAATTCCCAGTATTCTAATTCATTTGAAGTCATAAAGAATTTTGACACCAACTCGAGTTAATGTGAGTTATTCTTAAACTTCATGAAAAAGATCGGTTGGTAAGAAAAGAAAGAAAGTGTATATAGATATAAATGTGTGTGTGTATGTATGTATATCTTCTATAAGTTTTGTATAATGAATACCTCTTCGATTAGTCGAACCAAAAGGGTTCATACGAACTACTATTGTATGGAAAATAATTTTTTAAAGAATTGAAGTTTCCTTGCATGAATAAAGACACTTAAACGATAAACGGAGCTAAGTGCTACACCTAAGATGGGAGCCGCGTCTAGAGTCTGTTTATCGATGGCCTAAAGGGTAACATCTTCCGGGGGTGTCGGGTTCAGTAGAACCCAGTGGAAAGTCCACCATTGGCTCAGTACTGATGTCATCATGTTCTTTGTAGTGATTGAGTGACCGCTTGTGCTGGCGATAAAAGCCATCAAAGCCACTTAACAAATTATGAGATAAGATGAATTCATAATGAATGAGCTAAATGCTTATGATGAAGCTAAGTGCTTATTGAATGTCAAGTGTATATATGCATTCGTGTGAAATGCTAAGTGTATATGTGCAATTTTGTGAATTGTTAGGTATATATGTGCATTCATGTGAAATGCTAAGTGTATATGTGCAATTATGTGAAATGCTAAGTGTATATATGCAATTGTGTGAAATACCAAATGTATATGCGCAATTATATGAAAGGCTAAGTGGATATATGAAATTATGGTATGCCATGAGAATATGTGTAATTATGTTCTTGTTATGGAGATCTAGGTGATTATGGTTAACCTTAAGGGCATATATAGAAGTATGCCCTTAGTATGCATAATTAAGTCCATTAATAATTTATATGATGACATCGTTACATAGTATGGGTGAGTAATGAAAAGGTATAAGTTTTCTTCTTAGAATAATTACCCTTATGCTATAGATGAAATGGTTAGTTGTGACTTGATTTTTCGCGAGCTGGTTTGACCTTATCTCGACACATACTGAGCATTAGGCTCATACCATATGTTCTTGTGTTTTTATTACAGGTCAATGTGAGAAGAAATTTCGTGGCAGTTAGAGATTCATTGCGAGGTCTGAAGGAAGGATATCATCGTACCCACTGGAATGAAAGATCCTGGTGTCATATTAAAGATGTATACTTTTATTAATAGAGGAAGGGTAAGATGGTTCCTTATGTTATTTGTGATATCATTGATGTATTTGAGTAACACTTGGATCCGACGTGACATTTGTTATGTTTCCGTTGGCCACCGCGGATCTAGGCTATTACAGGTGGTATCAAAGCAGTCGTTCCTATGGGCATGAGATATCCATCATAGATGACGCAAGATTTTTAGTGTAGAAGAAAGGTAGGAGAAAAAATATGAGACCAAGATTTAACATGACCTTCGTATGTTTAGAAGATAACATGAGTAGTAGGAGGAGGACCAATAGGGAGATATATTAGGTCTTGGAGATTTCATAGAGGAGAAAGTGATTTTACTAGATTGAATACACTAATGATTATTTGTGGAGACAAAAAAGGAGGATAATAGGATTATTTCATTATCGACAACAATTATCATGTGCATGACTTATTTGGCTAAAAATAAAAGGTTCTCATGTACGACTTGGGAACATGGAAGTTAGATGAGATTTTTAGATGAAATATTAATGATAATATGTCCATCTGTCTGAAAGAGTTATAGACTTCATCATTGATGTCCTACAGGGTAGTACACCAATATGAGTTAGGTGAGCTGAAAATTAAATTAAAGAGACAACTAGATAAGGTTTGGTGTGGCTTGGTGTTTCTCTTGGAGTGCTTTCTATGCTTGGACTCTACTAATTATTGAAATAAGGTCATCATAAAGATAAAATATTTTGTTCTTCATAGATGATCAATTGCAACAAGAAACCATATTCTCCAAGGTTGACCTTTAGTTACAATGTCATTAGTTTACAATTGAGAATGTAGACATATCAAAGACTGATAAGAATTCATAGTGATGACTTTTGACCTCACAAAGGTGCCAACTACATTATGAAGTGATGAGTCGGGTATATTGAGGTTACCTAGGAAAGTTTGTGATGATTTTTGTTGATAGTATCACATATATCTTAAACACTATCTATCAATTTATTGATATAGCCATTAGCTAATATTGATGTTGTGGGTGATTAAGTTGGACTTTAGAATCTGAGACCACTTAGGTTATCTATGATACATGATTGTGGTAACTGGATCTAATTAACTTTGTTGGATAAGGCATTAACGTTGGTCAAGACTCTTGTTTAATTATAGATATTGCAAGATATATGAGTCAATTTAATGAATATTGATTTTGTGATATATTTGTTGCTAGTAACATGCACAATTCTTTTTACATATTACTTATCCCAACTTGAGTCAGAAATATTTTTATTTGTATATACCATAGTTGTGCACTTGGATAGACTATTTTCAGTGAGTGACAACCTACAAATTGACCCTTACATATTCCTTTCAACCTCTACCTAGATTATGTACTATTGTCTCTTAGGTGAAGATATATTGTTATGGATTTGTTTACCTTACAATGAGGTAATTATTCTATTATCAAAGAGACCCTAGATACAAGGAAATGAGTCTAAAGTAAGAGAACAAGAAAGCGGGTCCCATAAAATGTGAAGAGCAAATAGAAGAATGGATGAAGGGGGTTTGAGTCAAATATCATGGGATTATTTTTCTGTCTCTTGACCAGAAAATTTCGAGATGAAATTTTTTTAGTGGGACAGAATGTAACGACTCGTATTCCATTATTAAGAGGAATTAAAAAAAGAGAATAAATTAGAAAAATAGGTGGCAACGTGATGGGACATGGAATATTGGGTGTTAAAATTAGAGGGGTATTTGTGATAAATACCTATTAGATATTTATCGGGTAGCCTTCAATAGCATGGATTCATCCCACGTTCTCCATTCGCATTTGCTAAAAATAGATAGGGATCCATTCCATCGCAAGTTACTAAATGAGAGGGAGGGAGTGAAGGAGTGAATGTGTAAGGGAGGAGAGAGAGGGTGTGCATGTGTTTTTTGGGATGACGAGATGCGATTCCTATTTTATGGTGGTTGATCCAATTACGTATGTGTGTGAGAGAGATATATATATATATAGAGAGAGAGAGAGAGAGAGAGAATGGACGAGAAGGAGAGGAGGCAATGCCAGATTCAGATTCGTCGATGACAGTTCAACATCAAATTTGATATAGTGGAATCGGAGGACGTGCAGTGAGCGCTGGCGACGACCATTCCGTCGACGTTGAATTTGGATCCAACAAGATCCGAGGTATATCAACGTGATCGACGATGATCTGGATCCATGTAATCAAAATGTCTTCATGTTTCCGTACATTGAGGTATGTGTCGAACCCTTAGGATAATGCGATGTATGATGTATGATTCACTAGAGTACTTGAATCTTTTGGAAAATTTGTATGCGCGCCGAATCTGCATAATATAGAATATATGATAAACTTGCTGATGTGTTTTGTCACCACCATCGCAATGTGAGAATTGATAAATAGTCGCATGACATAGCATATTAAAAATATATGGGTATGTATACACCAACTAATGCACGAGTATATTGCAATAAAAAATTATACCCACTTATGAAATGTGAATAATATTCCTTATGATTTGATATGAAATGTTTACGCCAGAGATTGAAATATACCCCGTCTATTTTT
The DNA here is from genome assembly GCA_037367405.1 of Ottelia alismoides. Classification (NCBI taxonomy): domain Eukaryota; kingdom Viridiplantae; phylum Streptophyta; class Magnoliopsida; order Alismatales; family Hydrocharitaceae; genus Ottelia; species Ottelia alismoides. Next base: position 548,996 of record JAZKJV010001545.1, read on the forward strand.
ATTGATAGTTTAGTTAATTTCTTTTAATATCATGTCCCTTCGGCAGAGTTAAAGAAACTGTCATGGATTCGTGGACAATAAATTACCCTTAGTCTTGGTTAAAATTTATATTATCGAAGATTAAAGACAATCACGTGATATGTTTTTTAGGACCGTAATTATCTCCATCTAAATATATTAGTACGTCTTGTATATGCCAAATACTTAGTTAGGCATTATTGTTATGTTAGTACTGTATTTAGTAACTAGCATTCCACCGTCAGATAAGAGGAGGGGGTTCCTATAACACGGATATGCCCTATTAGATGTCCAAAATCAAATTAATGTTTTCACCTATATAGAGCTTTTACATTAGCATATATGTTCCTGATAAACATCACATTTTGGATTTCAGAAAGGTGTGTATGTTCTGTAACTGCACTTTACTATTATTATTCTTTTCTATTTGCAATATGCACTATGAGCCAAAATAATTAAACATAAATTCTTGTTATGTAGTAGCCTTTTTAAGATTACTAATGTTCCGTTAAGATGAATTTCCAGTATTCTAATTTATTTGAAGTCATAAAGAATTTTGACACCGATTCGAGTTAATGTGAGTTGTTCTTAAACTTCATGAAAAAGATCGGTTGGTAAAAAAAGAAAGAAAGTGTGTATAGATATAAATGTGTGTGCATATGTATGTGTATCTTCTATAAGTTTTGTATAATGAACACCTCTTCGATTAGTGGAACCGAAAGGGTTTACACGAACCACTATTGTATGGAAAATAATTTTTTAAAGAATTGAAGTTTCCTTGCATGAATAAAGGCACTTAAACGATAAGCGGAGCTAAGTGCTACACCTAAGGTGGGAGCCACATCTAGAGTCTGTTTATCGATGGCCTAAAGGGCAACACCTTCCTGGGGTGTCGGGTTCAGTAGAACCCAGTGGAAAGTCCACCATTTACTCAGTGTTGATGTCATCATGTTCTTTATAGTGATTGAGTGACCGCTTGTGCTGGCGGTAAAAGCCACCAAAGCCACCTAACAAATTATGAGATAAGATGAATTCATAATGAATAAGCTAAGTGCTTATGATAAAGTCAAGTGCTTATTGAAGTTAATTCGTGTGAAATGCTAAGTGTATATGTGCAATTTTGTGAATTGTTAGGTATATATGTGCATTCATGTGAAATACTAAGTGTATATGTGCAATTGTGTGAATTGTTAGGTATATATGTGCATTCATGTGAAATGCTAAGTGTATATGTGCAACTATGTGAAATGCCAAGTGTATATATGCAATTGTGTGAAATGCCAAATGTATATGCGCAATTATTAAAGGCTAAGTGGATATATGAAATTATGGTATGTCATGAGAATACGTGCAATTATGTTATTGTTATGGACATCTAGGTGATTATGGTTAACCTTAAGGGCATATATGAAAGTATGGTGTGCAATGCACGAATATAAAAAGAACGCCCTTAGTATGCATAATTAAGTCCATTAAGAATTTACATGATGATATCGTTACATAGTAAGGATGAGTAATGAAAAAGTAAAAGTTTTCTTCTTAGAATAATTATTCTTATGCTATTGATGAAATGGTTAGTTGTGACTTGATGTTTTGCTAGCCGATTTGACCTTATCTCGACACATACTGAGCGTTAGGCTCATACCATATATTCTTGTGTTTTTATTGCAGGTCAATGTGAGAAGAAATTTAGTGGCAGTTAGAGACTCGTTGCGAGGTCTGAAGGAAGGATATCATCGTGTCCACTGGAACGAAAGATCTTGGTGTCGTATTAGAGATGTATAATTTTATTAATAAAGGAAGGATAAGATGGTTCCTTATGTTATTTGTGATATCATTGATGTATTTGAGTAACACTTGGATCCGACGTGGCATTTGATATGTTTCCGCTGGCCACTGTAGATCTGGGTTGTTACAGCTCCACACACTCTTATACACCCACATGCATACCAATATTCCTCGCATACTTGTATACTTGCCCAAATACACCATACACTCTTACATTCATGCCCACATTGGTCCACACACTCATACATACCCGCATGCTTACCCATATTCCTCACATACTTGCATACATGTTGACCAAATACCTCCCTACATGCTTAACTACATATATATACAATGCTTGCATACCATGCCAAATTCCTCAAATCAAACTTGGCTACCCACATTTTACCATGGATCCTCACATACATAGCCTCCTACCCATATGCATGTCCATGTATAACAAATGATAGGTACCCACATACATAGCCTTCTACTCATACATACCCACATTTGTACTCATATCCTACATATATGCATACTCATATATACCTCATACACTTACATACATACCACACACATGTTGACCCATGATCGAGTGTTTGGAATTAGTTTTATCTTTTTTTGTGTATTTATTAGGTTCCTTAATTATCTTGAGAAATTTATAAGATGTTAAACTATAACGAGCGAATGACACCACTTGAATGTAACAACACCCAAGATAAGTTGATTTCGATATGGGTCAATTCGGTATATTATCCTAACAAGATAAGTTTATTTCGATATAGGTCAATTCGATATGTTATCCTAACCTAACCTATCCCTACACATGTATCTGCAAAAAAGACATCAAGAGTTGCACGATATCGTGAAGGACATTTCTTATCTTGTAAAGCTAAGACTCGATAGTTTTGAATATATATATATATATATATAACACATGATATGGGCATCATTTCCCCAAAATGTATTGCATATGCCTCCCGCTGTGCATGTCCACACTTAACATAATGTGGAAGGACACACATGTGTGAATGAGGTTTTATGCAATTTTGTCCAATACTTTAAAATGCAATCTACATGATGTGCATATCTAACACACATACAATTATTTGCAGTTAAAATAACGATTATCTAACAAACGAAACTGTATTAAGAATTAACATCAATCACATGAATATTCAAAAAAAATATTACTCTAACACTCACATACACAAATTACATTTTTAATTCACATATGACAACAAAATCACACATTATAAAAAAACACTTTAAATTCTTTGCATAATCGGAGATGAAAGAGTAAGACATTCTTCACAAGGTCCGAGGCTCCTCTTCTCTACAAGGGTGAAGGATGGGGCTACAATACAGGATGAGATAACAGAGAGAGGAGAGAGAATGCTAGGGATGGAGGAAGGAGGAGAGGCTAGCGGAGAGGGAGGAGGTTGGGCGGAGAGGGAGGAGGTTGGGTGGAGAGGGAGGGCAAGAGCTAGAGCAAGAAGAGGAGTCGATGGAAATTAGAAAGGTTACAGGTTCTGTCATTCTGTTTAGCAGAATATGCGACAACAATATTCGACCACATGTGGTCGTATTATGAGGTGTCAAATCGCCTACCTCAAACTTGTGGTCTCATATTTAGCTATGAGATAATTAGTTGAGGTAAAGTTCTCACATTATCTATTGTGCTCATAGAACGACTACTAGTGGTTGCAAGGTCGTGCTAGTAAATCAATAAATTTCTTTTAGTGTCTCCATTTAAGCCACATCACTTGGATCCCAATAAACTCAATCAAATCGATCTTTGACTACTCCATCCTCCACTCATATTGGTTTCCTTATTGGGGCGGAGTTCACATGGTTAACTCCGTTTCCCCTCTCTTTCCATGTATACCTGATCGCGTGTAGCCTCACCCAGACCATTGTATGCCTACACTTGCTCCACGAACCTCTTATGTCATCTCCGCTACCTCTATCGTTACCTAAAATTCCTAGAGAATGTTTCACCTTGTCCTTAGATACCCTAGAGCACCATGTATTAAAACCTTTCTTTTGCTTTTAACCCCTTGATAAGTCATTCTCGATGTTTTTGAGATCCATCTACCATTCTCCTTGTACCACGACGACGAATGTCGAAGCTTCTAAACAATGATATCCGTGGGCTCTAAGCTCATGTAGAAGTATCCTTCCAAGCAGTCATAGAGGCGAGTATTGAGCTCTGCCGGGCTCATCTTCTCTGGTGATTGTGCCCATTGACTTTCCAGGTACCATCCATTGTGTCTCCTCCTTTCTTTCTTCTTATTCTTCCCCTTGTTGATTTGTTGGTCTTCTTCCATTCTCCTTGTTTTGTTTCTTTCGTTGTCTTCTTCCTTCTTTTCATATTAATATGTAAGATCTTTGCATATTTTTAATGTTTATGCCATCCTTCTACTCTGTCACTTTGTCTTCAGGTAAAATGGAGTGTTTGTATTCAGGGTCATCCCCAAGCCCTAACGCATTACTTTCAAGAAATTGCTCATATAATTTGGTTTTTGATCGAATATTATTTCATTGGGAACACCATGAAGTCTCGTTATCTTTCCAGAAAGAGATGGTTGAGTATAGGATTGTGTATTGTGCTCAGCTTTGACCTATAGTACACCTCTTTACAAAGTTAACTAGAAGGAACCCATGCTTTGCACGGGATAACCAGCCATATGCTGCTATTTAATAAACTGATACGGATTTCCTGCCATTAAGTTTAATCAGTGTTTATCAGTGGAGAACTTTTATAAATATGGTTAATCAATTGAATACATGCATATATCCAAGATTGTGAGAATATCTTTTCCATATAACCATTAGAAACCATGATAATTCAAAGACGTTTGAGTAATGGTACCACATCATAATTCAATGACTGCTCCATTTCATATAGTAAACAATAAGATATCGTGCAATTAACTTATCGGTTGTACTACATGTTTGAATATTTTGTCAAGCATGTTTTCACGGTCCATTAAGAGAATACTTTTTATATAGCATGCACAACACTAATATTTTATGAGATGAATCTACTTATACGAAAATGGCAAAGTTCCAAGCAAAGCAATATTTTTTAATAGCTGAACGAATGCCGTGGTAGGAATTGTAATTATGTTCTAGTAAACAATGCAATATGGTATCTTGTATAGATTGTTCTTAAGCCTATTCTTCGAAGAAGATAAGTAAATGTTTGACGCATGAAAAAATTAAGAAGTTTGGCGTGTTTCCTATTTCCTTACCAATGTGTTCCTTTTGAGGAAACTGCATCATATACATATGTAAAAGTTTCACTCCATTTTTTATCCCGATTTTGTTCAAACTGATATAATTTACATTGTCCTACAGATGCCAAGGCATCAACAATAAGATGACCATGTATGGATCCAAATCTAGCAAAAATTAAAATATGTATTCTCATTTGTATTCATATATGCAAGAAAGTAAACACAAATATCCTTATTAGTAACAATAATGACAACTTTTGAAAATCCATCACAGAATCCATTGGTGCTAAATATATGACAATGATATTACTCATTACGAAATGATTATTCCTACTTGAAATTAACGACAAATATCATATATATCGCTACATCGTTAACGAGGTACATATAATGATACTTATCTTTTTTTATTTTTCAAAGTTTTAATTAATCACCGCTAAATTTTAAACTAAAAAAATGCATTACGTATCCATAGGAAAAATGAAAATGTTTATCTTTATAAATATCTCACTATATTTTGTATCGACTTTCTATTCGAGAGCTTATTTTATTAACCTATGATTCAATGGCAGACGTTTTCTAAGAAGAATCTAAAATATGCTAAACATGATAGGTGTTGTGCATAGAATTTGTGGAAAGGAGATGGTCGATATTAAAGATAAGTTGTAAGGGCAAAATTGGAATATTTGAGATGAAAATTAATAGATATGGTCCAAGCTCTCCTCTTTAATATATAGTAATGGATGGATGGATTGTCTCACACTTCATTTCAAGGCACCAATGATGTCTATCAATTGGTCCTATATGGCATGGTGAAATAATTCACCTACATTTTATATTAGTTTTGTCAAAGCATCCAATGCCATCTCAAAAGGTCTCTATTCACATAAATCTATCATCACCTTCCACCAACACATCACCCTTGCTTCTATCAACATAGGTGTATGGCTCTACTTGTGCATCTTTCTACAAGATTTTGCAGTCATAGTTCTTCGGTAGCTCTAGCCATCTCCACTTTATAGATTTATTCTTTCTGACAATTAATGTAAATTGGAATATAACGGTCTTAGTAAATCATGATAATTCTAAATTTTATGGTGGAAATATTTACTATCAATAAATATGATCAAATGATTAAGGTCCTATTATCCTACAAATTAATAAACAATCGAATACCGAGCGTGTAGTTCTGTCTAATAATCAAGCAATCGCAATAGATACATGTATTTTTAAGAGGAAGCCCAAACCGGGTAAAATCTCAATCAGAACATTCTCTATTTGGATCTTAACCAAAGGAATCTCTTGATCTCTTTCTACTAGCTGCTTTCAACAAGGGCATCCTCCACCTCTTTACAAAAGCATTAGAAGCTACTAATGTCAAACTTCTCGTACTAACCAGAAGAAGGGATCTCGTGCTTGATCTTACTTACATTTATACAGGAAATGTAACACCCCGTCTCGATGGAAGTGCATTTCAACACCCAACCTAGCAATACTCACAAATAACGTGCATGATATAATATATATCATTCAAATGAAAATATGGCAAACCTTAAAACTTTCCTTTTATCATAAAATTTGCACAGAATGGTAACAATAAAAAAACTCAAAAATCTATTTATTACATCAAAAATGTTGGGAAGAGAGAGAGAGAGAGAGATTAAGTTATTATACTAATTCTCGATGTTAGTAGTGAAGCCTCCCAACTGCGCCATCAAAAACTCTAATCTCGGTCTCCTGTTAAACACTCCTTGTTGGATTTCCAAGAGATGTAACTTATATATCAAATGATACAATACGTTTATAAACAATTATATAGTAACATTTTGTAGATTGTCCCATTTATTTATCTGAACTTGCATGTTAAAAAAAGGCATACACTAGGAACTGAGTGATGCAATACTTCCTTCAGAGTATAGCCTACGATTTATGTGCAAGCACAACCATTGAGCTAGTCTAGCTAGTACTACTCAAATCTCATGACTATGGGCAATAACTCGGGGAGTCGCAACTTCGTCAACCGAGTTTGTTAGGGAAGTCTCGCTCGTCCCAAAACAAGTAGCCATAAATATGGATTCATATGGTGTCATGCATGCGTACACCTACGTAAACTATCTAGAGTATATATTAGCATCACACTATGTGATGCCTCTCAAGTAGAGTTGAGTCATTGTCAGCTCAATCAGATCACTAGGATGTGCAAGCACATGGGCAGAGCTGGGAATTTTTTATAAGTGGGGCCAATTATTAGTCAATCAAAACACATACATAGATACTTAAAAAGTCCAGAAAATCATTCAAACAAAAATTTATAGGATATTTTTGATTTTACAGTATAGTTTTCTTATTGGATTTTTTCTCAACATTAGGATCAATCTCGAGTTTTGAATCACAATATCAAAGAGGGAGGGAATGATTTTCTTCCTTTTTTCGGGTTTATTTAACCGTTTGCTCCAGGGTCCGAGTCGTATTAGAGGTGCATTGAGGGGGAAAAGTCCTTTATGAAAATGATCCAGTGGGAACTATGTGAGAAAGCGGAGAAGGGGACAAGGTTCAAGGTGTAGGACAAGAACACTAGCCGAAAGAACCACTCGACGAGCTAGTCGAGAACATAACTCAAAAAGATGGGGTTTTGGGGGTGCACAGGACTTCTTCGTGTTGACCCGATTGACTCATGTGCTTTCTTCTCTCCGAGTGTGTCACTATAGGGGTTGGATCCAGTACCTATGTTTGGCTGAGAGTGACTCCTCAGACTTATAGAGGATTCCTCCTTTACCAGCCCGAAGCAATGTTCATCCTTCGGACCATACCTGCCAAAGAGAAAGAAAAGGTAGAAGTCGACTTCACCATCCAAAAAAGGACCTGGTCTCTGGGATTTCTTCCTAGCAGTTCGCCAATTCCCAGAAGACTTTTTGATCCTCGTGAATTGCCCAACGACTTTTTCATCCCCCCTCTTTCGTTGTTCCAGCTTCCCCACTTCTACATTTGTCATATTCGGGAATTCTTGCTTCATGGCTCGATCACATAGACTTGTCATGCTAAAAAATCAATGGGAATATATGAAACTACAAATAGAAGAGTGCTCAAATACAAAAGAAAACATTTGTACGTTATTGCACTAAGCATGTTATACATATAGTTATAGATAATTATATGTGGACTTACATAGTTAATCAAGAAATTCAATATATGGTTGCAATTTTAAAATTAAGAAAAATCGATTTGTATGATAATATGTTTAAATGATTGTCTAAAAGACATGTTGTGCAGAGAGTGCATACATAATATACATAATACGTAATTTTTTAAGGTAGCTTATATTAACAATCTTTGTATAATTTAAAGTAGAGACATGGCTGGAATTCTATTATATAAATCATTTGACAGGCTCACAATTATTATTGAATAAAGGGCATATAAGCAACATTGAACTTTTAAAACTGACAATCGAAAATTTTTCCAAACTACATTGATATTCCATCGATTTTGTGCTATATTCATAAGGAAATTTTGCAAACAATATTATTTTTGGAAATTTCATGTTATGTTTAAAGTAAAATAATGCTTAATAGAAAGAAGGACTCATAGATTTTAACTAAAAAGATAATAGCAATGGTAAAATTGGGAGAAATACAGAACGATGATATTCTATATAAATTCAAATTATTCAAAAGAATGTTAAACTTTAGAGTTTTATAGAAAATATAACTCATGGTTTAAAACCAATTGATCTATTAATTGTTTAGTCATTACCTATGGGAATATCGAGTTTTCCTCGAAGAAGATACATCGATCGGCACCAAACACTTGTGTTGCGTCTTGTATGGATGGAGAAGGAACCACAAGATTTGAATAACTCAATTCATGAAGTCGTATTGATGGGGTTCTCGTGTCGGTGAAAGGAGTTGATTTTTGAGCTTTGAAAGTGATGGGTGCCTAAACTCAAAGTCACCCCCAAACCTTAATAAAAAATAAATATAAATATAAATGTGTGTGTTCCATTTAGTCAGATAATCGAATCCATTTCATATCTAATAGTTATTAATCTACATATATAAAAATTCAACTCAATTTTCTTCTCTCCTTCCATTTATTCATATTCAATTATCTTTTCTATCTCTAATAAATAAAAATCATCAACTCAAACGAATTCAATATCTAACATATATGAACCTTTAATATTTCATATGCCTTACGCATCTTTATGTATCGTCATATTACATGATCTTCATCTGTTTAATCTATGTATGAATCTTGTGTCCATTTATAAATAACTTAATATTTTATTTTATCGGATATGTGGGTACACATTGGATGCACATGTATGCAATGGGTATATAGGTACCGGTTAGAATATACTCTTTTAATAAATGTACAAGTATGGGTAGTGATTTTATAGATATGTACTATTTGGAAATTGATACACGCTCCAAATTCGACCCATTGACATCTCTACAAAGATTATCTAAAACCATATTCTAAGCGCATCCCAAGATAAGGAAAACCATGTATAATATACAAGATAAGGTAAGCATGGATGGAAATGGCCACGCCATATAATAATTACTCATGAAAAATAAAAATTTTCAAAAATAAAAAATAAAAAAATAGGCAAAATAACGCGGGAGCCAAGTTAGCTCCCCCAAGGGGCAGTCACATTTAACCCATACATACATACATATATATATATATATAGAGAGAGAGGAGTGATCCTATGAGAGCAAAAAGTTGTGAGAGCATGAGATGGATGATTCTAGACCACATGATTCACCTAGGAGAGAGAATACCGGGAGAGAGAAAACAGAATCATGTGGTCCAGAATCATTCCTCTCATGCTCTCACAATTTTTTGCTCTCATAGGATCACTCCTATATATATGTGAGTGATCCTATGAGAGCAAAAAGTTGTGAGAGCATGAGAGGAATGATTCTGGACCACATGATTCTGTTTTCTCTCTCATAGTCTTCTCTCTCCTGGAAGAATCATGTGGTCCAGAATCACTCCTCTCATGCTCTCACAATTTTTTGCTCTCATAGGATCACTCCTATATATATAGGGTTCAATGGGGGGCCTCCGTCCCATTTTCACGAAAAAAAATTATTGTTTTGCAAAATATCACCATGTATATTCATCTATATATATGTCCTATATGTCATTCGAATTTCATCAGAAACAGAGACTCATATGCCCTCCATCTAGAACAGGTCGATTATAGCAATGTTCGGTTATAGACTGAGGGCATACGAGTCTCTATTTTTGACAAAATCCGAATGACATATAGGAAGGATATATATGAATATACATGGTGATATTTTTGAAAAAAATAAAAATAAAAAATTACGAGAAATAGGGATGGGGCGGCCATGTTGGCTACCCCAAGGGGGCAGCCCCATTTTTTCCATATATATAGTGTGTAGACGTAATGATTCAATATGTTCAATATGTTTTCCCAAAAGGATATATATATTGATGAAAATCCAAGGAAGTATTTTTCAAAAAAAATAGGAAAATGGGACGGGGAGCTAAGCTAGCCCCCAATAAGGCAACCTGTTCTCTCTCTCTCTCTCTCTCTCTCTCTCTCTCTATATATATATATATATATATATATATATATGTATGTATGTATATGTATACACACACACACATGCATACAAACATACATATACATATACAAATACATATATATATGAAATATATCCAATAAGGTGCACCTTTCCTGGGTACATGGAAAGCTCGCCATATCAGACATCCACAATCGATCCATTGGATCCAATTAATGCCTTTTTTATTTTAATTTATTTAATATCAAAAATCTATTTTAGTCATTTAGTCACACTCTAAAAATAGAATGTGACAACCCACATTCTATTCTTGGTCCCTCTGTTGACAATTCATTGTTAGAGTTTTCTCCTCCCACAGCAAACGACGGCGGCGGCGTTGGTGGTGGTGCACGGGGTGGAGGACGATGATAACAGATTTGGTGGTGGCATTGTGGTGGAGCATGACAACGTTGGATGAGATGATAGTAGCCCACGTGATACGTTATCCTTCGCTTCAACATCTTCGATGCCAACCGCAACAGTGTCCTCACCATCAACGAGCTCCTCCTCGTCCTGATGGGTCGTGGGCGGTGGAGGACATGCATGGAGGAGGTGGGTCATGGAGGAGAAGGATGGATGGAGGTGCTGGTGGAGGAGGGATATATGCAAGAGAAGGAGGGCACGCTCAGTTTTTACAATCAGAGATCATTTTTTACAATCTCATATCCTTTTTTACAATCTCATATCGTTATTTACAATATCAAATCATTTTTTTACAAATCTCATATTGTTTCTTTACAATTTTAGATTTTTGCTTACAATCTCTGATTATTTTTACAATATCATATTGCTTTTTACGTTTATCGTTAATATTATAAATTTCTAATAATTTCAGATCGTGGAGGAGAAGTACCACGTATATTTGTGAAAAATGTGTGTAACTGTGAGTGTTGATATACAATCTTCATACAGATTTTACAAAACGTGCATGAACTTTTACAATAATGTTATCAAAATTACAGTTATAATAATACAATAATTACTAACTGTGAATTTATATTACAATGCAGGATACAGTTCTACAATATCAATGGAAATTTTACAAAGAGTTCTGCTATTCTGCATTGTGCGAAAATGCTACCACGTTAGCGAAACTACAATAACTAAAAAGCAACAAAAATACCAAATTAGGTGTGCTAAAAATGGAAAAATAAAAGGATAAAATAAATTTCAAATTTAAAATGAAATTCAAATTCAAAACGAAAACGTATGGACTAAAATACCCTTTAGGATGAATAACCATTAGATCGAGATCTAACGAATCTTGTGACTGGCTTTCCGTTGATGAAGGAAAGATGCACCTCATTGGAAGGGCCATATATATAGGGCCCTTCAAATAAGATGCATCCTTCCTGACAAAAGGAAGGCCACCATCTTTTTGTAGAAAATATCAGCGCTTTAGTAGAATGTGTATACAAGTTTGTATTATAATTGCACGTTATAAATACAAAGTCACACATAAAATTGCATATTATAATACAAACATTAAAATTGTACATTGTAATACAATATGTATATGTATTCTACTAAAGTCATCATGTTTTCTGCAAAAAATGAGCTGGCCTCCTTGAACTCCGGATGTACCAAGTCCTATTTGAAATAAATCATATATATATATAGGGAAAACGGTGTTGCCATGGGGGGAGCTAACTTATATATAGGAAAATGGGCTGCCCTGGGAGGAGCTAACTTAGCTCACCTACTGATGAATATGTGATTCATCACTCCAAAAGTTGAAAATAGAGCTTTGTTCCTGAGCAATTAGCTGCATATTTCCATTTATATTGCATAATTAGCATTCATGCATGTATAAATACAATCTGCATATTAGCATTCATATTTGCATTAAATAAGGAGCCAAATTCACTTATAAATATTCACCTGTATATTAGTCAAATTCATATTTTTATAGCTATTTTATACTAACCCCAAATCCAATAACATTGACTCTATAGTGTATATATTATTAACACTAATTAAGAGAAAATATTAAAAAATACTAACTTGTAAAATTCACCAATAAAATCCAAATCCAAGTTTGAGACTATGAACCTTGAAATATGCGTATCTCTCTCATACAATGTCCGATTTAGGTCTCACTTTTAAAGTAATATACATTCAAAGACCTTCAAAACAAGATTAATTTCATAAAAATCAGAGTTCTATGTAAAACTTGGGTTTTGGGCCCCTATTGTATATTGTACATATTGACCAAAATACCTTTTATTTTATCTTTCTATTTTCTTAATATTAAAAAACTAAAAAATATATTAAGTTGTAATATTCTTTTCATATTTTCTCTAACTTTATTTTGATTTTTTATTTAAAAATGACAAAAAATGCAAAAGATAAAAATATGGTGTTTTATATCTATAAGATACCACCCAAAAATACTTTTATACAGGTGACTTCCTTTGATTTTCGGTTCTTCATAGAATTGTAGATCTCATCAAGACGAGAAACTTTCACGTTGACTACTTTTTTATTTAAATTCTTTTGTTATTTCTTTTTAATTTTCCTTTACATTAAATTTTTGAATTTTCTGGCAGCGACACATGACCTCTCCTAGAGCCGCCATGTATCACCCCCATTTTTTTATTTTCAGATTTTATTTCATTTATTATTATTTTATTTATTTATTTATTTATATTTATATTTATTATTATTTATTTATTTTCTCTTCAATATTTTTAGTAGCCTACTTATTTTACTTTACTTATTTTATTTTATTCCTTTTACTTCTTCTTTACTTGTTCCCCACTCCAAGTCTCCACTTCCTCCATCATTCCTCCATTTTCTACACTTTTTTTCTAACTCCCTCCTCCACCTTTTTATTCACTTCTCCTCCATCATTTTTCATCATTCGTTGTTTCAAGAGAATAGAGGACGAGCCCCTTTAACCTTCATGTGACAGTTGTAGGAGACGAGTTGCGCGATGGCAACCTCAAAGGCGAGATCTGTGGCATCACCATTGCCGTGTCGTGAGCTTCTAATCAGGTTCGCTCAGCTTCGCGGTGCATCCATCACACCGCTTGAGGCGACGATCGGAGCAGCTGCTCCGCGAAATCCAGCGAATCACAGGTAAGTTTTCCTTCTCTTTTTCTTCTTTATTATTATTTTATCTAACATTTATTTTTTTATCTCATCTTCATCATATCATCACAACCATCATCATCAACATTTCATTCACCACATTTCTATTTCATTTCATCTCTATATTTTTTTTCTATTTAAAAAAATACAAAAAAATATTACAAAAAAATAAAAAAAATAAAAAGTAGGGATAGTAGCATCAGCCGCTCCGCCCTCTGTCGTCAACCGCCAGTCGATGCCTCGCCCCACCGCAGACGCGTGCCCCCCCACGTATCGCCGCAGCCTTCCGCCTCTGGGCCTCCGCCAAGTCGCCCGCGCCTTCCCTCTACCACACCACCCGTACCTCCTGTCGACGCGCCAACAACGCTTCTGCAGTGCCCCCGCCTCCACCACTCTGCCCTGCACACGTCGCCTCACTACCGTACATGCATCCTCCTTGCCCATGAGCCCTCAGCACTAGGGTTCACCCACGTTCTAAGGGTCATTGCATTTACTTTATTTAATATTTTTTATGTTTTGGAAATTTTGTATAATAAACCCTTATTGTTTCTTTAATTGAAAAGTACCCCGCTGCACATTTTTCTGTTAAGTCATTAATTTCTGTATTACAAAGATACCCCTATATTTACGCATTAATTTGGACATTCATGTGGTGTTATTTTTTTAATACCAAAATTGCATTTTTTATAAATTAATTCTTTATCTCTTGGATATTTATTTGTAATTTTGTGACCAGTAATTAACTAATTAAAATTCCTTTGGCCAAAATTTGCATATTTTACCCATTTCATGTTCTGTAATTCATATGTAATCAAATATTACTCCAAAAATTGTGCAAAAATCGTTTGTGATGCCTCTAGTTGTGCTTTAATTGCTACCCAAATTTTATTAAAATTGGAGTTTTTCTTTGCGTAAAATAAATTATGGAGTGATTTTTGTAATTGGTTTTAATTAAATCCACGAATACTATTTTTGCGAAATTTCAATTCTCCTGAATTAATCAAATCTCTATTTGAGATAATTCGCTCTCTAGATAATTTGATTGTGTGGATTTATTAAAAATAGAATACTCACGGTTACTCTGTTTTCATTAAAAAATCATAGAAAATTTAAAAAAAGTTATTGTAGCTTCATTTCATCATATTTCACTTCCAACATAATTTTCATAATTTTTGTATTCTATTTACACAAAATATTGCATAAAAACCACAAAAAAGTTTGCATTTTTCATTATTGCATAGTAAATTCAAAAATTTTTAAAAATATATTTTGCATTCAGTATTGGATTAGGTCTCTAGAAAAAAATAACTTAGCTAATTTGGATAAATTTCACATTAAAATTAATTTGGTTAAGTTGCGTGTTTTCATGTTGACCTAATTCAATAGCATTTTGCATTAGGCATTTTTATTACATAAAAAAACTAACAAACCTGCTTGGAAAACCGTGAACTAATTCATCTAATTCAATCCGATGTTGTTCCTTTGCCTCCTTGAGTCGACCCTAGGGCTTGTCCAAGATAAAAATCCATCAAACCTCACATTAGCTAATTCGTTGATTATTCGATTCGTGTAGTTAAAGTTTTTATCGATCTCGATTGCCTGACTTCAACAATCACGACACACACATTTTTAAATTAAAAAGGACATTTCAGCGATCCATCACCTGCCTTATTTTCCCATTTTTTAAAATTTTTCAGGAAAAAATGAATCCATGAAAATTCATCATGATATCCATATATTATGCCATCAAATTTCATGCGAAATAGAGACTTCTGCTGCCTCCATTTTGATAGTCATTTTTTAACAGTCACAGAATAATTGAAATCAACCTCGTTTGGATGGAAGTCGTAGGAGTCTCTATTTCACACGAAATTTGAATGACATAATATGGGGAATATAGTTAACGAAAATCCTTGGAAGTATTTAAAAAAATAAAAATGAGAAAAATGGGGCGGGGAAACCAAGTTAGCTCCCCCAAGGGGCAACCCCATTGTACCTATATATAGGAGTGATCCTATGAGAGCAAAAAAATGTGAGAGAATGAGAGCATGCATTCTGGACCACATGATTCTGTTTTCTCTCTCATGATCTTCTCTCTCCTGATTGGATCATGTGGTCCAGAATGCATACTCTCATAATCTCACAGGTTTTGGTTCTCATAGAATCACTCCTCTATCTATCTATCTATCTATCAATCAATATATATATAGAGAGAGAGAGAGAAAGAGGAGTGATTCTTTGAGAGCCAAAACCTGTGAGAGCATGAAAGCATGCATTCTGGACCACATGATCCAACCATGAGAGAGAAGAGTAGGAGAGAGAAAACAGAATCATGTGGTCAAGAATGAATGCTCTCATGCTCTCACGTTGTTTTGCTCTCATAGGATCACTCAACTCTCTCTCTCTCTCTCTCTCTCTCTCTCTATATATATATATATATATGATATCTCTCCAATGGGACATAGTTCTTCCACCCTTAAAAGACAATTAAATTGCTCGTTGGACCATCTTATCATTTCCATATAGGATTCTCATGGAAACCACCATCCATTCCCAATACCGCTTATCCTCTAAACAACATCACTCCAAATACAGAATATATCAATTTTAAAATAAATAGATTCTTGTTTATCATGCATTCTATTGTTTTCTTAATTAATCGGTCATAATAGTTATTCTGCTTTCCCAAATGCTTTCGCAAAATAAATCAGAAAGCAAAGAGAGCATTCGCATGTTCTTCCAAAATGAGAGATTCGACATATCATCCATTCATTTGTGAAGAAGAGAACAATGCATTGATCAACATCATAATGTAAGATCCTATTTCTCAACATTTTGGATACAAAGATCACTCCGAAGAATTTGATGCAGTAGAGGTCAGTATTTTTTTTTGCATTTGGAAGATCCCAGGGATTTATCTTACCTCTTTTCTTGCAGATAGATGTGTCAGATGTCTAGAGATTACGAAGAATTCGAAGCGTTAATCGATGCGGGTATTTATAAATTAAACATTTCATTTCTTCAGGTTAATTTCTCAAATACAAAATATTATCTCATATTCGATACTAAAGTGAATAACCATATTTCAATATGCAGTCATGATGATGATGTATTTTACCAAGTACAAGTATCTATATCTTTCCAATACAAAAGTTTTAACCTTATACTAATCCTGATCATTATATACAAAATTGCATCCATTTCTACATTCAGCTGACATTTTCAATATACATATATATAGAGTATAAAAGTGTGACACTATATGCTAGTTTTGGTCCTAGAATACAAAACGGCATCACATTTAGATTTTACTTAATGATTTCAATATCTATATCAATGAATACAAAAGTGTGAAACAATATAATAAAGTTTGTCCAAATCTTGCAAAAAGTTCAACGTAGGTCACTGCTCAAGGAATTGTCCAAACAACAGAGTTAGATCAAGTATATATGCATATATTTTGATTACAATATGTATTATGTTATCTGAACTGAATTTACAATCATTAAATATATTTTATCTTATTTTTTAGCGAAGATGTGTCAAGTATGGAGATTCAAATACTTCTTAGGTCTTAGTCTAACTTCATGGATGATTATTATGCATGTAAATGAACCAATTCTGTCATGTTTTTCTTTTAGATTTTTAGAGGACTAGTTAACTACACGATTCAATCAAAATTTCAATTAATTTTTTTATTCATGTAGGTAATTCAGTCAAGATTGGTTATCATTCAAATAAGTTGCAGGGTATAAGTCATGGGAGACCAGTTTGATAAATTTCCATTCTCTTGTAGTCAGCACGCGATACTTGACCCAGAGTAGAAAGCATTAGAGATTAGTTTGTTAACCTAGCAGAAGTTGTCTGTAAGATAGTGTTACATTCTTTCTGAAAATATTTAGAATCTTCTTAAGACATGTTCTTGTATTCTTTTTCTATTTGTGTAATATTCAGATGTTGATGTAAACATGTTTGAATTCCAGAATCCATTTTGAGATATGTGCGCTTCTGTGGTTGTTTATTATTTCATTTGTATTACGTCTCGTGCACAAATGCTATTTTTCTTCCTATTTTTATTTTTAATTCTTTGTTTGTCAATATAATACTCTTTGTTTGTCAATTACTAAACAAAAGCTATTCAATCCATTAGTTAATATGTTTTAATGTTTAGCATCATTGGTGTTATCTCTTTCTATCATACTCGAAGGTATCATTCTAGTTCTTCCATTGTATTTAAAATCAACAAATATGTAATATAAACAAACCAATTGTATGTTCATAACCCACTTTTGTATTTATGGATTGTTATATGTAATATAACCTTTTTAATTGTATGCTTTTCAACCATCTAAATAAACATAGCCATCAAATCAATATCAATTTACAAACTGTTACTTTAGTAGAAAAGTCCCTTCTGTAGAAAAAATCAATAACAATCTTCCAACTGTTAATTCAATAGAACATTTCAATATCAAATCTCTATATGAAATGGCTTTACTTTCTAACTGTTACTTCGGTAAAAGGAGTTAATATATGAAATAGATCTAAATATTGATCCTTACATAAAATCCATGTTCTTTAACTCCATTTTTGTTTTTCTCCATTTAGTTTGCAGCACCAAAACTGTTTTTGTACAATTAAACACATTTAACTAAAGCTCACTTTAAAACCTTAGTACCGATGCATTATTAGGGTAAACATAGACATCAAAACAAACATCATTTTCAAACCATAAAATAGTTCAACATTGTGATAAATATAGTCATCAAAACAAACATCATTTTTCAAACTATCAGTACATCTCAAAATTCATAAAGTGTAGTGGGTGTTAATTTATTGTTACAAAAAAGAAGTTAATGTATACAACCAAGGACGGATCTAGAGGGGGGCATGGAGGGGCACATGCCCCCCCTAGATTTTTGGATATCATCTTTATATTATTGATATTGGTATTAAAGTATAGTATTTATTTTGATTTTCCTATACCAAATCTATCTTATAAAAATAAAATATATAACTCCCTTCCTAATTTCGAGTAACTTTATCATCTCTCCATAATTCTCTCCTTGTCTTTCTCATCCGCGGAAATTTGACTCTTTCCATCCATATATTTTTCTTCACTCTCTCCTTCACTGTACTATCATCCTATCTGGCTGATTTAAAATTCGGACGTGACTAGCTGGTCAGACTAGTTGGATTGGAAATTGCCCTCGACCTGGTCAGTTCGATTGACTCTATAAAAGTATTAGTTAGGAATTAAAAAATGAGTTTAACTATTGATCATGTCCGATTGAACTGGAGTAGTTTAACTCGGATCGAACCGGTACAAAGGATTTGGATTCTTAAATTTCAAATTTCAAGTCCTTCACCCTCGAATCCTCCTTCTTCCCCTAATACCCTACCATTGGAACATGTTAGTTCTTGATGTTGCACCTCCCACTAACGATGGCCTCTGAGTTCCCTTATTGTAACATCCCAAGTATAGTCCCGTACCTAAAACTTACGGAGTTTGAGAGTGGATTGTAAGAACGAGAGATTACTACTTGATAGATTGAGCTTTAAGCATTTTCGATGGTTGTCACAGGGTCCAATTAGACCCGAGCCCAACAAGTTTTCAAGCTCAATTTTCCTCGATGATGGTCCGGAGATATAAGCTCGGGACGTTTCAAATGTTATCGGAACACCTTTCTTTCAATAGTGGAAAAGGCTACCTAAGAGGTGGAGCCATCCCTACAAAAGAGACATGAGAAAAAGGCTACCCCGGATTGTGCATCTGTCACCATTACCGTGAATAAGTAATGGATCGTATTGCAAATGAGGATGTGTGGACATTACAGTTATAAGGGAGGTTATAGCACCCCAAATATAGTCTCACATTTAAAACATACGAAGTTTGAGAGCGAGTTGTAAGAGAGGGATTACTACTTGACAACTTAGGTCATTTTAAGTGGTTATCATCGGGTCCAATTGGGTTTGAACCCAATAAGTAGTCATGGCCAGTTTTCTCAATAACAGTTAGGAGTCCTAAGCCCGTGACATTATATTCCCCTTCTAGTGCAACTCCAAAATTGGCCAGGACATTATATAATATCTATTTTGACTCTATGCTCATGTTTAAGTTTAGATGTGTGTACAATTTTCCCTAGCTCTTTTAATTATGGATACTTTTCATATGGAAAAGTTTCAAAATCTTACAACATACGATTTGTCTAAATTTTAATGGATATGTACGTATCCGATGTCAATCTTACGATTTTATACATATGAAATAAAATGGAGATATTTTTTTAAAAAATAAGCAAAAATCCCATACATGTGTCATGCTTAAAGATAAAGCTTAAGAAGTTTAATCTAATTCTCATTTTTATCCTGCATAATGATTACTCTACACGTTACTTTATAATGTTACAATCAACAAATAAATTATTGTTTTACTTTGTGCCCCCTCTGCAAAAAGTTTCTGGCTCCGTCCCTGTATACAACCTAATGTGTACTAGCATTCTGAACATGGTTAGTAGCTAGGTTAGTAGCTAGGATGATGTGCGCTATTTCAGCTCTAAACCTATGCACGTCTTCATATTCAAATTCCAGTGGACTCTCTTCGCATAGAAGCTCCATCATGTTCATTATGTAAACTCCACAG
Organism: Ottelia alismoides; assembly: GCA_037367405.1. Taxonomy (NCBI): domain Eukaryota; kingdom Viridiplantae; phylum Streptophyta; class Magnoliopsida; order Alismatales; family Hydrocharitaceae; genus Ottelia; species Ottelia alismoides. The sequence goes on from JAZKJV010001545.1 coordinate 569,359, forward strand.
TCAAGGCTCTGAGGTGGTTGTTGTGGACAGTCTTTGACAAACAGAGTATCCCAGCTCGACATGTAGTCCCCGATTATATTTGCGCTAAAATATTCTTAAGTTCAACTAACCTGCAGTGGAAAAGGTATTATAGTTTAGTTATTGTCGTCCCAAAATTACAAAAAAAATCAGCATATTCGTCCTTTACCCATTTGAAGAGGCCATTTTTATGTTGCTTATTTCTGCTCATAGAATTGAATGAGAAATGTTTCTTAACTGTAAAATCAGTCACCAGTAGATGTCAATTATTTCTTGTGCGAATCACTATAAATACCATTGAAAGACCTAGCATTCTTTCCTCTTTGACGCCATAAAGTGTCTCCAAATTTTCAAAGTGATGATCCACACCAGCTTCCACATTGTTGATAAAGTATTGCTGAGATATATTTGAGTTAAAGTCAATAACCAATTCGATGGAGATACACTCGATTAGAAAATTTATAATTCTAACCATCTTGTACAATAGAGTGAACAAATACGAAAATGGTTCGTTGTCTTTGCAATACCGATGACTCGAGATATCCATGAACATGTTAATAATATGCAGCAAATTGTAATCTGATTGATATGCTACCGAAGAAGTTTGAACTAAACAGAATTAGGTGATACATACCACCATAATCATTGTTTCTATTTAAAAGAACTTTTAATATGAACTCATATCCTCGTAATTGATTCATCTTTCAACACTCTCCCTCAAGTTGCAGGAGAAACGAAGTAACGACCTATAAGGGGTTAATAAATATTTACCAAAAATAGGTATTAATTATTCTCTTTCCAACTAAGCACCATACCGGATCAATAACTAATCTCTTTTGCAATTTGATAGGATATGTTTGTATATATTGTTTCACTTTTGTTTAGGATACTTAAAAACATTACTTTTAATAGCATAAAAGTGATATTCGCTTGAGCAAGACTTCTATAAACGTCTCCCTAATCAAATGGCAAGAGATGTATATGTCAACATTTGTACAATTCACTATAAAAATTTCGAAATGTGTTGTTGTTTATGTATTTCAAGCTATAGTTTTGTGTAATAATCATGTTATTTTGTTTATCAAATTTCTCGTTTTTAACATACCTGTGTGAACCTCCTGTGTCAATATTTCGTTAATTGACTTCCCATAATTTTAGGGAGTGATGGTTAGCCCTCCCTTAAAAATTGCAATTGGTGCGTACATGAATATTGGGAATTGTACAATACGACACTGATACATTGGATCTACTTAATAGCTTTGTATTTTTAAGCATTGTGTTTGTACAATTCATAGTATTGTTTGTAAATCGAAA